>VIEB01000899.1:215326-390894 GCA_006547085.1 Malus baccata
GTGTATGATGAATATATACCATAATTTATGGTAGTGAGGAAAAATGCTTTCTAATCTCTAACATCCTTGAACAAGCATACAAATAAATAATTGAAACCATTTATCAAGAAAAAAAAAAGCCATGGCATTCAGAAAAATTAAATTTACGAGTTTAGAAAGAGTTACTTAGATAGTGACTGTCACCATCACTTAAGTGCAATATAAGCAAAAAAAATTCATGAACAAATGTGTACAATCCACCCTGTCATTTTGTGTCTATCTACCAAGGACCAACTCATCTTTTGAAGAAACCTTCTGGTGATGACTGATGAGCAAGTAAAAAGTCGTTAAGACGCGCCCAATTGGACGTTTGGTTAGGTGGCAATGTTTAGGTTATCGAATCTTTTACGGTGAAAATTAAATTAATCTTCTACTAGTGGCTCGCTCTAAGTTGGACGAAATTATATTTATATTTGTTAAATTGATTTAATATTTATAACGACGGAGTTAGGATTTTCAAGTAATAAGGTCATAATTAACAACAAAACTTCACTGAACCAATTCGTCTAGGACTCAGTGGATACTTGTCGATTCCTGTCGACATTTACCCAAAATCTTACGCCAACGTATGTCACGACAACTACTATGATTAGTAGAGACTTTTTGAAGGCAGCTATAGGAAACTGTGAAGTAATATTGAAAACTGCCAAGACTTGTCAACTGAGGCATTTAATGAAGCACTTGGTTCGCATAATAGAGTCGCACATAATAAAAAAGAAAACAGACACATGTTTGATAAAAGAAAACAAAATTAGGAGGAGGAGGAAGTTATGATTTTAGTTTGCCTAAATTAGAAGCAGTGAAATATACAAAAGGATTTTGAAGCTGTTGGGGTAATTGACAACCAATGACCCCATATAAGCTCCGTCACTTACTACCTTGATCGTTGTTTGATCGCCCTACGTGTACTAGGACTTGACTGATTAAATTAGACTGGGACTCCGAATGTTTTCCCGTCCTCGGCACCAAACGGCTACTAGACTTGGCAAGTTATATAGGCAGTGAAAGATAGCAACTCACGTCTTTTGAGTTACAGGACCACAGAAACCATCCACTTGGATTGTAACTTGTAAGGCCATGAACAATTTATTCATGGAGAATTATCACCATCCTAAAATCCGTATGCTAGGAGGAGTAGTGGCTGATACCAAGGAACCAATTTTGTGAAACCTTAAAAACCCACACCACTTTCGTTTTGTGATAAAGGCATATTCCCATCCCATCCCTCACCTTCTTGATTGCTTTGCCATGCTTTCCATTTGCATTTGCAATTTTGCATATATGGAGTCAAGATATTGGCATATTTAGGTTATTCCACAAATGCAAATTCAAATAAGTAGTCGGTTAAAAATAGCATAAGCTAGTTGGTCAGAATAATGCTTTAGTCAATTCTTATGTTTTAAGAGTTAGTCTCATCCATTTACATTTTTCGAGATATATAAATGTTTTTATTTTTAATTTTTTGCTTGAACGAGGGAGATATAAATTTAAATTTGATCCCACCCCTTCTTCAACTGACTAGACAATTGCTCTTTTTTCTTTTGGAACAATTTTTTCTTCAATATTGAAAAATGTCTCTAAGATATTGAACTGTGAAGATTGTTTAAAAAGTCGGACTACTTCACATGCTACACTACTGAAGAGTGAAGACTAGGAGATGGAATAGAAAACATAAGGTTATAAAAATACTTAATATATTATTTTTAAGTCTAAATTTTTCAGTCGAAGATTTTTAGTTTCTAATTTAATAAAAGGAAGATATTTGTTTAAAAAAATAATATAAAGAGACGATATGGATACAATTTATAAATTATCAAATCAAGTTTTGTTTAATAGAGAAAAAAAATGAAAATTTATCAAATTAGAGCTCGAAGACTTTGATTCATTGTTGCTCATATAGGACTGTTGGAATTAAAGCTTGTTCTTGGTTAGATTGAGCTAGTAAATTTCTGGAACATTGATGAGAAACTTGTCGAATACTATATAGCTTAACCGAGAAATCAAAAGAAATTTTGATTTTGGACTTAAATTTTAACAAATTTTACCACAAGGGTTTACAATCCGAATTTGCTTATCACAACAACTATCTTTGGCATATCCTAAATTAAATATAAATAGTACTTAACGAAAAATTAATCGTATAATATACGATGAACGATCACGACCATGAAATTCATAGGAAAAATATTCGACGAGGATTCTTTTCCAATAAAGTCAAGCTTCAGAAATCCATAAAAATAAGCATAGAAAGTGCTCAAAAGTCCAAACTAACCTCAATATTAAACCTGATTTAAAATCAGCAAAATATAGACATTAAGCTTACTTTTCGATCTAATTACATGAGAACGGAAGAAACCTTTCCACTTAGTGAAGAAATAAAGAGAAGATTATACAAAATGGACCCAAAATCAAACAAAACTAAGTTGCCCAGTGAAAGATAGGATTAAGTGATGACTAATGAGATGATTAATTAAATACTTAATACACCTTCTTAGTGAAAAGGCTGCGCAGGTTAAAAAGATTACCACCAGCCGCACCATTCCCACCGACGCCATTGCCACCTCCACCGTTAACGCCGCCGATAACACCGCCACGAAGGTTGATGCTGCTGCTGCCACCGCCGACCCCGACTCCTACAGCACTATTCTCACTTCTACAGCTCAAATGGCTTCTGTACCCAATACAGATCGGAACATTCAAATTCAAGACTCTAGCTTTCGAGCCACCGCCGCCGGCGACAACTGATCCGGCGGTTTTTTTGCTCCGGCGAATCTCGGGTACTTCTTGTTTTGTACCCTTTTCAGCATTTCGAGCTTGTGGTTCGGAGTTGCTCTTTGCAGCCGCGGATGCTCCACGCCGGACCTGCCAAACCGGGCTGCTCCGACCCAAATGGACTCCGGGCCGACCAGGACTCGCAGGCGGCCACTTTCTAGACTTCGAATCCCCGGTTGAGTTGCTCCTTGAACACGGCGCACTGTTCACCTTTCGGGTCGCCTGAGCTCCGAATGGTTTGGGTCGGGTATACGCGTTTCCGGCGGATCTACTGCGCGAAAATGGCCATATATTAATGTTCAGCTCGGCCGAGCTCGCTCCGCTCCTGCCGCCCTTCCGTTCTTTCTTCTTGTCTTTGTCTTTATCTATCTCGTCGCCTTTGACTGATTTCTTCTCCCCCTTCTTGAAAATGTCTCTCCAACGCTTAGATGCGGTTAGAACCGGAGCAGCTGACAACTCGGGTCCTGGACCCGGTTCCGATTCCGGGTCCGGTTCCAATAAGGGTTCTGGGTCAGGCACAGGTGGTTGCGAGATGGGTTGTGTATTTGAGTCAGAAAATCTTGGATATGGGTCGGGTGGGTCGGAGTTGTTAGGGAGAGGCTGGGGGAGGAGGTGGAGAGGGAGGAGGACGCCATCGACGAAGAGCTCGTCGGCGGAGAGGAGATTGGGCTGAGGGCAAGAGGGGTTTCTCCAGAACTCGAACTCGGGCGAGTTGGAATCGGTGCTGGTTCGCCTTCTTCGACTGCTGCTCTGTGAAAGGAGGGGTTTGAATTTGGGGCTGTGCTCCATTGAGACGGAGATCTTGGAGAGAGAGAGAGAGAGAAGACTGGAGTGGGAAGTTTGTTTTGTTTCCTGATGAGTCCGGACTAGTAAGGGATCTCACGTTGTATTCTTTTTTTAATTCAAATTATAACACATTAATTTGGTTTTTTCAATTAATAGATACACGGAATGATAAAATAATGTGGCGCTATTCTCGTCACATATAAATTTCTCGATAAATAGAGTTGAGAAAGAAACTTACATGATAAAACAGTAACGCTAAAATTGTGACATCTCAAACTTAAATCTAATAGCAGGAGAAGAAAAGTTGGGTGATGACTATTTTATTTTATACAACGTTATTTTACGTTAAGAGGGTGACCACCATTCAGTGTTGTTGAGGCCTATTTCTCTACATCGAAGGGGCAAGCTTCTAACTCTAAAGGAGAATAATGGTGATGTCCCTCTTTCTGATTCACAGTAATGGCTAATGCATTTGGTGAATTTAAAGTGTTTGGTGAGACAGTTGAATCCGAAGGTATGCCACATATTTATTATGGAATGTATAACTAAATGCATTATTTATGCGGACACGCAAATGCAAATTCATTCCCGATTGACAGGTTAAATTTTCATTAACTAAAAATGACTATTAAGCATTCCTTACGCGTATAAGCAACTAATTGACTGGTACGAACATTTCTTCCTCTTTGTTAGCTGTAATTCAGTAACCAACTATGGTTTTCGGATTATGATTGGAGACGTACCTTAATACATTATGATATATCCTAATGTGAAATTTGGTTACCAACCATACCACTACGTTTACATCTTTAATTTTAATCTTCTTTTTGTAGAATTTTTTATGTAAACCTAATTAATCGTTCATGTACATCTTTTCATATGCGTGCCTCATTTACTTTCTTCAAGTCCAATCCATAATTGTTCAACGACTTCAATACCTTTCTAATTGGATAGAAAAATGAAAGACAAGTTAGAATTCTCCATCAACAGCCATTAGTTTTCCAAACCATTTTTTAGTGAATGATGATAATGGATTAGGCTAGTCGAACTGCACATAAGATTTAGTTGTCGAACTACAAAGTAGTTCTACTTTCTAAACCAGCACAAGGCGGTGAGAAAGAAGAAATAACCAAAATAATTGATTTATATACGGCATGTATTTGACAAAAAATCTACAATGCACTGGAATATAATGTATTTGACGACTCAATTTGCATAACTGAATTTTGACAATCTCAATTTACCACCATTATTATTTCTCCCGGTTCATAAACGATCCGTTGGTCCAAATTCATTAAACACAATTATATCACTCATAATACTAGATTAATTACATATGGTGTTTACTGCAATTATACACCGTTGCGAATAATTAGTACTGTTACAATCAAATAAGAAAGCGAGAGTGGCTTGTAAAGAGAGTTCACAATCACAAACATACATATTAGAAAGGAAACGACCTAGACTAGTCACAACATCAGGCACAAAGTTCGTCTATAAATAGACATGCCTCCATGTATGCACTAAAAAAAAGGCCAACCATTGAATATCCGCAACTGTGTCCAGAATTCTCCAAGGGTCTTTCATAACATGGAGGATTGTACGTAGAATGTTTCTGTTTATTACGAACGAATGTAGCGTGCTAGAATTAGTCCAAGGCTTTTGGGGTATCTGATAAGTTTTCTAGAAGAAGTTTTAGCATACAATTATACAAACATCCGCATTCGACAGTACTATCCTGTGCCACAGTACTCACTCACGAATGCAGATGTTCGCATGCAAGATTTTCTTTATTCATAGTATAAAACTAAGTAGCTAGTTAAGAAATATGTCTTTCGATTAATTAGCTAGTTATCGTTTTATCGGCAGTTGACTTGCATTCTTCAGCAGCTCAGCTGGCTCTGCGGGCTGTAATAATCCACACAACATGCTGAATATCCACCAACCATCAAACCAAACGAACACAAGTACAAGACAAAAAAACAAATGTGAAGTAGGAAATAAATGTAGAAAGTTATCAATTCAGTTTTTGGCGGATCTAATCGAGAAGTTTTTTAGTGCTACTGTCACAAATTTATGATTTAGGGTTGAGACTAAGCTATATATATAACAAATTCTGTATAATTTATATTGTTTACTCATATTATAATGCGTGAACTAGTAACACTACGCAGAAGCATTTATATTTATACTCCATGTAGTCGTGGCAGTATCGAAACACATGCAATAGCCATCCTCATCACACCACAACATGACAACAACATTTCGGGTGGACCGCATCACAAACAAGAAACCTTTGATGAGATGACGGCTAAGTTGTTATGTGACAGTAATGGTGGCGAACTCTGTGGGCCTGGAATCAAGCATATATATATAGCAATCGAGGATTTCTTTCTTTCGATCTCTTCCTCTGTTAATGGCGTTTGTTTGTAGGCAAAATGATGAGCCATGTGAACAACCTATTCCATCAATGCAACGGGTCCCCTCCAAACAAACCTTGATTATGGTTAGACGTCGCTCACATAGTTCTGATTAGAGGCGGATTTATTAAAGAACCATGATGGTTTTGAGACCCATTGATGGTTGGAAAAAACAAGAAGAAAAAAATGCACGAGAAGATCTTTGAGGACTCAAAATATAGTACGGAATTTAGGAGTGCTTACTAAGTGTTTGACAATGTTCTGCAGGGATCTATAGCCATATGTCGACAAGCTCACTTGAAAGTTGTCATAACCTTTCGACAAGCTTGCTCATGAGCAGTCAACATATGTCAATAGATTCACTCAACAATTGTCAACATCTATTGACAAACTCACTAGAAAGTTGTCTGCATTTTCAGATAGGCACACAATGCAATTTAGTAAATGATTACATGTTCATCCCATGCCCTAAGACTCTTTAAAGTTAAGTTTCTAAATCTGCCACTGATTCAGATAATAAATACTCAAATTTGATTTACGCAACGGTTAAAAAGCGCCTAGTGTGACTCACATCAAATACACTAACACTCTTTAAAGTTAGAATCCTAGTCCCTACCAAGTTTAAATCATTAAATAATTAGGCTTAGTACGTACTAATGTCTTTGAGTTTCTAATGGATAGGGTAGGCTAGGTTATATTCTATTTAATTAAAAAAACAAATCCAAGTTAGGATTCCTGAAAAACGAAGTCACAGCCTGTCATGAAGCACAAAATGTCGAAGGCTAGGCCTCCAATATCTTTACAAGGACATGAACACATGCTATAGAATGTATGGTGACTATAAAGGGGTCCATATTGCTTAAATTCTAGCTTTTGATGGTTTTACAACTTTACAGTTTAGGTGAACTATACTCTATAGTCCCCCCAAATTTTACTATTTTGGGCTTTGACAACTAATACAGAACAAGTGCACAAGACACAATCTTCACATCTCTCTCTTTAATTTGTTTCCTTTTTATTTTTGGTGTTGGGAAGAAAAAATATAGATAATTTCACATGACGTTGTCTTTCCTAATAGTGATGGAATTAACTTTCATTAGAAGGAAGACAGTGGTCCTCAATTCATCCCTAAACTCTCTTGTGACTAGAGATACTACGTGACATGTATTTATTGGACAGACAATGCATTTTATGAAAGGGGTATGCTATCCACAAACCCCTTTTGACTTCTCACACACATCTTGTTGATTTCTGTCCCTTGATCTTCTTCAATTCATCCAATCCGACGGCCGAAAATTAAAAAGATGTGTGAGAAGTAAAAAATGGTGTGTGAATATCACACCCCTTTATGAAAACGGGTTAGAGTTAATATTCGAATCATACATTATTCTTTACAGAAAACAGGTCCTATTACTAGCAAGAATATAGAGTTCTTAGTGAGCAGAAGCTCTTAATTCCTTTGTTTTTTTATGAACAAAAGTAGAAGCTCTTCCTTGACCATTTCAGGTAGGTTTTCGATCGCTATCTTTATCTTCTAATGCTTCTATCAGTTACAAAAAGCTTGATATAGAGGTGATGGTAGTTCACTAAATCTTCTACTTAGCCTAACAAACGTGATTAAGGATTAGCTAATGGAATAGGGTTTAGGGCTGGTTTGGTATTGCTGTGCTTTGAAAAAAAGCTGCTGTGAGAATAAGCGGCTGTGCTGTGAGAATAAGCGGCTGTGAAATAAAACTAGTAGAGTGTTTGGTAAACTTTTTTGTGAAAGTGCTTTTGGAAAAAAAAGCAGGATGATAGGGTGTCTTTTCATTAAAGAAGCATTGTAACTCCGTGTGCTTTGAAAAAACTGGCAGGGTAGAGTTGAACGTATTTTTGGCATTTACGCATTAGGGTTTCTTAGGTTTATTGATCTATAAATAGAGCTTGTAATTTAATTTGAGAATCAAGTTAGTCACAATGTAGTCTCTTAGAGTTTTGTAGCCGTTCTGGCATTCTCATTTGTTTAATAATATTCTTATTATTTTGTTAGTCTTGTTCGTTGTGCACTCTGATATTCAACCGAAATTTACTTATAACGAAGACGGCACTACAAGGGTATTCCAAATTAATCGTACAATTGAATGTTGAAGATTTTAAATCGGATTGAGATACCGCCAAAGTAATGTTGCAGTAACAAGCTAATGCACAAAAGTTCAAAACCTTATTATCTAGGGAAACCGAGAGCCACAAAGCTTAGTAGAGTCTGGTTGGGACCTGGCACCCTCAAAGAGTTCTGAATCCTCGAACATCACCATTCATCACTCACTGTCGTACGTTCTTTGATGCTGACCACTTGTTATGATGGTTAACAACTATATTTCCGTTTTCGTGTAAAGCTTTAAATCGCAATTCATTTGGCTTGAAGGTGAAACGATATTGTACTATGCCTGAATATCCAATCTTTAGGGTTTAGGGTTGAAAGCGAAACGATATATACGAAAAAGAAAATACAATCATGCGTCGATCACAATGGGGAAAAAGCAGAAGAAGAAGGGACACTGAGATTGTGCCACGTAATGTAGATGATGAAGTCAACAATGGAAGACGACGATGAAGTTGCCAGGAGAAAACCCTAAATTGCTCCCCTTAAAACGAATCGTTTAGTGGGAAACCAACAGGATCCTCTCCGGATCCTTTTGGTGAGAATCATGAGAATTCGTGAATCGTGTCGGTTAATCGTACATCGTGCGGTCAGTTTTTGTCAAATACTGTTTGTGTTTAATTTTAAATAAAATATTTAAAATAATTTTTGACCGCACGATGTACGATGAACGGATATGATTGACGGATTCTCGGAATCCTCACAAAGAGGATCCGGGTAGCTGGGATGATGACGTGTTGATTAAAAAGGGGGCAGAGGTGAAACCAAATAAATACATGAAGTAATAATTTCACAAATCAACCTATGCATCTTGAATCTAGATTTCTAATCATCCTTTTACTAACTTTGTCCCAAAGTGTTTGCCACGTTCCCAAGCAAAACGCTTGGGGACGTAGCCTAGCCCAATTTATGGTTAACCTTGTCAAATTTTGCTCTTGCTTGATTTTATTGAGTAAAAAATGCTCATGTTTAATCGTAGCCCGATTTAGGGTTAATCTCGTTTATGAGCTTTGCTTTATTTTAGTCTAGCAAACAATCGTCATTGACGAGTAATAATTGACACGATATCCATTTTTGTTGGATCAAGAATAATGAAGGGAAGTACTTTAGACCCCCTGTTTATTTCTAACCGTCAAATTGAGTAATCAAATCCAACAAAAACAACCAACAAAATTAAACAAGTGTGTACTTGTACTTCGACGACATATCCTTTGGCTACACCTCGGTGCAGAGAAATGTAGCAGCGGAATTTTCTTCAAGGCAAAAACATGGGGTGGATACCGTGGGTTGACAAATACCCAAATGTCTTGCACTTCGATGCAGAATTTTCTTCTACATCATCGTCCTCGTGCAAAAAGTCACTATTCTACTCAAACGCAAGAGAATACAACGATGCTGAACGAAACCTCGAAATATGATATTTCACAAGCAAGGGGTAAATGAAACTCTATGCTTGAACAGAAACTCCGAGTTCCAGGAGTAGCGTGTGGCTGAGAGCGTTGGATGCTTGGCCGTGAAATTGAATGGGACCTGCAACGGAAGATTTTCAGATGAGTTCCGGAGAAATGTAGCCGCGATTAAAATGGAAATCACAATGTAGACTCATGGCTAAGAATAATCGCTGATAGTTTAGTTGGACTTAGATAACCCAGGGGAACCACGACAGGTGGAGAAAACCAAGACCGAGAAACGGAAAAAAACTCATGAAGTTGATAGAATATTGGTATTCAAAACCCACCAGGACTGATGTAACGGTTGTTGATAGCCCAGTCGTTCCTCTGGGATGCAAATTTCTTGAATGGTGCACCTGAAAATTCAAAATAAATCAAGATTTGAGTGCGATCGTTATAACATAATACTTGAATCACACTATGCCTAAAAACTAAAACATAAATACTCTCGGAGGAATCTTTACCTTCAAGTTCCACCATCGCCTTCTTGATGACAGGCTTGAACTTACCTGGAAAACAAATTCAACATTCAGAAAATCTCGAATAATTTAGAAGAAACCGGATCGCCAAGATACATCCAATACATCATATAAAAGATCCTAACTACTCTTTCCAAAGGAAAACTTTTGAAAAACACAGAAGCCCATTTATACAGTTTAAAAGAAGACTGCCATTATTTTTGGAGAGACGATGATCTGATGGCATGCCTAGGACCCAGGAAAAGAACCTACAACTGCACAATAACGATAACGAAAGATTTACTATACCATGTCTCCTTTCCACGTCCATTAATGAAGTCAATGCCGTTCCACCAACTGTCCATTCTTCCACAGGAGCATCCAAATTCCCAACCTGGATCCACATCATGAAAAATTACATGCATAAAAAGACTTAATAGACAGAAATAATGCAACCATGAGTCTATGACAATGGAAAATGGAACCAACAGCAACTAATACAAGCCTAAACAAGAAAGAATATAGTTTGGCAGACTGAATAAATGAGATATAGGATAGAGGTACAAACCGATGATATCAACCCAGTTTTTCCACTGTGAAGGAGAGCTCCAGCGGCATAACCCAATGCATAGCAGTAGGTAGAATCAAAGTTGGTTGGAAAACCACATCTTCCTTCATAACTACAAAAAAATATTGACAACAGGTGAACAAATTAGGGATGCAAACATTACGCAATATCTCCGATACACAACCACTAAACCTGTATCCAAAATAAAATGATCAATCCATGCAGCGAACGAATCAGTTACCCTCAAAAACCCAGTGCCCAACACATGGGATGCACTTGCATTTAATCATTGAAACCACATTTAGCCAAAGGATTATGTCATTAAGTTAAAAATTAAGTACCCGAAAAAGTGAGACTGTCCTTGGAACTGGCCATTATATGAACCTTCCTGCCTCCTTTTCTCCAAGTCTGTCTCAACCATTTGAATAAGCATCTTCTCTGTTTCTATTTTGGCAACCTAGTGGTAAAAATAAAGATTAGCATGCATGATGTGCCCAGAAAATCACCGAACAGATTTAAGTCAAATTGGAAAATGAAAAATCTACCTGAACATTTCCATGAGGATCTCTTTCAAGCATCAACTGCTCTTGGATTGCTTCAGGTAGGAAATCAAAAAGCTCTAGAGACTGGCTTGTAAGTTTCTTTTTCCACAGCCCATCTTCATCTACAACCTCATGGGCCAGAATTTCATTCAATTCAGCAATAAGTTGCTGCACCTGCAAATGGCAAGGTTACAAACATTACATGTTAGTCAAAGCAGTTATTTGAGTGTGCATCTATGTGTGAAACAGTAGCACACTTGCTTTCCAAGTAAACAAAGGACTATGAAGAAACAAGGGTTTAAAGATATTATATTAAAGATCAAGAATAATACCTCGGGAATGAAATCAATTAGACCTTCAGGGATAAGTATGACACCATAGTTATAACCAAGGTCAGCACGCTTCAAGATTACATTCACGATGTGGTCAGTGACATTTTTCAGTGTCAGCTTCTTTGCAGCAACCTGAAGAAAGATATAAGTCAGATGTATTCGGCAATTGGATATCTTTCGGTCGCACCAATAGACAACTTTGCACCATATAGTTAAAGGTCTTTACTTTCCACATGCATACATAATGGACATCAGAAAGTAAGTGTCAATCAAGTTGTGACAGAGACACCAATGCTTATTGTGTTAATGTTCCCACAACACCAATTTAATTAATAAAAAATGATATAGGCAAATTGAATATGAAAAAAAAAATATAATAAAAGTACCTCTTCTCCAATAATTGTAATGTTTGGATGAGTTTGCAAAGCACATTCTAATGTAATGTGTGAAGCTGCACGTCCCATAAGTCGTACAACTGCAGACAGATACACATACACCCAGTTATATTATATACTGAAAACATAAGCTTGAAAAATTAAGTATGTAACTAGCAGAAATGTCATTTACTTACAATGATAATATTTTCCGGTTGACCGGGCATCAGTCATGACATTGCCAATCATTTCTGCATATATCTGCATAAAGTTTTTAACAGCCGATTACAATTATGCTGAAACAGTGAATTTTAGCTAAATGTATCAAATAAGGTGTCTAAATGCTCATTGAACTCCTGTGATTAGGAAGAATTTACATCTGATATTTTAGGTATAGGAATTAAGGGGGCTTTCATGTTTGTGATAGGAAAGATGAAAATAGATAACAATACAACATGGAGGTGTACAATTTGAGTTATCAATTATTAATGGTGAAAAAAAGAAAAAAAAGTTCAAAGTTATAGTCACCACCTTGCAAGCAGTGTCAAATCCAAAACTTATGGGGACCTCTTTGCATTTCAGGTCACCGTCAATGGTTTTGGGGCAACCTATCACACGAGTTTTCAAGTTCTTCCCCCTGGTTTAACAGATAAAACAAAACAATTACAAAACCCGAATTGTTTGTCAGAAAAGACTAATACTGCGCAAAAGAATATGTTTAAAAAGAAGAAAAAGCACAGAGTGAGTGCAAAACAAAGGTAAACTATTCCTCTCACAATTAGATCAATGGGCTTCACTTTTCAAATGACAAGTAAAATAATTCCAAAGAACTTTGTCACAAGATACCTGAAGTTTTCCGCAAGGAGGCAGGCATTTGTGTTTGAGTCATCTCCACCGATAACAACAAGCCCATCCAAATCAAGCTTCACAGCTGTTTCTTGCGCTTGTTTAAACTACAATCCATATCCATTTTAAATGGTTAGTTGTCAATGGTTAGACAAATATACTTAACATGAATTTCCTCACAAACCAGCCAAGAGTCACCTGCTCTGGAGTTTCAATCTTGTCCCTTCCACTGCAAATCATATCGAAACCACCCTGGAAAGACGAAAATATGAACAACAGTCAATTATCTTCTTGCCAAAATGCAGCCACATATTATCCAGTTGCATATATGTAGCTAAGTACATGTACTATGCACATTGCTCTCAAGAATTTAAACATAGACATGCACACATCCTCGTGCCAGATAATTGATCCATACAACAATTAACTTGAGGTAAAAGATTCACAGAAGGTAAAAATTCACACTCAAAACACTCACCTGATTTCTGTATGGATAAATATACTCCGGGGTAAGTTCGATGTATTTGTTTTTCATGATCCCAGCAGGCCCGCCCCTAAAGCCATACATTGTGCTTCCTTTGGCGCGGTCTTGCAAGTAATCTAACACCAAAACACCAATCGAATTCAAACAAAATTCAAAAACCATATGAAGTTTAAGAAACATACAACAAATTTTGATGATTAAGACACTCACCGAAAATTCCGGAGATCACATTGTGCCCTCCGGGCGCTTGGCCTCCAGATAAAACGACACCGATCTTCAACTTCTGCTCCGGTAGACCCGAATCGGAATCACTTGGCGCCAACAGTGCAGATGGCTGACCGAAAACATTAGGAAACAACTTCGCGATCTCCTCTGAGAAACCGAAACGAGAGACGATAAAAAAACGGAATAGAAAACCAAAAAACGCATAGATTCTACAGTCTGTGTGATCGCTAATCTAATCAGCTAAAATTAAACTTCAAAATCTAATCTTTATTTTTCATGATTTTCGCGGCAACAAAAAGAAGTCGAATTTCTCAGAGATCAAACGCTACAAAAAACGCACGGATCCGAGCACAGAAGAAGAAGAAGAAGAAACTGACCTGGATTGCCGGCGGCAGAGCTGGCGGGACCTTCGACGACCTTGAAGGGCTTTTTGAGCACGGAAGGGAGAGGAAGCGCATGGTCGATACGACTGGCCTGGACCTCGCTATAGACGGAGGCGACTCGGCCGGTGACTGGAGCAGGAACTGCCTCGACTGCGGCGGCCGCACCGCCGTTAGCAACCAATGATGCTGGAGCCATGGCTAAAACACAGACAGTGTCTCCGAGATCTTCGAGTTTTTAGGTACGACTGTGAACGGAGCGTGAAATCTATTGGATGGCGTTTGACTGCTGACAGTGAGAGTGCGGGTGTTTAAACGTGGAGTTGACAAGGGTAGGAACGTCATTTTACATCATTGGACTCTCCGCCGTGGAGCGGAATGTTAGGTTGCTCAGTGGGAAAGAGATCTCTCTCCAGATCTCTCCCATATAAGCTTAACGATCAAGTGATCTGAGCCCTTGAAATTTGATCCAACGGTTATAATTATTATAATTTTTAAAAGATTCATGTTTGTAGCCGTTAGATCAAAATTTAAGGGTCTTGTAACCGTTAGATCAAATTTTAATAGTTCGAATCATTTAATCCCTAGGCTTAGGCAGAAGAGATCAGGAGAGGAGAGATCTCTTCCCGGCTCATTGGACGGACGAGATTCACGGATGGTGGTGGTGTATGGTATGTTATGGTGGTCTAGACGATAGTGGATATTGGTTGGCGGGTTGTAAGTAGGTATACTGTAGACACCTAACGTTCCGGCGGTTGGTGGGCGCCAGAAATCCAGACGTGCTTGGCATATTCCGGAAGCGCGGATCTTTCGGTTGATTGGCAATTGGGTATAAAACTATAAGGCCCAATTATTTGGGCCAGCATTTGGTTTACCAAATTTTAGGCCTAATTCAAAACCCAAAATTTGTGGGTTAGAGTCATAATTTTATCTTCCGTGAGTACAAATGTGTGAGATGAGAATTGGACCTCGAGTGCCCCTTATTTGAGTTGGCAACTTAAGGTGGCACGAGGTAGGATAAGCAATAATTTAAAATGTACGATATTATCTACATTAAGAGTGTGAGATTGTTGGTTAAGTCTTACAATAGGTTAGCCATAATAATTTGGTTGTAATTTGTCTTTGGCAAGAATTGAACCTAAGATCTCTTATTTATAAGTAAAGAAAAATACTACCAAACCAAGAGCGGATCTACCTTGGGGCATAATGGGTCAGCTGACCCTCCAAGCTCAAAAATCCTCCATACTATTGACATCAATTGACATGCTCACTTAGAAGCTGTTGGCATCTGTCGACAGATAATATTTTCTAACACTTGATAAAATGCCAATTTACATGCTCAACTGCACACTACTCTTACTAACCCGCACAACAATATTTTCTACATTTGCCACTGCACTGGATCGTACGACTATAGTGCAGGTAAAAAAAAAAAAAACTAGTGGCAGATAAACAGTAATTTAGCTATTGAAAGGCAGAAAGAATGGCAACTCATGAACACATGTGAAGCAATAAGTCTGTCAAAGATATGGTGATGATTAGCCTGCATATCACTTTAATCTCGGGCTGTTATGCTTTTAGCTTTACTTTATCAGTTACTCTTACTAATGATGATTATCGCAACACCCTGGTCTCGTTTAAACAACTTGATTACCAGTAAATGATGCTTTTTCTACGTATGGATTAAAGCACACTAATCCAAACCGGTAAGATCACATGCTAAACACCTTGTATTAACGATTTAATTTGATTTATTTTCTTCTTTTGAGCTAGCTATGTGTCCACATTTGAGGGAGGAATCCATAAAAGAAGATTGTCACCAGCTGTGTAAATCTTTGTCTGATTTTCTGCATAATTGGACAGGATAGGGCAACATGGAATCTCTCCACTCAAGAAATTGGATATAATTGAATTTGATGCAAGAAGCTCCATTCACTTTCTTATCATCTAAAACTTAGAGGAGACTCTAGCAAAAGCACTTTTTGTACCTAAACCATATAAACACTTTAATCAATAGGGTTTCGGGCATGTTTGGAAACTTTTAGGAAAGAATTATTCTCATCTCGTAAGTGCTTTTAGTACAAGGACGTCGAAAATTTCGTAAAAGAATCTTCCTCTTTTAAATGCGTTTATGGTCCAAAATCATTTTTAGTATGTTCTACCTAACTGCTTTTGATCTTCGAGCCATTCTAAAACACTCTAGGACGAGTCAAGATTTTCTCTAGAGTTCTGTGTCTGGAGCCAAAAGGCCCAAAGGTTTAGATGGTTGAAGAGAAAGAGAGATCCGGATATTTGGTTCGTGCGAGATCAGCCAACGAATGAACTAATGATGACCGCAGGATTTAAAATGAGTGGTCGAATCTTCGGGTCTGTCAACTCCGAACACAGAGATCCAAAGAGTACCTCAATTCCATTTTGACAACCATGTCTTTATAGATCATTGAGCACTTTCTAGAAAAAGAATACGAGATGTGTTTCTTCTTCTTCTTCAAGAAGAAACACTTCAAAGTGATTTTTCAGTTAAAAAATTTCGACATGGTTCTAGTATGAGCACTTCTAACAAAAAGTGTTTATGAGCAAAAATACTTTTTACAAAAGCAGGTCTTCCAAACAAACTCTCCTGGAAATGGAAGCACTACTTTTCGTGTTAACCAAACCCTTGAAAAGGATGTGCCAACTAATAGTAATTAGACCCTATAGATTTAAACTATTAAGCATAATGATTACTGGCTCGATTAACTAAAAGAATGTCCACCATTTGCCTCCTTGCATTCACCAATTAATCTTTTAAAATGTTATAAAACACAAGACACAATCATGATTAACAAACCCCACAATTGCCAATTGTGCTTAAATCATTAATTTGGCATAAAACTTCCTTCAAATCTCCAACTCAAACCATGTCTAAAACGAAAGCCTCCTCCAAGCAGCAACAGAGAGTATGCAGGGCATTGTGTTGCAGCAGCTGCCGGCTTAGCGTGTCTTCGTCTAGCTCGGAGGAAGTAGCGAGCTCTAGTTCCGATAGGTACCCTTCGATATCAAGCCTATCGCACGCCATGGTTCAAGAGAGACTCGACCAGATGATCAGGGAAAGGCCGGAGGGATCGAGGCACGTTGATCATCGGAGAAGAAAGCAGAGAGCTGGTGACGATCATGATCAACTTCAAGCAGGAGGAGGGACTAAATTTGTTGTAATGGTTGCAATGGAGAAGTGTTCTTATGATCCGAGGGAGGATTTCAGGGAGTCCATGGCGGC
The DNA here is from genome assembly GCA_006547085.1 of Malus baccata. Classification (NCBI taxonomy): domain Eukaryota; kingdom Viridiplantae; phylum Streptophyta; class Magnoliopsida; order Rosales; family Rosaceae; genus Malus; species Malus baccata. Next base: position 232,400 of record VIEB01000899.1, read on the forward strand.
GATGATAGTGGCAAACCGGATAGAAGAGCCTAAGGATCTTCGTAGCCTCTTGAATTATTACGTTTCGATGAATTCCGATGAGTATCGTGGAATTATACTCGAGGTGTTTCATCAAGTTTGCTCTGATTTATTCTTATGTAAATTCCATTAATTGATAAGCAGCACATTGTAAAAGTATTCGAGCATATTATAATTTTCTATTCCAATCCAAAAAATGGAAAGCGAATTAAAACTTAAGTGCAGAGAATGGAACACATTGCTCTTTTTTATTTCTCGATATTTTAAAACGAATACACAATAAAATCGTGACATTATATTGGGGACAAAAGAAGAAGAAACCAACTGAAATATTCAAATGATAACTCAAATCCAACAATAACTTATGCTGCAAGATTGTGAATTTGAACCACACATTCTGCGCCGACGAAAAACATATGTGATTCAATGCACCTTACGCTTGCCCCATATTGATCTCTTCTTGGAAAAGCTGAGAATGCAGCGGAAGGGGTTCAAAACCCAGGCATCAATTTTCTGAAACATGACTCTGAAAGAATGATACATAGGAAACTGCAGTAGGCCGAAGAGGGGGACTGGGAAAAAGGCAATGGGGTAAAGCAAAGACTTGGTCCATTTCTTCTCGACACGAATCAAGAGCAAAATGGTGGCGGCAAAGGCAAGCATGGTTGTTGCCATGGACAAGAAGAGCAAGACGAATCCAGTCATGATCTTGCGAGGAAGACTGCTGATGAAAAGCGGATACTCGAGTGGAGAGGAGAGGACAGAGAGAAAAAAAGCCACCGAAGACAATGAGCAGGCGATAGCCACAACGTCCATGCAAGTGAAGAGCAAAAAGAGAGGATCGTCCTGGAAAATAGGACGGCCATTTTGATCATTACCCCCGGGGATGGCGTAGGCAGCTGCAAAGACCACAGTGGCCACTAGCACTGCCACGGTTGAGCATGACTGAGCCGTTTCTTTTATCCATGCTTGTGCCGATTCCAGAAGCGCGTTATGTTCATAGTAGAACAGCTCCTCTGCTGTCAGTTCCTTCTTGTTGTGGTGCATGCTGTAATGAGGCGGTAGTATATCTGCCACATGCTGACATAAACACAGTACACATTTATCAAGTCGACCTTCAAACTCGGTAACATAAGCATTTGTTTGACAACATAAATCTAGCAAGAGAACATTACCATAAACCAGCGCAGCTCTGCTTGCAACTGCATGGCAGGACCAATTAAATTCTGAGACAGTGCTATAGTGTAGTAACTCCTATCTGCAGCCTGGTGCAGTATGGTGTTTCCATCGCAGTCGATCCTCTCATTCAGCCTCAACAATACAGTTGGTTTGCTTCTGATAAGATTAAGAATCTGTTTCTGACGGTACTTAATTGCCAAATGCAAAATGTTGCGTTCGTTATAGTTAACGTGCTCGACCGCTTGAGGATGCTGCTCAAGTATCTCCTTCACAATGGGAACAGTTCCTGCGATAGTTGCTATAAGCAATGGGGTTGAGTTGTAAACTTTATTGGTTGCCCCCTTATCCGGTTTGATTGCTTCTGCAGCTGCCTTTCCTTTTTCACCTCCATCATCGCCATTTCCCATATCTGTTATAGCTGTTTGTGCGGCTGCCTTTTCTTTTTTTCCTCCGTCATCATCTTTGGGAGCAGCCTCTCCATAAAATGGGGGTAAGGCTAGCCGACATTCACCTCTCCCAGACCCTGCGTAAAGCGGGAGCCTTGTGCACTGGGTATGACCATCATCTTTAAAAAGTTTTGCCACTGACCCCAGATAAATGGTCTTGGTTTTTGGTTTCCTGCTATTATGTAACCAAGAGTAGTCCGACTTGACAAGCAACGGGATGAGTTTCTCTAGTGATTTTTTGTTTTTCTTATCCTTCCAGATTTTATATATTATGCCGCCCTGCAAGCCTCCTGTTTCAATCCATCACATGATTAAGCATATGTATATATTAACGTGTCATAATTAGAACATTGTTATCGGCACTTCAATTAAGTCACCATGCATTCTTCATCTTCGTAAAATCATAAAAAATAAGTGCATAATGACTTTTCTAGAGTTCCAATAACAAGAGTTTTGAAGAAAGTTGTGATTCCACCATAAAACCAATTGACAGTAACGGGAGTAGCCCAACCTCTTATAAGCTCATGCAAAGTCCCTCCTCCCATCAACGTGGGACTCATTTTGAAGTCACATGAGCTCCACATCATCCCGTTGTGTTGTCTATATGTTAGGCTCGAAAATTCGCCATGTTGAGAATGAGTCTCACATTGATGGAAGGAGAGACCTTCCATGGGCTTATAAGACATTGGGCTACTCTCTATATTGCCAATTAGTTTTACAGTGAAACCTCAACTTTCAAGTTTGTCTTGATGAAAATGCCTAGGCAAAGGCAGAAGGTAAACAAACCTTTAGCAAGGGAGTCCCATAGTGAATAGTATGCCTTTGCAGCAAATGCTAAACATTTTATGCATGCAACTTCATTAGGAACATCGAAAAAATCCAATTCAAGAAACGCTTTAGCTAGCTTGCCGTTTAATTTATTCGAAAAATAAAATTAGTTACAAATTTGGTCACCTGCAAGCTTGTTCCGAAAGATGGATTGACGGGGATCGTTGCTATCCATGTTGCTCTCCACATCAGCCTTCTGATTTGGTGTGACCACATCTCCTCCACCGGGAAGGCCTGCATATAATTATTGAGATTACTGCTTCAAAAAGAAACGCGCACGCACAAACATACACGTAGTAACGATATGTACAATGATAAATGAGCATCTTCCATTGGCTCTGTTGAAACTGTGGCACAAAGGCTTTTGGCATTTGGGCTAACAATTGAAGGCTTGTCAATCCTTCATCGTCTATCTGCTGTGCTAGAAAATTGTAGTTCTCTAGTAACCAAAGAGCAGTCTCTGCATTGTGGAAGACAAAAGAGCAAAAGTTATTAATCTGCATTTGCATATATATATTAAGTGTTGTGAATCAATGTATGCATTTGTGAGGGAGAGAGACCAAAATGTTGGGCGATGACAGCCATACGAAGAATGGACATGTTGTCATTTCTCTTAAACTGCATTGGAAGAACATACGGATTGTCCGTCTCCAGTATGGCAGCGTAAAACTTGACCAAGTCAGTGTGACCAAGAGCAGCAGTTCTGTAGAGCGGAGTTTCTCCTAAATGGTTCCGAGTCCACAGCAAAGGCTGCGCATCATTGTCTCCATCATCAATAGTAAAACTGACTTTGACAGGCTCGTTGAAATTGCTCACCAAGAACTCTGCCGCTTCCACACTGCCGGACACACCCACCTGGTGAAGAGCATTGTTTCCATCATTATTCTGAACCCTCAAAGAGATTCTCTTTTCATAGCTGCTTGAATTTTCGCTTATGTTAACCAAATATTCGAGGACTCTTTTTCCTTGTGATTTGCTTCCGCAAGAAGCCGCAAGGTGAAGTACATTGTCCCCATCCAGCGTCATTGGCCTGAGCAATTTTTCCGGATACTCCTTGTAGTATTCCTTCACGCCTTCCCAGTTATCCTCCATTGCAAATTCATAGGGTTTTTTCAAGTCTTCAATTCGGCTTAACTCCTCTTGGAACTCTATCTCGATTTGATCTGGCTGAACAGTGTGTGTTCTCTGGTACTCCATCTGTAGTACTAGCTAGCTTGCTGGAGTGTAATGTGGCGGTTTTCGTTTTAATTATAGGCCAGCTGCTGCTGCTGCTGCTGCTTCTAGTAATATTCTTTGTTTAATGTAGTAACTAAGTATCTTTGACCAAATAAAGCATAAAATGATTGAATATTGAAGGTTACCATTTTCTAGCTGTATATGCTTTATCTGTACAAGCATCTACCTTTGCTTAATTAGTTTCTTAGTTTTCTATAGTAGATTCTGTTCATCAAGCGTGGAACACATGTCTTGCTACAACATATATTTATTAATTTGAGGGAAGTTTTGATCTAGAATCGAAACAACGGATAAGGAGATTCGAACTTGAGAGCAAACTATTTAGTTTTATTTAATATTCATTCAATGTAGAGAATTACATCTCATGTCCTTTGAAGGGTGTGTTAAAGATCAACACCAGCCCATTAAGATTAGTCGATATAAGGGAACTAGATTGTTCTAGTTCAAACATGCATGGAATTGTTCTAGAAGATTCTAGCATGCAAAGTAGGGTGGTTAGTTTAGAATTATCTAAGCTAGAGATTTGTAGAATATACTAGAAACTAGAAACTAGTTCTAGTTTGTAGAAAGAATTAGAAACTAGTAGAATGTCAAGCTCTCACCTATAAAACCAATCAAGAAAGTAGCCAAGTAGGAAGCAAGTAGGCAACCAAGTGAGGGTGAGAAGTAAGAGTAGTCTTGTGAAGAGTCTGAGTGGTCTAGAGTGTGTCTCTAGAAATAGTGAGTGTCATACATTCTAAAGTGTGTCATTGAGAGTTTTAAATGTTGTAATATTTTTTGTGTGTAATACAGGTAATTCGTTTACTTATGTTGTCTCTCCAACACTTATGCTAGAGTTGTGTACTCTAATTTTCTCCTCAACATGGTGTTGGCAGGAGATTGTCATTGCGACCGATGAAGCAGTGTCTTGATACATAAACCAACAATGCTCCAACCAGCACCATTACCGAAAACCAGCGAAAGAAGGACGTGTTCGTATCTCGACAAATCTGTGTATGAATTCTTATCATATAAGTTACCTCTCTGTCTTCGCACTCTTCTCCAAGATCTGGGCGCCACTTGTTCGCACCTTCTCGTTCCTCTATTGCCTTACACAGTTGTGCTTTTTAAATTGATGCGATCTCATTGAGCGGATTTTCGTTTACTTACTGATCATTATCACCATCACTCATTTCAGTAGGCCTGCGTCTCTTCTACCTAATCTTCGCATTTCGCTTCAGTTTCTTCATTTCTTTTTTTTTTTCGAACCTCGACGGTATTGGTAAATTTTATTGATATGAAAAGAAACAAAAGTTACACCTTATTAGAAGAACATAAATTTTATCCAGCATAAAGCAAGAAAAACAAAATACAAGAAAAATGGGGATATAAACCTTACTCTCCTTGAAAGAGAAAATACAAGAAAAAGAGGGGGACATAGGATCAAACCCCTCTAAAAGAAAACCTAAAAGGTGAAAACCTGCAAGATAAGCTGTAAAACAAAAAGGAAAATCCACAAGGATTAGATAAAAAAAGAAAATCACACATCAAGAAGAAGAGATAAACCTGTAAACCAACATGCCCAAGAATCTGAATGCAAAAAAGGAAGAATTTCAATAAGGGAAATGTTGATCCTCCTTGGCCTCTTCATACACAATGGTCTATATGTTTGGATCGTATTCAGAAGATGACTTTCTTTGCCTCTCACATATATCGCGAAAAAAATGTTGTTGCGGACAATTTTGCTAACATGGGCTTGTCTTCTCCAACTTTAGTATGACATGATTCCTCTCCATTGGCCGCTCGTGCTGCTTTGTTTTTAGACTATGCTGGTTTTCCTGGCTACCGCTTCTCAAATTAATTTGCATATCGACATACAGGTTTGACTCACTTTCTTGTTTTTTTTCTTAACTTTGTGATGTTGCTTAGTCTTTTTTTTAGGCTTGGACTTTTACGTTTGGTTTTAGAGGGGTTAGGTTTCATGTCTCCCCCCTCTTGTATTTTTATTGTTTGCGTTTCTTTTAGAGTAAGGTTTATGCCCCCCTTCTTTTTCATGTAATTTTTATTCATTTTTCTTGTATTATGAGAGGTTAGGTTTATGTCTTCCCTCACTAGGTGTAACTTCTTTTTCGTTATCAATAAAATTCCTCTCGTACCGTCGATGTTTCATAAAAAAAAAAAAAAAAAAAAAAATCTAAATGGAGGAGCGGCATGCCAAACAAGAGTAGATGAGAGAAGACCTCAATTGGCTAATTTGTCAGCAAGTGCATTTCCTTCTCGAAATATATGAGAGCAACGAAAACCATGTACTGTAACTGAGAAATACAGTTTTCCAACAAGTTTGGACCGACCAAGGAGGAGAAAACAAGCCAAAACAAAGCAAGATACCGCACTAGAAGTCTCAATAGGAGGAGCGGCATGCCAAACAAGAGTAGATGAGAGAAGACCTCAATTGGCTAATTTGTCAGCAAGTGCATTTCCTTCTCGAAATATATGAGAGCAACGAAAACCATGTACTGTAACTGAGAAATACAGTTTTCCAACAAGTTTGGACCGACCAAGGAGGAGAAAACAAGCCAAAACAAAGCAAGATACCGCACTAGAAGAGTCACTTTCAAGCCATAAACTTTGTCTACCCAAGTTTATGCTTTCTGCAGCTTATTTTCTTCTTGTGTAGCTTTGGCACAATGCTTCCTGTCCAAGTTTTCAAGATGTGTTTTATCGATCTGATAATCTCGAACGTATCCAATTTCTTTGAATTTAGTTTCAAACTTCGTGAGTATTCTATCGACAACCTGCAAGGGCTGTGTCCGTTGGAGAAAATATATATACTACATAAGCAAGCAGATTTTCCAATATATTAATTTGACATTTTTCAGAATGAGTCTCAGCAACAACAGATAAAGAAGCAGCACAATGTTCAGCAAGGCAGGGCAGGGCAGGGCATTTTGTTACTGCTGCTGCAGACTTAGCGGGTCTTTGTCAAACTCGGACCAAGTAGAGAGCTGATAGGTACTCATCAGTGTCAATCCTATTTTCCTGGAGTTTGCTCTGATTTTCCATATAAATTCCATTGGTTGATGACTCTGTTTTGGTCTTTTGTATAACCTTGAAATTATTCTAGCAATATTTTAATTAATCTAATCCAATCCAAACTATGGACAGCGGATTCGAACTTGAGTTTAAGGAGGGAAACGCAAGGCTCTTTCGATTTGGCTATGCTGCTCGGCTATGCTATATAAACTCAAATTATAATTTCAAATCAAACAAAAGTATGCATGGTACCAGATCTTTACCATACAAACAAGCCTCTTTATTCTTCACGTATTGCCCATAATTTAAAATGAAGACACAATGAAATTGTGACATTTAATTGGGGAGAAAAGAAGAACCCAACTGAAATATTCAAATGATAACTACAAATCTAACCGTAACTTCTGTTGCAAGATTGTGAATTTGAACAACACATTCTGCCCCGACGAAAACCTTATGTGATTCAATACGCCTTACGCTTGCCCCATATTGATCTCCTCTTGGAAAAGCCGAGAAGGCAGCGTAAGGGGCTGAATATCCAGTCATCGATTTTTTGAAATGTGACTATCAAGAATTGATACATGGGAAATTGCAGAAGGCTGAATAGAGGGACAGGGAAAAAGGCAATAGGGTAAAGTATAGACTTGGTCCATTTCTTCTCAATGCGAATCAAGAGCAAAATGGTGGCGGCAAAGGCAAGCATGGTTGTTGCCATGGACAAGAAGAGCAAGATGAATCCAATCATGACCTTGCGAGGAAGACTGTTAACGAAAAATGGGTACTCGAGAGGGGAGGAGAGGACTGAGAGAAAGAATGCCACAGAAGATAATGAGCAGGCGATGGCCACAACGTCCATGCAGGTGAAGAGCAAAAAGAGAGGATCGTCCTGGAAAACAGGAAGACCATTTTGATCATTAGTACCCCCCGGAATGGCGTAGGCAGCTGCAAAGACCACAGTGGCCACTAGCACCGCCACAGTTGAGCATGATTGAGCCGTGTCTTTTATCCATCCTTGTGCCGACTTCAGAAGACCGTTATGCTGGTCGTTGAAGAGCTCCTCAGCTGTCTTATCCTTCTTGTTGCGGTGCATGATGTACCGAGGCGGTAGTATCTCTTTTACACACTGACAGAAACACAGTACACCTTTATCATGTTGACATATAGATTTTGTAATAGAAGAATTTGTATGACAACAAAAGTCTTTTACCAAGTGAACCGACTTAATTACTAACATAAGTATTTATCTAACAACATAAGTATTTTATCAAGTTTAGCAAGAGAACATTACCAGCATCCAACGTAGCTCTGCTTGCAATTGCATTGCAGGGCCAATTAGTTTCTGAGACAACGCTATAGAGTAGTAACTCCTATCTGCAGCATGATGCAATATGGTGTTGCCATCGCAGTCTATCCACTTCTTCAGCCTCGACATCACAGTTGGTTTGCTTTTGATAAGATTAAGTATCTCTTTCCGACGGTTCTTAATGGCTAGATGCAATATGTTGCGTTCATTATAGTTAACATGATCGACTGCCTGAGGATGCTGCTCAAGTATCTCCTCCACAATGGGCATAATTCCTGTGATAGTTGCTATAAGCAATGGGGTAAAGTTGTAAATTTCATACGTCGGCGCCTTATCTGAAATGGATGGTTTTGCAGCTTCCGCTCGTTTTTCATCTCCATCATTACCTTTTCCCTTATCCGGCTTGGATGTTTTTGCGGCTTCCCATCCTTTTTCACTTCCATCATCACCTTTTCCGTTATCCGATTTGGATGTTTCTTCGGCTGCCTTTTTTTTATTACTGAGATTGGACCCTAAAGAAATGGTCTTGTGATTTACTTGCTCATTAGTACTCAGGCAAGAATAGTCCGTCTTAACAAGCTCATGGATGAGTTTCTCTAGCCATTTTTTGTTTTTTTTGTCCTTCCATATCCTGTAGATTATGCCAGGCTGCGGGCCTCCTGTTCATATCCATCACACGATCAAGCATATGCATACATTAACTAATGTGTCACAGGAGATGTATCGCATATCGTCACTCTAAAAAGTTATTATGCACTCTTCATCTTCTCATGTAAAATCATAAAAAATGAGTAAATAATGTTTCTTTTCTAGAGTTCCAGTAACAAGTGTTTATTATGATGAAAATGCACTGAGGAAAAGGCAGAAAGTAAACAAACTTTTAGCAAGGGAGTCCCATAGTGAAGAGTAAACCCTAGCAAAGCCTGCAAAACATTTTATGCATGCACCTTCATCAGAAACATTGAAAAAATGCCAATTAACGGAGCGCTTTAGCTAGCTAGCTGTGTACTTTATTTGATTAATTAACTAGGTTACCAGCAAGCTTGTTCCGAAAGATAGGTTGGCAGCGCATCTGGTTGCTATCCAAGTTGATCTCTACATCATCCTTCTGATTTGGTGTGACCACATCTCCTCCATCAGGAAGCCCTGCGTATATAACAACGTTAAGTATGAGATTACTGCTTCATATAAATTAAAAACGTGGATACGCACACAGGCGTGTATATATAGCAGCACGTAGAGTAACGGTGCATACAATAGTAAATGAGCATCTTCCATTTGCTTCGCTGAAATTGTGGCTCGAAGGCAGTTGGCATTTGGGCTAGCAATTGAAGGCATGTCAATCCTTTATCTTCCTTTTGGTGCGCTAGGTATTTGTAATTCTCCAGTAACCAAAAAGCAGTCTCTGCATTTTGGAAGATAAAAGATTAAGCAAGAGTTATTAATCTGCATTATTGAGAATCAATGTGTACATTTTCAGAGAGAGCCAGAGAGACCGAAACGTTGCTCAATGACTGCCACATGAAGAATGGACAGTTCGTCATTTCTGTAGAAGTGCCTGAAAAGATTGTCCGGATTATTCTCCCGCAGTTTGCGAGCATAAAAGTTGACCAAGTCAGTGTGACCGAGAGCAGCCGCCCTGAAGAGCGGAGTTTCTCCTAAATCGTTCCGAGTCTCCAGCAGCGGCAGCGCATCATTCTCTTTATCATCATTACCACCAGCACTAGAACTGACGATGACCTTGCCTTCAAGTTCAACAGGCTCGTTGAAGTTGCTCACCAAGTACTCTGCCGCTTCCACACTTCCGGACAAACTCACGTCGTGAAGAGTATTGTTTCTGGTGTTATTCGGTTTCCTCAGAGCGCGTCTTGGGTCATAGCTGGTCGAACTGAGTAAACTGATCAACATTTCGAGTACTCTTCTGACTTGTGATTTGCTGCAGCAAGAAGCCGCAAGCTGAAATGCAGTGTCCTTGTCCACCGTGATTGGAATGAGCAATTCGTCTGGTTTGTTCTGGTAGTATTGTTTCACGCCTTCCCAGTCATCCTCCATGGCACATATATAGGGACGTTTCGAGTCTTCAATTTTTTTCAATTTACTATCACTCTCGTTTTGATCACTCTGATCCACCGCTACTGTTCTCCAGTACGCCATCTGTGTGCAGTATACTAGCTAGCTTGGCGGTGTGTAATGTGGTGGTTTTTGCTGTGATTTATAGGCCCGGCTAGCTGCTGCTACTGCTGCTTCTACGCGCTTCCTATCCCGCCGGATTTATAGGCCGGGTAGCTGCTCCATCAATTGGTTTCTATTCCGATTCATGATTAAAATGGTAAACAGTTTATATGGAATCAATCTCCATAAGAATATGATTCCGATTCCTCATCAATTCAACTCCTTATGAATTCAATTTCTCTTCAATTAAACTTTTTCCATTTTAATTGCAGAACAGTAAATGAGCCATAAATATACGCTTTATTTAAGAGAACTGTTTTCTTGTACCCATTTATATATGTTTTATCCGTACAAGCATCTACCTTTGCAAGCGTGCAACACATGCCTCGATTAAAATGTAATTTGATAAATGTACGCCAGCATCTATTTTTTTATTTATTTTTTGTTCAAAGCTGTTAGACAAGTAGAAATATAGTTCGAGTCTATGTATAATTGTAATCCTAATTGTAGTTGTATTCCTAACTTGTAGGGATATTGCCTTACTATGCAAGGAGTGTAATTGTATATAATCTCATTCACGTATCAATGAAATATGTTCATCAGCCTACATATCTTTTTCTACATGGTGTACAGAGCAGGTTTCAAAACCCTAGCTTTTTCGGCGGCCTTCTTCTACCGTTCCTTCTCTTTTTCGCATGGGCGATTCCAATACCAGTACCCCCCTTTACCTTCACCATTCTGATCACCCAAACCTTATTCTCGTCTCCAAAAAATTAAATGGAGATAATTATACAACCTAGGCACGTGGTATGGAAATTTCCTTGAGTGCCAAGAATAAACTTGGCTTTATCAATGGCGATGTTGAGGAGCCTTCCTCCTCCGAGGACCTTGATGCCCACGCTGCTTGGCGTCGGTGCAACGACATGATCCTCTCTTGGATTCTTCGCTCCTTGGAACCTGACCTTGCCGAATCTGTGTTATTCTCTACCACTGCCAAGACCGTGTGGGACGACCTCTATGAACGTTTTTCTCAGAGCAATGCTCCTCGTAGTTTCCAACTCAATCGCGAACTTGCTACAATTCCCCAAGGCTCATCTTCTGTCTCTGCTTATTTCACTCATCTCAAAGCTCTTTGGGATGAACTCGCCTCTTACAATGATGGCTGCACATGTTCCTGCAACACCAAGCATAAACGTCAACAACTCAAGAATTTTTAATGGGCCTCAACGAATCCTTTGTCACCGTTCATGACCAAATCCTTTTGATGAATCCTATCCCCACTGTTCGCCAAGCCTGTTCCTCTGTCTCTTAAGTTGAAAAACAGCGCTCGATGGGCGTCATTCGTTCTACAGTTCAACCTGCAGCCATGCCAGTTCGTGGCTCGTCTCGTCTTTCCTCCCACCGCCCTCGCCTCATCTGCACCTACTGCAATTATGACTACCACACCTGAGACACTTGCCATAAACTTCATGGCTACCCCGTCGGCCATCCCTTTCATGGCCAACCATGAAGGCCACCTCGTCGTGCCGCTGCTTCCAGTTCAGGTTCCTTCGCAGCACCGCTTCTTCCAGTTTTGCGTGATCCACCAATCCCACCCGTGCAGCAAGGACCATAGCCTCCAGGCCCAACACCTTCACCCAGGCCCATCACGTGCAAGGCACCCAGGTCCGCACCACTGCTTCCTCTCCATCGACTCATCACGTGCAAGGCACCCAGCCCACTTTGTATGACCTGCAGCTTGCTATGCCCAATCTCTCTGTCGAGCAGCAATCTCGTGTTCTAGCTGCCCTACGTGACAACACCGACTCTCCTCAGGCCAATGCCGTGTTTAGTGATGATTTTGCCAAAGGTTTGTTACCCGTAACCTCTCGTCATGGTCAATGGATCCTTGACAGCGGTGCTACGAATCATATTACTTCTTCCGCTTCATGTTTGGTTAATACTTCTACTTCGCATTTGCCGCCTGTTTCTTTGCCTAGTGGTGCCTCAGCTCCTATTACTTTAAATGGCACTATTCGTTCAAATTCCTCGGTTAATTTGAAGGATGTTTAATGTGTCCCTAATTTTAAAGTGGACATTTTATCGGTTGGTAAACTTACAGATGGATTATCGTGTTCCGTAACCTTTTTTTTCCTTCTTGGTGTGTTTTACAGGACTTGGTTTTGAAGGCGATGATTGATGTGGGTAAGCGACTTGGCGATCTGTATTACCTCATGGCCATTGCCTCTTCTATCCCTACCCGTCAACCTCTCTGCAACATCATCACCATCCTATCCTCCCTATGGCATAGGTGCCTCGGTCACCCCTCATCTACTCGTTTGCAAGCTTTAACATCTAGTTCTCTTAATTGTTCTTTTGATTCTAGTCATATTTATGATGTTTGTCTTTTGGCAAAACAAACTCGTCAACCTTTTAGTTTTAGTTCAATTTCAACAACTTTTCCTTTTGCTTTAATTCATTGTGATATTTGGGGCCCGAATCGTCAATCCTCTCTTTCTGGCGCTAATTATTTTTTAACCATTGTGGATGATTTTTCTCGTTTTACGTGGGTCTTTCTCATGAAACATAAATCCGATACTCAACAATTAATTAAGGGTTTTTTTACTTATGTCAATACCTAATTCCATACTAAAATCCAATGCATTCGTACTGACAATGGCGGTGAATTTTTATCTCTTCGTAGTTTTTTCTCCGACCATGGGGCTCTTTTACAAACTTCTTGTGTTTATACCCCCCAACAAAATGGCGTTATTGAACGAAAACATAGACACCTTCTAGAAACCGCTCGCACAATTCGTTTTCAATCCCATATTCCTCTCAAATTCTGGGGTGAATGTGTTCTTACAGCTACTTATCTCATCAATCGTCTCCCAACCCGTCTTCTCCATAATAAATCTCCATTTGAGGTTCTCTATACCAAAACCCAATCCTATGACCACTTTCGCGTCTTTAGTTGTCTAGCTTATGCCATCTTTGTCACTCCCACCACCAAATTTTCCCTTCGGGCCCATCGTTACATCTTTCTCGGTTATCCTCATGGACAAAAAACATATAAACTCTATGACCTCGACCATCACCGTATTTTCACTAGTAGGGATGTAATCTTTCATGAAGATTTCTTCCCTTATGCCATTACCAACCTTCTTATCCCACCCACTACGCCTACACTACCTATCCCTTCCCCTCTGGACTTTTCCTATACTTCATATCCTCCTGCCACCTCATCCACTTCGACGCCCCTTTCAGATTCCCATGCTGCCACATCACCCGTTCAACCACCCACCACTGCCCTCCCGGCCCCACATGCTCCATCCACCGCTACTCACTTACTTTCCACCCATTTACCCACTGACACCCCTATATCTAATCCCGCACCTCCTCTTGACAATTCTCTCATTCACCAAACATATTCCCATACCCATAAACCTCCATCCTATTTAAAAGACTACGTTTGCTCGCAGGTGATTCTGCCACCACACCAATCTTCAACTTCGCAACTCGGTTCTGCAAAAGGTACGCGATATCCACTTTGTAATTTTATTTCTTACCACCGTTACTCTCCCAAACATCTTTCATATATTAACTCTGTCAGTCGGAATGTGGAGCCTTCATCCTTTGTCGAGGCTGCTAGTGACCCAAATTGGCATCGTGCCATGAATGAGGAGCTTCAAGCTTTACATGCTAATGGTACTTGGACTTTAACTACCTTGCCCCCTGGCCAAGTTCCCATTGATTGTAAATGGGTGTACAAACTAAAGTACAATTCCGATGGATCCATTGAGCGCTACAAAGCTCGCTTGGTTGCCAAAGGTTTCACACAGGCTGAAAGTATTGATTATCATGACACTTTTTCTCCTACTGCTAAGATGATTACGGTGCGTTGTCTTCTTGCTCTTACTGCTAGTCAGTCTTGGTCTCTTCATTAGCTTGATGTTAATAATGCTTTCTTACATGGTGATTGCCATGAGGAAATCTATATGTCTCCTCCTCCTGGTCTTCAGCGACAGGGGGAAAATCTTGTGTGTTGCCTTCACAAGTCACTTTATGATCTCAAGCAGGCTTCTCGCCAATGGTTTGCCAAGTTCACTAGTATCATCTTTTATGCTGGTTTTCAACAATCCAAAGCTGACTATTCATTGTTCACTAAAAAGTCTGGTACTTCTTTTACAGCCTTGCTCATTTATGTGGATGATATTGTGATTACAGGCAACGATGCTAGTGCCATTAATTCTTTGAAGTCTTTTCTCCGTGATCATTTTTGGATAAAAGACCTTGGTGATTTAAAATATTTTTTGGGTATTGAGGTTTCTCGTTCCAAACAAGGGATTTATATTTCACATCGCAAGTATGCATTAGAGATTCTCAAGGACTATGGTTTTTTGGGAGCACAGCCCATTGCTTTCCCTATGGATGACACAAAATTATCTGATAAATGAGAACTTCTCAAGGATCCTGAAAAGTATCGACGATTAGTAGGTCGGTTAATCTATCTCACTATAACTCGACCGGATATCACCTATTTTGTGCATGTTCTGAGTCGTTTTATGCGAGCCAAGGATACCTCATATGGATGCTGCATTTTGTATTGTTCGTTATATTAAGGCTACTCCAGGTCAAAGCTTATTATTCCGTTCTGACAACCAGACTAAGTTAACTGCGTTTTGTGATTCTGATTGGGCATATTGTCCTATCACTCGCCGTTCGACTACTGGGTATTGTGTATTCTTGGGCCATTCTTTGGTTTCATGGAGGACGAAACGGCAGAAAACTGTTTCGCTCTCTTCAGCGGAAGCAGAATATAGGGCCATGGCAGGTGCTTGTTGCGAGGTAATTTGGCTTTGTTTTTTGTTGAAGGATTTGAACATTCCCTTGGTTGGTCCTTACGTTTTATTTTGTGATAATCAAGCAACGTTACATATAGCTGCCAATCCTGTTTTTCATGAACGAACTCGTCACATTGAGATGGATTGTCACTTTATACGAGATAAGATTGTAGATGGCACTATAGAGACCAAGTATGTGGGTACGACACAACAGTTGGCATACTTGTTTACCAAACCTCTCGGGAAGAAGTTTTTGAGTATGTTACGCAAGTTGGGAGTTCTTGACATCCACTCTCCAACCTGAGGGGGAGTGTTAGACAAGTAGAAATATAGTTGGAGTCTATGTATAGTTGTAATCCTAATTGTAATTGTATTCCTAACTTGTAGGGATAATGCCTTGCTATGCAAGGAATGTAATTGTATATAATCTCATTCACGTATCAATGAAATATGTTCATCAGCCTACATATCTTTTTCTACAAAAGCCTACATCTATTGTTTCTACCAATGTTATTAGTTCTCAGCTACCGCATATATTCAGTTTTATTTATTCATTGTAGAAAGGGAGTTGAATTTTACGCACCATTCATTTTAATTTCTGGCCCTCGCATTAGATAAATGGGAACAACAAAGAAAATGTAACAAGGGTGTATAGGAAACTAAAAGGTGTGCCTTTATTATTTTGCCTTGTAGAAAATTACATCTCATGTCCATGAACAGGTACAAACATATAAATTACACGATAAAAGTTGCTATGGTGAGCTTTGTTCCAGGGAGTCAGGAGGGGGCTGCGGCCTTCCTTGATTAGGATGAACACGCTACTGTTGTCTCCCCTCGTAATCTGGAGCTCTCCGTTGAGATACGTTGTTAGCAACCACGACTCGGTATTGCCACTCGAGATAGGTAAACCTTTGTAGGGGTCACCAGCTGTGTAAATAGCTTTATTTGATTTTCTGCATATATAATTTCGACAAGGCAACATGCAGGACTAAACAGGTCATTTTAGAGGGATGGAATCTCTCCAAAAGAAATTGGAGAATGGAATCCCTCAACTCAAGGTACTGGAGATATAATCGAATTGATTCAATCTAAGACTTAAAGGAGACTCTAGCAAAAGCACTTTGTTCCTAAACCTTATAATGAAGCACTTTAATCAATAGGATTTTGGGAATACTTGGAAATGTTTCACTAAAAAGGTCTTATTCTCCTAAAGTGATTAGCACATCAACTCATAAAAATGAAATGGCAATAACGGAAAGACCCCTTAAAGGCTGTAACTCGGATTCGTTTAGATAACAAAAAAATTATTCTGGTTTTTGTTTCGTAAAGGATTCCATGTAGTTTTATACGTATACTACCAGGAAATAAACTAAAATTTGAGGTAAGTCCTTATGATTCAACCAAAGGGCATATAATTTAGAGACTCCAAAGCAAAGACTTGAATGATTAGGTGGTTTCTTCAATTTCAACATTCTTTTGTGATGATACAATTCGAAATTTTATCCTTTTCGTTCAATATGCCAGAGACCACCGAATTAACAGTACAAACTACATTGAAAGGCAACGTTAATTACATGATGTATAAGTCCATGGAAGCCAGGAAATCAGAGCTGCAACTATCGCACGCTTCAGGAACCATGCATGGTCCTCTGAGAGTTGATTGCAGTGTAAACAGATACACATACAGATACAAGACACAAGATCGGGGCAAATATATACATACATGTGCGCATCTCCTTGTCTACTTTGAACACTGTGAAGCATAATCTGGAACTTGGTTTTATTGTAATTGTCTACAAACTATTGTATCATGATGTTGCCATTTTCATGGCTTCAAAGCCTTTCTTTGAATGTAAGATTTCCCAGATCAAAGTAAAGGCAAGAGATGTCATGAATGTTATTGATGGCTTGAGGCTTTCATAATTTCAGCCACTTATACATTACTTATAAAAAAAGGTCGTACCCAGTGCACAAGGCTCCCGCTTTACACAGGGTCTGGGAGAGGTGAATGTCGGCTAGCCTTACCCCCATTTATGGAGAGGCTGCTCCCAAGTCTCGAACCGGAGACCTACCACTCATGGGCGAAGGCACTTCCCAACAACAACAAAAATTGTTTCATTATCGAGCGCAACATTCTAGAGGGTAATGAAGACTCCATCAAAAACAAGTGTTTGGTGTTGGCAGCGTCCTTTTGGCATCCTCCTATAAACTCAAACCATAAAATCATGTTTCTTTCTCTTTTTTCTTTTTCTGTGAGAAAAATTAGAAGAAATCGTGGATGTTCCATGTAATCAATATTCCAAGTGCAGACACAACTCTACCTAGGAAAAAGAAAGTCGAATATTTATATTATTTATGTCATGTGAAGCCAATACAATTTAGGCTTTAAAACTAATCCAGTTTGAAACTGGGATATATTCAACAGGTACCACCGAATTAACAGTACAAAACTACATAGAAAGGCAATTTTAATTACATGATGCATAAGTCCATGCTCCACTCACAAAGCTCCAACAAAAGAAAATTCAAAGAACTTAGCGAAGAAGGCTTTGGTGTATTTAACACAATACGTTGAATTGAAGGAAAGCTTATTTATTGATATCCCCGATCAGCTACAAATATGTACATATACATGAGTCAAAATAAACAAACAAGAGGGAGCCTTCACAAAGGTTGCTTAGGAGAAGTCTCAGCAGTCGGTAGAGCCCCAGAAAGAGAAGGCGCCCGAGGGGGATCATTCGGAGCCTCAGTACTGGACAGAACCCTAGAAGGAGGAGGCATCAGAGGTTGATCATTTGGAGCTTCATTACGCGGTACAGCCCCAGAAGACGAAGGCAATAAATGCCTTTGGAACAAACCCACAAATCTCTGATGATCAAGTAAAACCTGCCCATCAGTTTCCTTCATCTGGTCCAGCTTCCTCTTCATGTTTGTAGCATAGTCATGTGCGAGACGGTGCAACTGTTTATTCTCATGCTTGAGCCCTCTAATCTCCTGTTTGAGACTCATCCCTTCGGCCGCCAATGATTCAACTTGGCGGGTTCGAGCAAATAGGCGTTGGGCCATATTAGACACAGAACCTGCACACTGAACACTGAGAGCCAGCGAATCCTTAACAGCTAACTCATCAGACCGTTTGGAAAGTAGTCTGTTATCTTTGGGAGTGAGAAGGTTCCTGGCCACCACCGCAGCGGTCATATCATTCTTCATCACGGAATCCCCAACGGTAAGAGGACCAGTAGGGGAGACGAAGGATGGGCGCCATATGTTGTCTGGAGAAGGCGGGGCTGCCTCTTCAACAAGGTTCAAGTCAAAACGACGGTCGGAGGGGCCAGACATTTTCAAAGGTGTTGAAGAGAGAAGAGGTCGGACAAATCAAGATCTTAGAAGTGCAAGAATGGAGCTTCTACTGGTGGAGATTCAAGTGTGCTTTGGAACTTAATGCCAGCCCCTATAAAAAGCTGCACTCGACGAAGCTTCAGACATCGAAGAGGCGCCTGCTCAGAAATCGAAGAGGCGTTTGCTTTCTCAAAAGCTGGGTTGCTTAGAGACCACGAGGGTTGATCTCATAAATCGAAGAGGTGTTTGCTTTCTCAAAAGTTGGGCTGCTCAAAGACCACGAAAGCCGACCTCAGAAATCGAAGAGGCGTTCGCTTTCTCAAAAGTTGGGCTCCTCAGAGACCACGAGGGCCGATCTCAGAAATCGAAGAGGCACCTACTTTTCCAGTCTTGTCAGCACCTGTCACACGCACACTCAGCTTAGCGGAAATTAGGGGCATTCTGTCGAAGACTTCTGGTGAAGTAGAAAGCATATGAATCTTACTGTTCAATCACCTACTTCCCACACGCAACAATAGCTCATGGGTACCACAGATAACTTTGCCAAAGTTCTCTGCCAAAGTTGAGCACGTGAAGCTTGCAGCTCCCACTACATCGCTCTGACCAAGAAGGGTAAAAGAATAGCAAAGAAACAGCACTAACAAAGTTTAGACCCATAAATTTTGAAGGTCTAGCTACCATATTATTACCCACAAGGGTAAAGGAACAGTACCACTGCTGGATAATTGGAAAGTCCCTGTGTGTCAACCTCTGTGCTTCGTGGCAAGGTAGACTAGCAAACATGCCAAACCTTTACTCACATTCGAGAAAACACCCCCAACAAGACTGATTGCTCCAAAATCGAAGAGGCACCGCCCTCCGAATCTCGAGAGCCAGACTTCCAACATGATTACTTTCTCAAAAATCGAAGAGACACTGCTCCCCGAATCTCGAGAGCCAGACCCCCAGCATGATTGCTTTCTCAAAAATCGAAGAGGCATCGTTCTCCGAATCAATCGAAGAAGCACTCGCTTTCTCAAAAGCTGGGCTGCTCAGAGACCACGAGGGCCGATCTCAGAAAACGAAGTGGCACCTACTTTTCTAGCCTTGTCAGCACCTGTCACACGCACACTCAGCTTAGCGGAAATTAGGGGCATTCTGTCGAAGACTTCTGGTGAAGTAGAAAGCATATGAATCTTACTGTTCAATCACCCACTTCCCACACGCAACAATAGCTCATGGGTACCACAGATAACTTTGCCAAAGTCTCTGCCAAAGTTGAGCACGTGAAGCTTGCAGCTCCCACTACATCGCTCTGACCAAGAAAGGTAAAAGAATAGCAAAGAAACAGCACTAACAAAGTTTAGACCCATAAATTTTGAAGGTCTAGCTACCATATTATTACCCACAAGGGTAAAGGAACAGTACCACTGCTGGATAATTGGAAAGTCCCTGTGTGTCAACCTCTGTGCCTCGTGGCAAGGTAGACTAGCAAACATGCCCAACCTTTACTCACATTCGAGAAAACACTCCCAATAAAATTGCTTGCTCCAAAATCGAAGAGGCACCGTCCTCCGAATCTCGAGAGCCAGACTCCCAACATGACTACTTTCTCAAAAATCGAAGAGAGGGTAAAGGAACAGTACCATTGCTGGATAATTGGAAAGTCCCTGTGTGTCAACCTCTGTGCCTCGTGGCAAGGTAGACTAGCAAACATGCCCAACCTTTACTCACATTCGAGAAAACACCCCCAACAAGACTGATTGCTCCAAAATCGAAGAGGCACCGCCCTCCGAATCTCGAGAGCCAGACTCCCAACATGATTACTTTCTCAAAAATCGAAGAGACACTGCTCCCCGAATCTCGAGAGCCAGACCCCCAGCATGATTGCTTTCTCAAAAATCGAAGAAGCATCGTTCTCCGAATCTCGAGAGCCAGATACCACATACCACTTTTTCAAAGTGCTCTGACAGAGTTAAAACATGTGAAGCTGGCAGCTCCCACTACCGTGCTATGACCAAGCAGGGTAAAGGAATAGCATTACTACTTTTTGTTAGGGAGACTCCTATATATGTCGACCTCCATCCCCAACGGACAGGCAGACCTGCAAAAATGCTCAACCCTTCCTCATATCTGAGAGGGCACTCCCAACGAAGCCTTTCGAAATATTCAGCTTTCTTTCCCCCCGATAATACCTCTGCAAACAAGCTATACTAGAGCAAGAATATCTCATATCATCAGGGTTAAAAGCAAGAGTATCCCATATCATGCTTTTTCCCTGTCTTTTCCTTTGGCCTTGTTTTTACCTGCAAGACAAGGAGAAAGAGAGCAATCAGTCAGCACTTGAAATCAAGTTACCAGCCAGGAACTGACTGCCTGGAACCCCTTACCTGATTACTTACCTGGCATTGCTCTCGAGTACTCATCTTCAACATCTTATGTGTCCAGGGAAGATACCGCATCTGCTTGAGGGACAGATAGGGCAAGTGCGAAGGATACAAGGAAGCATGTGGAGACAAGCGTAACAGCACACATGCCGATACATCCATTACTCTGTCAAAAGCAAAAGTATCCCATATCAGCAGGGTCGAACGTACTCTAGATTTGATGGACTTGTTTTGACCCTCAAATTCTTCAGTCGGCCTTATACTCTGGAGGAAACCAGAAAACCCTCCAGCTCAGTTCAAGAATTAGCCTGTGGAAAGTTACTTCTTCAAAAGCAAAAGTATCCCATATCATCTCTTCTCATTTTTCTTCTCTTTATCCTTCATGCTGCTGCAAGATGGGGAGAAGGTGAACAATCAGCCGGAGCTCTGATTGCTTACCTTGTCTGTCACCTCTTTCAGCAGATCCCCTAGCTCGGCGACTTGGGGGACTCCTACTACATGGTTTGTATCGCGCTTGACCAAGCCTGAAACTACAAGTAAGCTTCAAGTGAAATTGATACATTACCTTGTGCATCTCCACCAGTTAAAGATACCACCCCTGGATGGAGGAAGAGTACTTCCAGAGAAGCTGCCACATCTACCTATGCGACAGATAAGGCAAGTCAAGATGATACCACACTCCGATACTTAGAAGTTTCGTGATTACGAGATCATTCTCCCACAATATTTCCTAATGTCATTTGTACTCTAATGTCATTTGTACTAAATCATTCACTTGTACTCACTAAAGGAGAGCTTGAACCTATGTACTTGTGTAAACCCTTCACAATTAATGAGAACTCTTCTATTCCGTGGACGTAGCCAATCTGGGTGAACCACGTACATCTTGTGTTTGCTTTCCTATCTCTATCCATTTATATACTTATCCACACTAATGACCGGAGCAATCTAGCGAAGATCACAAAAAGCGACCGTTTTCGCTACCTAGGATCTATCTTGCAAGAGAACGGAGAATTAGATGGAGATCTCAACCATAGAATACGAGCTGGATGGATGAAGTGTAAGAGTGCATCCGGCGTGTTGTGTGACCGTCGTAGGCCACTGAAGCTCAAGGGAAAATTTTATAGGACGGCAATAAGGCCAGCGATGTTGTATGGCACAGAATGTTGGGCGGTGAAACATCAACACGTACACAAAATGGGTGTAGCGGAGATGAGGATGCTTCGTGGGATGTGTGGGCACACGAGAAAGGATAAGATTGAGAATGAGGATATCCGAGGTAAAGTAGGAGTAGCCGAAATTGAAGGAAAGATGAGAAAAAATCGGTTCTGGTGATTTGGACATGTGCAAAGAAGGCCGACTGACGCTCCGGTTCGAAGATGTGACTACGGGACAGAGGTTCAGGGCCGAAGGGGTAGAGGAAGACCTAGGAAAACTTTGGAAGAGACTCTAAGAAAAGGCTTAGAGTACTTGGATCTAACGGAGGATATGACACAAAACCGAGAGCAATGGCGTTCTAGGATTCATATAGCCGACCCCACTTAGTGGGAAAAGGCTTTGTTGTTGTTGTTGTTGTTGATGCATAAGTCCATGGAAGCCAGGAAATCAGAGGTGCAACTATCGCAGCTTCAGGAACCATGCCAGGAAATAAGAGGTGGTTGCAGTGTAAACAGATACACATACACAGTTGCAAGACACTGGATCGGGAGCGTTACCAAATATATACATACATGTTCGCATCAATGTGGTTTAAACTTCATATACATACCCTGAGACACCAAAAGAATCGGAAGACTTCATAATAAACAAAAAGTTATGTACCTCATAGATGATCTCACGCAATCTTGCTTGCGTTTGCCCTCGGTCTCTTTTCGATTCTCATAGATGATCTGTACTGCATCTCCTTGTCTATTTTGAACATATGTGAAGCATAATCTTGAACTTGGTTTTATTGTAATTGTCTACATACTATTGTATCCTGATGTTGTCATTTTCTTGGCTTCAAAGCCTTTCTTTAAATGTAAGATTTCCCGTATTAAAGTAAAGGCAAGAGATGTGATGAATGTTATTGAAGGCCTTCATAATTTCAGCCACTTATATATTACTTATACAAAAACCAAAAACAATTTGTTTCATTATCGAGCGCAACGTTGTAGAGGGTGATGAGGACTCCATCAAAAGCAAGTGTTTGGTGTTGGCAACATCCTTTTGGCATTCATAAATTACTTCTCCCCAATTCTCATTAATTTCGATTTCGATTTATGTTTCTATTTCTATTTCTATTAAATCATAAAAAATTGAAGGAAGAGACGACGGACATGTTGGAAGGAGAGAACGTCAAAGAAGAAAATGTTTGCTCTGTCCTCTCAGCCCACGCCACACCTCACTTTTCCTTCCCCTTCACTCACCTCTCTCCTCGACTAGAAACATTTGAATTGAGCAGTCTAACCAGTCAAATAAGAGCAGTATCACAGTAATTAGGTATTATTAGATCTCCAAGTCTACTCTAATTAGGTATGGAAAATGTTAGGAAGACCATGTTTTGAAACTCTATATTGCAAACCACGTGATGTGGTGGTTGACGATTGTTTTTTCTAAATTATTTAAAGAATGAATTAAATCATCGATTATCATATCATGTAGTTTGCAAAATATGATTCAAGAAGATGACTTCTCTAGAATCACCCATTAAGCATTATTAAGTCTTGTAAGTACAAATCCCAATGCATATTATTAAGACTTGCAAATATTTTTCTCCCTTTCGACCGAGAAAAATATTGAGTGATTATCATGCCAAAGTGAGTGTAGAAGATAGCTTAAATATGCATGTACTTTTTATTTTTATTTTTATTTTTATTTTTATTATAAGCGATATTATTATTTTAATTTAGAAAGAAGAAATGGTAAGAATTGTACCTGAGATGGAGAAGATTCTATCCACGTTAAGGATGCCATATAAACACAAATGACAATTATACAAATCTATAAAAGCATGCATGAGACGTTATCTTTAGCATACAATTTGCGACAAGCCTTTCAATATTCTTCACTTTTTTTTGTTTTTAAGAACCTCGACGGTACGAAAGAATTTTATTGATATGAAAAAAAGAAGTTACACCTGGTTAGGGGGGACATAAACGTTACCCCTTATAAGCTTTTCATTCTTCACTTATTTCCATATACTTGTGAATGAAGACAATAAAATTGTAAAAAAGGGGGAGAAATAAGAAAATCCGAAATATTCAGATGATAACTACAAATCTTTGCTGTAAGATTGTGAATCTGAACCACACATAACAAAAAGTTATGTCTCATGCTTCCTGGTTCAATACGCCTTACTCTTACCGCATATTGATGTCCTCTTGGAAAAGCCGAGAATGCGGCGGAAGGGATTCAAAACCCAGGCATCAATTTTCTGAAACATGGCTTTGCAAGAATGATACATAGGAAACTGCAGCAAACCGAATAGAGGGACTGGGAAAAAGGCAATAGGGTAAAGTATAGACTTGGTCCATTTCTTCTCGACGCGAATCAGGAGTAAAACAGTGGCGGCAAAGGCGAGCATGGTGGTTGCCATTGACAAGAAGAGCAAGATGAAACCAATCATGATCTTGCGAGGAATATTGGTGATGAAGAGTGGATACTCGAGAGGGGAGGAGAGGACCGAGAGAAAGAATGCCACAGAAGATAATGAACAGGCGATGGCCACAACGTCCATGCAGGTGAAGAGCAAAAAGAGAGGATCGTCCTGGAAAACAGGACGGCCACTTTGGTCATTACCCCCGGGGATGGCGTAGGCGGCTGCAAATACCACAGTGGCCACTAGCACCGCCACGGTTGAGCATGACTGAGCCGTTTCTTTTACCCATTCTTGTGCTGACTTCAGGAGTTCGTTATGCTCATCGTAGAACAGCTCCTCTGCTGTCTGATCCTTGTTGTTATGGTGCAAGCCATAATGAGGCGGTAGTATAACTTGCACATGCTGGACAGTGGACACGTACACCGACATTTATCAGGTCGATCAACATAATCAGTAAAAGAAGTATTTGTCTGACAATATAATTAAGTCTAGCAAAAGAATATTACCAGCCTCCATTTTAGCTCTGCTTGCAATTGCATGGCAGGGCCAATTAAATTTTGAGACAATGATATAGAGTAGTAACTCCTATCTGCAGCCTGGTGCAATACGGTGTTGCCATCGCAGTCAATCCTCTCATTCAGCCTCGACATCACGCTTGGTTTGCTTTTGATAAGCTTAAGGATTGCTTTCTGACGATGCTTAATGGCCACATGCAAAATGTTGCGTTCGTTTTTGTCAATGTGCTCAACCGCCTGAGGATGCTGCTCAAGTATCTCCTTCACAATGGACACAGTTCCTTTGACAGTTGCTATAATCAGTGGGGTAGAGTCATAAACCTTAGTCGTCACCCCCTTATCCAGTTTGGTTGCTTCTGCTACCGCCTTTCCTTTTTTACCTCCATCATCACCATATCCCTCTGATTTGGTTGCTTTTGAGGCTGCCTTTCCTTTTTCGTCTCCGTCATCATCACCATCTTTACTAAGAGTTTCCACTGACCCCAGAGAAATGGTCTTGGTGTCTGCTTCCTTGTTACTACTCAACCAAGAATAGTCCGAATTAACGAGCAACGGGACGATTTTCTCTAGTGATTTTTTGTTTTTCTTGTCCTTCCATATCTTGTAGATTATGCCGCCCTGCGAGCCTTCTGTTCCTATTCATCACATGATCAAGCATATATATAGTAACTAACGTGTCATAGGAAGATGTTATCGGCACTCTAAAAAAGTTATCATGCACTCTTCATCTTCTCAAGTAAAATCATAAGAAATGAGTAAATAATGTTTATTTTTTAGAGTTTTAACAAGTGTCCAGTGTGATGAAATGCACTGAGGAAAAGGCAGAAAGTAAACAAACTTTTAGCAAGGGAGTCCCATACTGAAGAGTAAACCCTAGCAAAGCCTGCAAAACATTTTATGCATGCACCTTCATCAGAAACATTGAAACAATGCGGATTAATGGAACGCTTTAGCTAGCTAAGTGTACGTACTTTATTTGTTTAATTAATTAGGTTACCTGAAAGCTTGTTCCTAGAGATGGATAGACGGCGAGGCTGGTTGCTAACCAAGTTGATCTCTACATCATCTTTCTGATTTGGTGTGACCACATCTCCTCCATCAGCAGGAAGGCCTACGTATATAACAATTAAGTATTCATATTACTGCTTCATAAAAATAAAAATAAAAAAAGGGCAAAACAAAAAAACGTGGGTGCACACACGCGTATATGGAGCAGTATGTACGTCTGCACACATTTAGCAGTATGTAGAGTATTGATACATACAATAATAAATTAGCATCTTCCATTTGCTTCGTTGATAGTGTGGCTCAAAGGCACTTGGCATTTGGGCTAGCAATTGAAGACTTGTCAATCCTTTATCTTCAGTTTGGTGCGCTAGAGAGGGGCAGCACTCCAGTAACCAAAGAGCAGTCTCTGTATTGTGGAATACAAAGGAGCAAAAGTTATTAGTCTGCATTGTGGAATCAGTGTGTGCATTTTCTGAGAGAGAGAGAGAGAGAGAGACCGAAATGTTGTGCAATGACGGCGATATGAAGAATAGACATTTTGTCATTTCTGTGGAAGTGCATCCAAAGATTGTTCCGATTATCCTCCAGCAGTTTGCCAGCATAAAACTTGACCAAGTCAGTGTGACCGAGAGCAGCGGCCCTGAAGAGCGGAGTTTCTCCTAAATGGTTCCGTGTCTCCAGCAGCGGCAGCGCATCATTCTCTTTATCAGTACTAAGTGCACTAGTAATGATGATGATCTCTTCCGGAGCAGGCATGTTGAAGTTGCTCACCAAGTAGTTTGCCGCTTCCACATTGCCGGACGCACTCACCTCGTGAAGAGTATTGTTTCCGTTGTTATTCGGAACCCTTAGAGCCGAACTCTCGGCATATCTGGTCGAATTCCTGAGTATATTGATCAACACTTGGAGGACTCTTTTGCCTTGTGATTTGCTGCTCAAAGAAGCCGCAAGGTGAAACGCAGTGTCACCTCCCACCGTCATTTGATTGAGCAGTTCTTCGGGATTTTCCTCGAAGTATTCCTTTACGCCTTCCCAGTTATCCTCCATGGCACATTGATAGGGACGTTTCAAGTTTGCAATTCGCCTTAAAGTATCCTCTCCCTCTTTTCCCACCCTGTTTGGATCCGGCACAACCGCTAGCGTCCTCCAGTACCCCATTTTTAGTACTAGCTAACTTCGCGGTGCGTAATGTGGCTGTTGTCGCTTTGATTTATAGGCTAGCTGCTGCTGCTACTGCTTGTACTATATGCTTAACTTAGTTAATTAACAAAGAATGTCGAATAATAAAGCCTAAAAGGGGATCGAACAATTAAGGTTACCATTTTCTAGCTGTGTATGCTTTACCCAGACAAGCATTTACCTTTGCTTAGTTTATTAGTTTCCTTTTGTACATTCTTTTCACCGAGTGTTCAACACAAGCATCTACTTTGCCGTGGCTCCATTTTTTTTTTTAACACAATTTTTGACACGCGTTTTTGTGAGAGCCACTCCTTAATGTATTTTAACGCTCGTCTATCTTTTAAAACATCATCATAGAACATGCTTGCAAAAAATTAGACAAACTCAAAACTATTAAGATATTCATTTGTAGTGAAGTAAATAGACGAATACGGTTCTACAAAGAAACCCTAAACCCTTAATCCAACGATCAAATGGTTTCAAATTTGGTGATTTTTGGTAGTTATGATCTTTGAGGGAATACCTAAAAAATAGACAGTTGGAATACATTATGAAGTTTGTCCCACGTTTTTGTGGAACAAACTTCATATATATACAAGGGCGGATGCACACTGGGACCTAGGTGGTCCTAAGACCACCCCAAGTTCAAAAAATATACATGTTAAGGTCTTCCGAGGACCCTCCAAATGTTTTGTACAGGTCCTTTTGTACCTACCAAGTGTTTGATGTAATACCTGCTAGGCATATCTCGACAGGTTGCACGGACTACACTCGACAGGTTGCATAGACACACTCGATAAATTTTCTCGATATCGCTCATCAAATGTTTGACGAAATGCTTCAGTGAATAAACTGAAACTTTTTTTGTGTGCTTTGCGCTCTGTTTCTATCTAAAAAACTTGGACCTTTAACACTGGGACCGCCCAAGATTCAAATCCTAAATCCGCCACTGTGTGTGTGTATATATATATATATATTAAGGTGGTTTGAATATGTGAACTGAAGACCTATACTGCTCTAGTTAAAAGATGCAATTATGAGATAGAAGCTCATGGAAAAAGGGGTAAAAGAAGAACTAAAAAGACGTGGAAGGAGACTCCGAGAAAAACATAGGAGTACTTAAAGCTAACATAAGACTTAGTGAAAAACCAAACGCAACGATGTTCTAAAATTCATACAGCCAACCTCACTTAATGGGATAAGACTTTTTTGTTGTTTGTATCAAATTTAATTTAAAATTCTAAATTACACTGAGAAGATTCAAACTTAGGTGCAGACTAGCCAACTTGGATACGCCTAATTCAGTCTACTAAGTACAACATTGTTTCACAAGACACATTCAGTTTATTCATTCATTGTAGAAAATTACATCCCATGTCCTTTGAACACGTACATACATATATATCACGCACCAGAAACGTTGCTATAGCGAGTTCTGTTCAGCGAGTCAAGAGGGGGCTGCCTGCCTTGATTAGCACGAACACACTGCCGTTGTCTCCCCTGCTAATCCGGAGTTCTCCATCGAGGTACGTGGTTAGCAACCACGACTGAGCATTGCTACTTGGGATGGAGAACTTAAAAGGGGGTTGACTGGAGATGGTCTTTACAACAGATGAAGCAGTGTCTTGAACAGAATTGAGCAAACCCTTGAAGGGTGCGAGTTCGATTTTTTGTCCTAGAAAGTCAACATTTTCGGGTATCACCAGCGAGTCTGTTAGCTGGGGGGTGCCAATTACGCCTTCTTCAAACTTAATCTGAATCAACAAAGTAATCGAAACAAAACTCATTTACAGCTGAATCAATAGTTTCATAATTAGTTTCCAACGTTCCAAAGCACCCTAAATTGAATCATGTTTGTTCCCTCAAATTTAATGAGCTAGCTAGCTTTCAAGAGGATATAAACAATTAGACACAAAATGGTTGTGATCATGCCACCACCATGTACTTTGGGCGAAGTTCTACTATGGCTCTGCAGTTACCTAATTGCTACAAAAAGCTTAAGTTTCGTCAATAAAATAGCACGTGAACGATACATGTGGGAATCAATTGGGGGTTACGGGAGGTGTAAAAACATCTCACATGCTAATTTCGGAAAACAAATGAGGTATTAAAGCAAACTATCTTTGAACTGTAACAGTTGGTAATCTACGGAAGTAATTGGCCACAAATGAAATGCTGAAAGCAAAACTTCGCCCAAACTACATCTAAGAAATTAATCAAATCATTTTCAAAGATACGCTAAGCAATGAAAGGGGAATGAATTAGCCAAACCTGGACGCGCTTGGGGCTTCGGACTTCAAATGTCGCGTTCGTGCTGATGGAAGTGGTAGCCAGCGGTCCAGCAAACCGGACAGAGTTTTGTACGGTAAAATTCTGAGAGTCAATTGTCTGAGATATCTCTTCAACCTTCACCAATGGAAGCGTCCCTCTTGACAACAATGGAAACAGACCCGCAAATGAAGTGTACCTATAAAACAAATTGTCTATATGAATCGCTGAATTTAAGTCAACAAATTCTTCTACTTTTTTAACAATGCGATATTTAAAACTACTCTAAACTGGGCGAGAACCCTGCAAAATAGTGGCCACACTGCCATACTAAGGAGCCTACAAAAACAACAATCAAGTTTTATCCCAGAACATCTTTTAAGTCTTCGGTTTACGTGTCCAGACCATCTTAACTAATTTTCTCTTATCCTATCTTCAATTGCCGCAACTCTAAGCAGCTTAACAATACAAATTATTTACTAAACTATATGAAGTAGAGAATAAATACTACTTATTCCATGAAATTTTTATTTACTATATATTTACATCAAGTGATGGGAGAATGAATTGATTTCGAACTCGTCCAGCAAACTTAATTCTCTCTCAGTTACCATAACAATATTTTACTCTATGTAGAAATTTGGAAGTTTTAACAAAATAATCCCGATACTGTTCATTTTTAACACTGTTCATTTTTAACGAAAAATCATATTTATTCCTTTCCTGATACTATTCAGGATACTTAAAAAAAAAAAAAAAGACTTTTCATTAAAAAAATTTAAAAAAATGGATTTTTCTAGTTTTCCATTGAAATTTTGATTTAAGTCACATCTATGCATCGAAATTTTGATTAAGTTACACAATTAGTGCGCTGTAAGCAGAGTATAATATCACTAAATTGTAGTGACAAATAAATAGGCGGAGTTGGAGCTACTTACGCTAGAATCCATTTGCCATTGAGGAGAGGCAAGGCCTCAGTCGGAGCCGGAGTTGGGTTTTTGGCCTCCAACTGGGTAATAAGCTCCACAATCTCGGCCCGGGTCTCGCTGGTGGCGCTCAGCCCACGATTAGTCCCGTAAAACGAGTCCACCAAAGCCTTCTTCAGCTGACTAATCTCTGCTGGCTCCGGCTCAGCCGGCTTCTCCTCCACGGCCACAGCTACATCCCCGCCCGACTCGACCTCCCTCTCGTTGCCCCACTCGTCATCGTTCGCCGATCGGATCCGGGTCGATGGTCGGGCCCCGACGATCAAATTGAATTTGTTAGTGGATTTGGCAGCGGCGATCCCCACGGAGTTTCGAGAAAGGAGGAGGCAAGGCTTGGAGGTGAGACGGTGGCGAGGTGGGTTTAGCAACAGAGGGTTTAGGGTTAGCTGCGAGACGAAGGCCATATGTGCGTGCTTTTTTCTTGAGCTGAGATTTTGTGAAAAGCAGAGAGAGTGAAGAAATGCTTCTGACTTTTCTTGTTTCAACAACCGAACATGGGAAAATTAACTAGCAGCGCTCGAAATAGGGAGGGAGTTGAAGCCAGTAGTAATTTCGGTACTCCTGCTTCGTCTTGCTGGCCAATTCTATGTGAAAACCCAATTATGCCCTCGACTCGATTATGTTAGAAATGCTTGTGTCCTCTCATTTTCTTCCTCCTCTTCTTCGGGAAATAGATCATCTCCGGATTTCTTTTACCAAAATTCACGGATCAAGTTATTCGGACCTTTGAAATTTGATCCAATAGTTAAAACTAAAGGCCTTTTTTAAAAGTTATAATAATTTTAGCCGTTTGATCAAATTTCAAAAACCAGATCACTTTATCCGTAAGATTTGATGGAAGAGATCTGATGATGATCTCTTTCCTTCTTCTTTTTTTACCATAAATAAATAATTTACTCTTTTTCTTTACTCTGGATATTGCTTAGAATTTCACTCAAACTTGCTAATTTAATTAAAAATAATACGCGTAGTATCTTATAACTACTAAATTTTCTGAACTACTTTGTCGTACGTAAAAAACAAAACGGATTTGCATATTGCCACCCACAATTACTATGTTTTGAGATATGATGAGAAGGGCAAAATGGTACTCACGCTCCCAAAATTATGTGGGAGAAGTACACATGGATCCCGTCCACAAATGCAAAATTTATGGGACAAATTTATGTCGATCAATAAAACAAACTACAAAATTAATGACACGTTTCAAAGTTGTGCTGGGAGAGCCAGAGAGGACGTCGTCGTTTTTATACGATTTTGGTAAACCATGTTTTTTTGGTTGTCACTCTACCATCTTGTTTGGTCAGTTTTAAGCTTGATGTGAGAACTTAATGAGTGAGTGAGGAGCTCATGTCTTCACGTTCTTTTTCTTCCATTTTTATAGGAAAATATTTCATGGCTTACTTAGCGTATTATACCGTCAGATTTACTCAATGTAATATGGACCGTCAGATGTGTGATGTTTTAAGTATCATTTTCATTTTCATGAATGCACTCACGTATTGTTGTTGATTACATAAAAGCCCAGCCGATTTCAAGATACGTCAAAAATTTTGAATTGACTTCTTGTTGTGCGTTGAAATTCGTATATGTATTTACGTTTCACTTTCCCAAGTTATGAGTCAAACAGATATACGAGAATAGATTCCCGATTACACGGTCACACCCAAATGTTTATTCATAAGAGGTTAGTAACTTAATACTGTTGGAGTCATACAATTTTCGTGTAAACCATGACAAACCAACCAAGTTCCCCAAATCTCTATATCTTGCTCAGCTTTCAATAAATTGCCCTTAGTTTTTGTAAAGATAAATTTGGGTGGATTTGGGCCTTGGGAATGGGCTTTCGGGTTTTCCTGGACTGGGGAAAAGCCGAAGATGAAAGCTTGGGTGGGCTTAGAACTTCTGGGCTATAACATTATTTAAGAAAATTTAAAGAGATATTTGCAGGCACAAGTTTGACATTTCTGAAGGTAATCCGAATTAGCACGAGTTTATAGAATTCGGAAATTTTTTGGATTTGAGTTGAAAACATGTATTTTTTTATCTGATTAGGCCAAAATCAAACAATAGTGATGTTCAGCATAAAAAATAAAAACCGCCACTATGACATCTTCATGTGTAAAAGTTGTTCGGAAAATATACATGGGAAGTTTTTTCAATGACATTTCGAATACTTGGTATGGGTTCTTTTTGTGCCCTCCAAGTGTTTGATATAATACATGTTAGTCATATCTCGACAAAACTCAACAGGTTACATTGAAAGCACTCGAAAAATTCTATTCATAACACTCGTTATATTGCTTTGTCATATGTTGATATCTGTTGATATATTTAAAAACTTATATATTTAATTTTCAGACCTTCAATGTTCGAATCCTAACTTTAGTTGACTTCGCCGTTGCTTCAGCATCAATGTATTTATGTACCGATATCATTCATGAATCATTGAATTTTTTTTTTTCTTAGTCGCTCATATATCAAATGTAAATGTGGTTTGCCTTGTAATAGAAAAATATGAAGGGGATTGCATGCATATCAAAAGGGACCGGCTTCTCTGCCCTTCCATTTTTCATACACTGGCATCTTTTTTTATTTTGTGCGGTCACAATTAAACCACGTCAACATTTTATATTGATTTTTTTATAAAGAGAATAAGATAAAAAGTAATAGTAATATAAAATGTTGACATGACTTAATCGTGACCGCACAAATAAGGAAGGATAAGAATGTATGAGAAGTTGGAGGGTTGAGGAGCCGGGTCCTATCAAAAGACCGAATATATTATTGGTAGAAAATGAATTTCGTACAAAATTGTTAATTAAATAATGAGGATTTCAGCAATCATGGTTGCCACTTGCCAGCGAATATTGACCACTGAAATTACAAATTAAATCACTAGGATTAACAAAATTAAAAACACAGTTAATGCCCCTAATCCTTATAATTATGAGATGGTAATCAAGGTTCGAGCATGGTGTTACGGGTGAATCCTACATTAATGAGAAAATGAATCTTGCATGTGTTTATAAATAGTTAAATTACTCTTTATATTATTAACTGGTTTTATAGAAAAACCTCAATTTCTTCACGAAACCACTTATGCTACATAACCAACGAAATCGGAGCAATACAGAGTTGCATGAGCCCTGCAACGTTGCGAAACCACGTTATTAAATTATCAATCACACTATTACATTAGCATTTGGAATGATTTTCTCCCTTTTATGCATTGAGGTTAATCAGCATTATTATTTTGACTTACTAATTAATCAGCTGTGCTTTGCACTGCAAAGTTGTTCTCAATTGCATCTGTGTCTTTTGAGCGCAATCAATGCAAAGAGCTTTATTGGTAGAGGGACAAACTTTTTTTAGTCACATCATTGCACATATCAAATAATGATTGAACTCACACCAACTTTAGGAAAGACTTTTTTTTTTTTGAACAGAATACCAAGAATACCACGTATCATTGTATAATTAGAAGAAAAAAAATCTTCTAATTATATAAGAATATGTGGTGTTTCATCCTGTATGTCATACACATTAAAAAATCTCTCCAACTTCATATAAGTTGCCTTCCGATTTTAGAGGGATTTTATAGAAATACATATGAGTTGGGTTGAACTTAATTTCCCCTTTGTGCTTAATTTGGTATGTTTACGTATTTGAGCATGAATAAGTTTTTTATTAACTTGTAGCTATGAGACTTTACCATGTGCACTACGCATATGAATTGTGCTAACCATAACAAATTGCCCAGTGGTGAGGGCGAAAATTTTGACTCCCAAAATACAAAAAAAAAGGAAGATTTCGGATTCGAGACTCCAAACTGGTGAGTCTGCTTGACTGTGGTTAATGGGAGGCTGAAATGTCTTTGTGAGTGTTCCCGGCCCCCATAATGGATGGATAACCGTAGCTTGCCACCAGTTGTCCTCATTTTTTAAATAAAAAATGTTTATGAATTTTGCTTTAAATCGTTCTTATATGAAAATAATTTTTTTTGCGTGTATTACTATACAAAAACAAAAAAAATTAAGGGAACTTTAACGAAAAACTCGCAATACTGTTCATTTTAACAAAAAACCCATATTTTTACACTAAAAAATCAATCATGATACTAGTCACTTTACTCTTTATTTTGTCTTTATAGTTAAAACTCAAAGTTTGAAGTCATTTTCATTAGTTTTCCTAAAAACTAAGAGTAATGATATTTATATCATATTTTTGTACCACATTTTCATACCCTCTTAGTTGACATTTGATGTGAACAGTCATATCATTTGAATTAATCAGATTTTTAAATTTAGTTCATTATATAATAAATTAATAATTGAAAAAAAAACTAGTTAATTAAATGATGATTGTGATATACGATGAGTCTTTCTTCTTCATTTCCTAAGGTGGTATAGAAATGT
The DNA here is from genome assembly GCA_006547085.1 of Malus baccata. NCBI lineage: Eukaryota > Viridiplantae > Streptophyta > Magnoliopsida > Rosales > Rosaceae > Malus > Malus baccata. Next base: position 267,076 of record VIEB01000899.1, read on the forward strand.
GGGACTAGGATTTTCTTCCCTCCTCTCACATTCTCTTATTTTGTCATTTTCTTGCTATAAAAAATTAATATAAGATGTTGAAATGATTTAACCGTGACCGTTCAAATAATAAATGAGGGAAAGGAAGAGGAAAAAAAAGAGAAGAGAATCCTAAGGCAGAAAGGAAGGTAGTGCCACTTGGCAGAGAGCATTGAGTGACGCGCCGGCTTACAGGACTTTTGACTTTATTCTTCGCCGGCGACGACCTCCACCAGCGTACAAAGAACAACACCCAAAACCCAACTAAACTACCTGAAAAAGAAATACAACTAACCAATAATTTTCTCTATCCGAAAACAAAACAAACATAAATTTTTATACTTAAAAATTCCCAACCATTGCTTTCTCTGGAAGTCATCATTTTGCCCTCTTTCCTTCTTCTTCTTGTTCTTCTATTTTGTCCCTTTTTCTTGCCTTTTTTTCAAACCCCAAAATCCCTTTTTTCAACGACAGAGCTGGCGCTCAGCTCGCATTTTACATAACCCAGTTTTCAGAATCCCCCCGAAACTTATTTTGCAGTCCTGCTTTTCCCACAAGTGCTTTTGTTCTGCTTCTTGAAGACGCTCACGGGTTCTCCATGGACAGAGTCGGACTTGGACCGCTCCATTTAATCCCAATCTGTACGTTTTTTTTCCCCAGCAACAATTCTTTCTCTGAATCTTTGTTTTTTTTCTTTTTTTGGGTTTTTGTGGTGGGTTTTGAATCCTTTGTTGAAGAATGAGTCAGCTCAGTCTGTTATTGCAGGAAGCGGTGCTGCGGGAGAGGGCGGCGAGGACGGTCCTCGAGGTTCTGAGAGAGCAAATGGACGACGCGGGTGGAGCGAGGGCGGTTTTGGGCAGGCGGAGCTTCAAGCAACGGCTGAGACTGAACGGGTTCGGATGCTGTGGGGCCACCTGGGGCTTCGGACGGACGGTGGCGATTGGCGCCAGAGAGGATGAGGAAGATCAAGACCCGCAAAATCTTCCGCCACAAGAACGAGTGGTTATAACTGTGGACCAGGCTGAACCGGTTAATATTTGGAATCCGGATTGCGTTGCTCCGGTTTCGAACGGGTCGGGTATGAATTTAGCTGCCGCTCTGGCAGCCGAGCGACAGTTCCGGGATCCGCAGGATACGGAGGGAGAGGGGTCGGTGGGTCCCGCGGATAATGCAAGGACGGGAACAACGGCGCCGGGAACGCCGATGAGAGTGTCGCTGATGAGGCTGCTTGAGGAGACGGAGATGGACGGCTGCGACGCGTTTGGCAGTGGCGCGACGGCGGACAGTGAAAAAGCAGCGGAGGCAGGGATAGGGAACGATTCGATGTGCTGCGTGTGCATGGGAAGGAAAAAAGGCGCGGCTTTCATCCCATGTGGGCACACATTTTGCAGGGTGTGTTCGAGGGAGGTGTGGTTGAATCGAGGTTCCTGTCCCCTCTGCAACCGTTCGATCCTCGAGATCCTCGATATATTCTAATGATCGTCCGATTTGATTGGATGATCAAAGAAATAACAAAAAAAACCAGAAAATATTTGATGTGATTGTTTGTGGGAATATGCCTCGAGATTGGTGCATTGTTGAAACTTTGATGGTGGAATTTTCAAATCCAATTCAATTTGTTCACATGTAATATGGGGTTCTTGAATTTAATTAGTGTTTCCATCACTCTATTTTTCTGCAACTTGAAGCGTACAATGTGAATTTTGCGTACATTTTTATGGTATTTTTTTATTTTGAAGTTATGTTTCTTGCGATGGCATTGGTATCTCACGTTCTCAAAACAATTCTGCACTATCACGCGTTTAATTTTCGTAAGTAATAAGAAATGTTATTTTAGTCGTTATGTAATAAGTTTGAGTTTCGACCAGTACACTTTATATGACTTTAAGTAAAACATCACTTGTACGTATAATTTAAAGTCATATATTTTTTTCTACGTAACAATAGTAACAATGCATTATTTTCTTGAAATATTGTCGCAATGGCATCAGAAACGTAAATGCTTTGTTCTCATAAAATATATAATATTGACCCTACCTTTGACTGAAGAAGCTAATTGTCAGATAAACATGTTTGATTTCTTTGGAGGCACATGTACAAGGAAGCTTTTGTTAAAACAAAAGCAACTGTCGTCTTTTAAATTTGTCGTTAAAAAATAAGCTTGAAACGTTGGCTTTTGTTTGTGTTTCAAATGGAATCTTGAAGAACATTTGGGGTGGGTTGGACCAACCACAACTACCATCAACTTATAAGTTGGTGGGCAGAAATTGGTGGTTGTGCGAATCCGTTTATGTGGGCTTAAGATAATGTGTTATTTTTTCCAAGCCCATACAAATACGTCCAATGTTTCACGAACTTGGGCCTGGGTCCTTCGGTAAATTAACCGTTGGGGATTCAACGGGTTTTTAACCATACGCATTAACAGTGCATATTTCAGTTACATATGAAAACAAGAGTTCTCACGTGTGGCTTAAATGTGTATAATTTTGGCGTGCATTTGAGAAAGCCTCGAAAATACTCTGATGTGTAATCGCAATTTACTGACCTACATCACGTATGAATAGCACCACGGAATTTGGATCTAGCAATTCGAAAGAGATGCCCTTTTATTAATTATATTTATTGAAAGGAAAATATATTTTTGACCAAAGTAAAGAATATAAGTAAACTTATGATATATCAATCTGCATGGCATATAAGTATCAAAAGATTCATGTATACAGTTTTCATAATAAAAAGTCGGGATCATTTTCCTGTATATACGTGTATATTATTAGATCTCACATCGTCCAGATGAGTGGATCATCTATGCCTTATATGTACATGCTCACCTTTAATTAGCACAAGATATTTTGGAAGTTCATTGGCTTCGGATTCCGTAGGAACTCCGAAGTTAAGCAAGAATGGGCCAAAGCATTCCCATGATGGGTGACTCGTTGAGAAGTTCTGCTCGCGTGAGTTCCTAGAAACAAACCGTGAGGGTGTGATCGGGGCCCAAAGCGGATAATATCGTGCTACGGTGGAGGATCCACTCCCCTGAGCGATGTGGGATCTAACAATCCACCCCCCCCCGTAAGGGCCTGACGTCCTCGTCGGCACACTCGCATCACACGGCAGAGTGGCTCTAATACCAAATTGTCACATACCTCACAGTGAGTCGTCCATCATGGGATCGCGCGAACTCGCTTAACTTCGAAGTTCTGACGGAATCCGAAGCCAGTGAGCTCTCAAAATACCTCGTGCTAGATAGAGATAGGAATATACATATCAGACTTACATAATCCACACCCCTGAACGATGTGGAATGTTATATTTATAGTAAACGAATATAAAGAATGACTTGTATAGCACAATGCTATCTAGCTATCATGCGTTCAACCTGTTTTCTCACATGAAAAGGAATCCAACTTTTGTTTTATATTTTTGAATTTTTATAAAAACAAAAATCCCTTGTTTTTTTGGCGATGGATTATCTTCTTTTTTTCATTGTTTTTGTTTTAGTACAATAATCACATTATCGCATGATTTTATTAACTCAAGCATGTATCATAATATGAGTAGACAACTTTACATGGCAAAACAAATTTGATCACAATCTTGTGATATGAATCTTTTCTTCTTCTTTTGTGTTCGAAATGATAATCAAATATGAATCTAGTCGCCCATAACATTGCATGCGGGATGGACCCCATTTATGACTTATCCAAATTCTCAATCACATGACCGACTGAGCTACCGGTCAAATTTTTGCACGATCAAAGAAGAAAGAATCTCTTCAGGGAGGGTCCACTTTATTATGTACCTGATCAATTGATATATTACCTCATCACATCAAGGATCTTATACGAGCAATCCTAATGATTTGGATCCTCTTCAAAGCAGGGGGTCCGAATCATCCTGACTAGATAACATAGATCGTTGGATTTTGATACAACGATTATAATTATTATAACTTTTAAAATGGTCCCCTAATTGTACCTATTGGATCAAAATCCAACGATCTTTGTTATCTGGTCAGGAGGATTCGGATCCTCTGCTCAGGAGATGATCCAAATCCCAATCCTAATAAGCATAGAAATTGATAATTAGCACTGCGGTATAGTGATATTTTTTTTCATTTATTAGTGAAATGTTTTACGTTTGATTTTTGTTAAAGGTAAACTTGAACCATAATATTACTAGCCTATTATGAGGTTTAGTTCACTCTTCATCCTCTTAATGTAAATAATATCGTTTGTTAAAAAAAAATAATAATAGACCGTTTATTGAGTACATGATTTTCACACGTGGGGTTCATAGTAAATTAGTATAATAGATGGGATCCAAAATAACATGTTGCCACACATGAGACGTTGGTCTGAGTAATGGACAAATACCAGAAAAGAACGAAAACAAAGCAACGTAGGACGAATTTTGAGTTTCAAGAAGTTAAGTAGGGAGTTTTCAGTTTTAAGAAGTAAAGTGAGATTAAAATTGAGTTCCCAAAAATAAAGTGATGACTTTTGAATTTCAAGAAGCAACATGAGATTGAAATCGACTTTTAAGAACGTAGCTAAAAATAAGTCTAATTCAATAATATGCGGATGATAATAATTGGAGGATGCAAATATTTAGAGCCAAAAATGTAAGGGGTTGACAGATATGTATACCACTGATCGATGGAAGCCAGCAAAGGTTCCACATTTCCCTCAGGTATGGAGTAACATGTCATGCCAACTCGGTAGTACTGGCCGGAACGAAATAGATTGTTCTTTTTTAAAACCCATGCCTGCAGTATAATGGGATGTGATTGGAGTGGTACCCAGGCTCTGCGACCAACTCAGCTTTACCAGAAAACGATTCAATTTTCTAAATGATTTCTTGTAATGCACCAGCAACTTTCCATATGTATGGTGAAAGAAAGTTGAGATCAATAGCCAGAAATAATTATAAGTAATACAGTTCGACTACGTTAAGTATGACTTTTTACGTAGAAATCAACTGACATCTTACATCATATGTTAAATATGGTTAAATAATAAATAATATGAAACTGAGATCCAAATTGTTAGTGTTAAACTAATCATGCGATGTTATTGTGTATTATGTGAATTTGCTAAAGTTTGCTATCAATTTGATGCATGCATGCATGATGTCTTCATCGAAATGAACCAGCCAAAATTGCATTATTTGAATATTATAAGACAATATTCGTAAAGCCAACAAAGAGAAAATACATGGAATTTGGAACGATCCAAAAACCAAAAAATTGAGGGTCATATATATAGATATACCATATATATAGATATACGAAGAGGGATCATGTTCCAGTTGTTTATGCATTTGTATATGCATGTACTTTGCTCTGCTCCCTTAATGTATGCATGAATTCTGAGCTTGATCAATAATTTAATATCTAAGTTCTACACCTATTTACTTACGCGGTTTGTGCGTAACTAAGCTTATTAATTAGCATATATTTGAACTAAACGACTAAAATGACAAATCAATAAGACCAAACCTTTCTATATTTTGAGGTGCATGCAGTCGTGCAGGTTTGCACTAGTAGAAAAAACACTTTGCGCGACGAAAACTTGCGTGACGTAGGCAAATTCGTCGCGCAAAGTATGTTTGCGTGACGCTAAACACAAAACGTCGCGCAAACGGCCTTTGCGCGACGACACTTTGCGCGACGAAGACCGACGTCGCGCAAAACTGTTTTGCGTGACGTAGATGAACATACGTCGCGCAAAACTGTTTTGTGTGACGTCGGTCTTCGTCGCGCAAAGTGTCGTCGCGCAAAAGCCGTTTGCGCGACGTTTTGTGCGTCCCGCAAGATTTTGGCGCCAAACCAAGATGGCTTTACCTTTTTTTCGTTGACTTTGCGTGACGCATGTTTACCAGCGTCACGCAAAACAGCTTTGCGTGACACCACCTACGTCACGCAAAGTTAACAACCTTTTTTTTACATCACTTAATCAGTTTGGGAGGTAGAAACTGCAAACTAGTTGCAGCAGCTACATCCCTCCCCCATCTCTCTTCAAAACCTTTTCCAATTCTCTCCCTTCCTCAATCTTTTTCTATCCGATAAGTGATTTGATTTTGTATATGTAACTTTGAATTGAGAATTCAAACTAAAACTACTAAATTTGTTTTGTACAGGATTTTTGTATACGATTATCATTGAAGAACGAATTTGAAGGTATTTTCTTCATATTGCATATGGGATTTTTGTATATGTACCTTTGCCTACTTGCTATGCCCTTTTTGGGTAATGGTTGAGTTTTGTGAGATTGAATTTTGAAGTAATCTTTATTAATTTTACCTATTAGGTACCTTTGCCTACTTGCTATGCCCTTTTGTAATCTTTATTAATTTTGCATATGGGTTAACTTATATATTTACATAGAAGAAATTGTAAGAAAGGTTGGTTTCCCCTTGAAATTTCCTTAATTTGTGCTATACGGTTGAATTGAGGGTAATCCAATGCACCGCATGTAATTACGAATTATATAGAAAACCTACCAAAGCCATGATCTTCAAAGCTAAATTTATCATCACTATTAAATTATCAATGCTAAGACAACAGGTTTTAATTCAATAATGAGCGGGTTGATTTTTGTGAGCATATGCCATTCTTATGTAGATAAACAATGGCTACGATTCTCCTATTAAATCCTTGTAGAATTTAATTACAATATTTATTAGAAATTAAATCAAAATATTTTTGTCAAAAAAAAAAAAGTTTGCGCGACGAAGAAGTTCCATAGGTCACGCAAAGCGTCTTTGCGTGACGTAGGTACATGCGCCACGCAAAGACGCTTTACGTGACGTCATGTGCGTCACGCAAAGTGTTCTTATTACTTTCATCAAGTATAACATAAGATTTTGTGGTATCCACTAATATAAATATCTTAAATTGAAGATCGAATTAGTTCATTGTATTCATATAGAGTCAATGAGTGTACCTCTAAAAAATCATCAAAATCGGAGTTAAAACTACCGTTAAATCGTGATTTTTCGTTTATTGTCGTCGAAAAGGTTTGTCTCGTTACTTGATCTCTGAATGTTTGTTTTTTGCGATTTTTGGCGTACGCGATCTCAAAGCATATACAAACAAGTTTGACGGTTAGATTGTTGAAACTAGTTTCGTAGAATGCGTATCCCATTAAAACGATACATTCACTAACACTTAGAGTTTATTTATACTTTCATCAAGTATAACATAAGATTTTGTTGTATCCACTAATGTAAATATTTTAAATTGAAGATCGAATTAGTTCATTGTATTCATATAGGGTCAAGGAGTGTACTTCTAAAAAATCATCAAAATCGGAGTTAAAACTACCGTTAAATCGTGATTTTTCGTTTCTTGCCGTCGAAAATGGTTGTCCCATTACTTGATCTCTGAATGTTTGTTTTTTTCGATTTTTGGCGTACGCGATCTTGAAGCATATACAAACAAGTTTGACGGTTGGATCGTTGAAATTAGTTTCGTAGAATGCATATCCCATCAAAACAATAGATTCACTAACACTTTGAGTTTATTTATACTTTCATTAACGTATTCAATAGTGTAAATGTTTTAAATTAAAGATCGAATTCATTCATTGTATTCATATAGGGTCAAGGAGTGTAGTTGTAAAAAATCATCAAAATCGGAGTTAAAATAACCGTTAAATCATGAATTTTCTTTTATAACCGTCGAAAACGTTTTGTCCCGTTACTTGATCTCTGAATGTTTTTTTTTGCGATTTTTGGCGTATGCGATCTCGAAGTATATACAAACAAGTTTGACGGTTCGATCGTTGAAACTAGTTTCGTAGAATGCGTATCCCATCAAGTTCAATAATATATATATTTATTAAGTAGCTTTAAATTTATTTATTTTGTTATAACACATAAGAAATTGAATGATATATATATTTCTTAAGTAACTTTAAATTTATTATTGTAGTTCGCATTAGGTTTTTTTTAGAAATATATATTATTGTGTTTTACGTAAAAAAAAAGAATTTGAAACGAGTAAAATCACATCTTCTATAATAATTTTTTTTTTTAAATATAACTTGCGCGACGCCTCCTACGTCACGCAAACATACTTTGCGCGACGCTTCAACAAATGCGTCACGCAAAGTATGTTTGCGCGACGTCATAATCTATACCTCCGTCACGCAAAGTGTTAAAATTTTGGCGGTACAATTGTAAATATTAGGCGCTTTTTTTTAAAATTTCCCAAATTATATTTTTTATTGGACAAAACGTCGATCTCTTCCTCTCGCCCATCTGCAAACAAATATCACTCTTGTGCGTCCCGCAAGATTTTGGCGCCAAACCAAGATGGCTTTACCATTTTTTCGTTGACTTTGCGTGACGTAGGTGGCGTCGCGCAAAGTTAACGACCTTTTTTTTACATCACTTAATCAGTTTGGGAGGTAGAAACTGCAAACTAGTTGCAGCAGCTACATCCCTCCCCCATCTACACGGTTTCACATCGCACGGCAGATAAAAGGTAAAACCTTCCCCTCTGATCCCCAAATCTAGGGTTCTTCTAACCAGTCCAAAATTCACTCTCACTCCACAAAATCAAAAGCCTTCGAGCGCCCCACTTCCTCTTTAAACATAAAAATTGAAGCTTTATTTGCTTAATCTCAGTTTAGTTGGTAATTATTTGCTCTTTTTCTTGTTTCAATATCAAATGCGCGTTTTGGTTCTTTGATTTTGGAGTGTATATGTTGATTATAAGGATTTAGGTTTTTGTTTATATTTTTCACGATTTGGAATAATTTTATTTATATTGATGTATTTTGGTTGACTTTAACTCCGCCTATGTCTTACATAGCCGGTCCCAAGCCCGGCTATGTCTTACATAGCCGGTCCCAAGCCCGGATAAAGGAGGAGGGGGAGGGCGTCAGGTAGTCGACAGCCGGCACTCCATGATCACGTCGAATCCTTATGAAAATGAATCCAGAACAAAATCGCGCTAAAGCTAGGGCGTCACCCGTAAGTGGCGCGCTGTGTGGCCCGAGCACAGTGATAAGTGAGCAAGGGTCGCTGTATCTCCATCGGCACCCGGATGCAGTGTTTGCAATGTAACATTTGCATCTGGATGTGGAAAGACATTTTTTGTGTTTTTCTTGGTAAATTATGAAACATTAGCATATATCTAGAATTTTTAGCATATACCCTGATCATTGTTCGGCAAGAAATGTTTAAGTCATTTGTCTTCCCTTGCAAGGAATGCAAAGTTGCTAAGCCAATCGAGGGAGCACATAATGTCGGGAAAGTCACATTGATATGAAGCTCCTTTTCCTTTCAATTCTTTCTATTTTAGCTAATCAAAAGTCCATTAATTAGTAGAGAAGAAACTTAGATTTCGAACTTAGGCTTCAATATAACCCGAGTCTGTTTCAGTTAGCAACAATCAATAAAAATTCAGACATGATTATCTTTTCTCAAGCTCTGATCACTAAACAGTCTCAGGTCACTTAAAGTCACTAATATAAATCTGTTTTGCAGCAGTCAATGCCATAAACCGATAAACAGCCCCGACTTCTTTATAATCTAGTTCATGCTTCATCATAATGACACAATGCATTGTGAAGAGAACTACAAAAAGTATAATTCAACCTACTGGAATCATTTGAAATTATCTAACATCCTACAGGAGTCATGGCATCTCAGTATCATTTCCCTCTTCTTTTACTTAATCCTAAATCTTGATCATACCAAGACTAAGCTATTGGTTGAAACTGGTTAGGCCTTTGATGATAAGAAAATACTTTGACTCAGGTTGAGAAATCATACATCTGGTCGAATCTACCTTATTCTAGACAGGGGAAAATGGAAAAAACATTACAACATGATTGATTTTACAAATTTGCACGCTGACCTTGATTTAGTTGCATGCTTGAGCATATTTGTTGAAGATCTTTAAAGATTAGGGAATCCATATTGAAATTGATGTTAATGTAACTGCATCGTTGTAATATAAGAAATTGATGTTTTTTAGTTTTAAAGAAATCTCTTTGGTATTACAGACCATCGAGATTCTTTTCAGCGTAGCCTTTATCATAGATTCATATTTAAACTTTTCGCTATTAAGTGCCTTTTTTCTATTTCATATATAGGTTTTCTTTCAATCTTGTGATTATACATGTTCCGAAGATAGTTCTGATTTATTTAGATCTCAATTTCAATTTACAGGCTCACACACGTGTTTTCTGTGTTGGTGTTTTGGACACTCTGGATGTTTGCACTACTGCTTTATATATATGTGAACAAATGCAAGAAAGGATATGCTATTACTTTGGCTGCTAATTGATTAGTTTCAAATGCAAGCCCAGGACGACGTGTGTGATTAGTTTCAAATGCTAATTGATTAGTTTCAAATCAGTGTCGGTTCAACTTGCAGCCCAGGACGAGAAGATGAGGGCCCATAGCGAGCAGTTGAGGGCCCAGATGAGTATGATTGTACATGCCTTAGCGATGTTCGGTCTCCAAATCCAGTTGCCAACATCTGATCTTACTCCACCTTCGACCTCCCAGCCACTTCGCCTAGCCGATACCCAATAGTTTGATGTATCAAACCTAGAAGACTACTTATTGTAGTTTTTTCTTTTTTTGTTCGGACATCTTGTATGTACATTTTCATATAGTTTATAATTAAATGCTTTTTCTTGGTTTATTATTTATTGTTTAAAATTGAATTACAATATTTATTTATTAAAAATTAAATCAAAAATATTTTTGTCCAAAAAAAAAAAGAGTTTGCGCGACGAAGAAGTTCCATAGGTCACGCAAAAACACTTTGCGTGACGCACGTCCCTACGTCACGCAAAGTGGGTTTGCGTGACGCACGTCCCTACGTCACGCAAAATGGGTTTGCGCGACTCAGGGACGTGCGTCGCGCAAACCTATTTTGCGTGACGTAGGGACATGCGTCACGCAAACCCACTTTGCGTGACGTAGGTTATTTCTTCGTCACGCAAACCCTTCTTTCACAGGCTTGGCGCGACGCTTGGCGCGTGACGAAGGTTCGTCGGGCAAATTTTTGCGTGACGTTTTTTTGACTTTGCGCGACGAAGGACCTACGTCACGCAAAGTGTTTTTGGTACTAGTGTTGGAACAAAATTCTGAGATGATTCACATTCTTAAGGCTTAACAAATGTGTTATCCTTTGAAAGTGTTCTCAAGTTTCACGTTGCCTTTGATTTAATGTGCCTTCTAGACCCGTAAACGGGTCGGTTTATTGGGTTTGGGTCGGGTTCAATCCTACCTGTTAAATTAACGGATCATCCGAACACAACCAGTTAAGCTAACAGATCATCCGAACATGCCCGTTAAGCTAACGGGTCATCCGTTTCACCCATTAATAATTATTATTATTAATTTTTTTTTTCATAAAGTTTACTTTTTGTTGTTAAGACTTTAGTGAAATTACTAAAACATCATCAACTAACGGGTCTAACGGTTGACCCAAAGTGACCTGTTATTTAACGGGTTCACCCGTTAACGACCCAACCCGTTAAACATCTACCCAAATACTAATATTAACGGGTTAACGGGTCGGATCCAAAATATCAGGTCTAGTGCCTTCTAAATCATGTTTTGATGTCCCATTTTACTTCTGCGTTTAAGTTTGTTTAATTTTCTTTTTTCGTTCAAGATCGATGCAGATGTGAAAAGGTATATAAAGTGGGATTCGTAAACATATTTAAAAGGGTAGGTTGGGTCAAAATGACTTTCAAGGAAGTGAGGCTCGCAAACACACTTTCAGAAGGAATAAAACACTAATTAATTAATCTTATTCTTCAGTACTTAATTACCCATAACTCCAATGTACAACCAAAACTAATTTCTTTATTAATTTGTTGCATGGATACAACCAATTAACGTAAACTTGACTGAATTAGGGTTTGCACGTCAATGTAAACTAAATGATTAATTGTTAATGACACTATATTACTAGTCTTATGTTAGGTTAATTCCAACAAAGAATAAATAGTCGTGGCATTGACACATTTGCTAAGCGACATATTTAAAAGGGTAGGTTGGGTCAAAATGACTTTCAAGGAAGTGAGGCTCGCAAACACACTTTCAGAAGGAATAAAACACTAATTAATTAATCTTATTCTTCAGTACTTAATTACCCATAACTCCAATGTACAACCAAAACTAATTTCTTTATTAATTGGTTGCATGGATACAACCAATTAACGTAAACTTGACTGAATTAGGGTTTGCACGTCAATGTAAACTAAATGATTAACTGTTAATGACACTATATTACTAGTCTTATGTTAGGTTAATTCCAACAAAGAATAAATAGTCGTGGCATTGACACATTTGCTAAGCGACATCATGCATGTGACACAGAGTCAGAGACCGAAAGTTGAAAGTTGAAAGTTGAAAGATGGGATTTCTTGAATTGGTTTTGATTGGTAAGAATGTTGAAAGTTGATTTGGAATGCAGCCGTCGATTGAGGACAAAAAGAGATTTCTCAGTATGATCGGCACACGAGATGGTACATCATTTGTCACTATATAAATTGTGGGATATGTGTGTTATAAAGTTAATGACTTAAAAAATAAAAATTTTCACCACTTATATAAAAACACGTGGTGTACTACACGTATTCCCATCACAATTAAAAATTTCTCGAGGACAAAGGCGTCCAAGCTTCGTCAACTTAATCAGTTTCAATGTTTCGCAGCCCATAGCTTTTCTCTAGTCTTTTGTTGAATCTTAGAAACCCCTTGGTTTTAGGAGAAATATTTAATGAGTGACACAGTTGATAAATTAAAATTAATTCATGACCCCAAGATTGAATCAAACGGCGAAGATGACTTGATCCGTAGGTCCTTAAATGATATGAATCTGTTGATTGTCCCACATTTAGTTTATATTAATAGAAAACAAACTCACATGCTATAAGTTTATAAGTTGAGTTAAATAACGTCATGTAATCGTGTTTCAAGTACAATAAAAAAATGTCTACTTGTTTTATAACTTGAAAGGAAAATTAACCACCACATTCAAATTCAACCACCGGTAATTACTTATTAAGTAGCCCACTCTCTCTGACATAGCATCAAGCCACCAAGCTTCTTTGATCACGTGTTCTTTGTTCAATGCATGCAAGGAAGCTAGTTAAGCCATGCATTTGACAAATAATATTAATTAATTTGTTAACTAGCTAGTTCTAGATCCTGTAATCTATTGTTTAGCAGATGATCGATCGAAAGCTAAATGTTTTCACTGATTTGCGCGCAACTTTTTTTCTTTTCGTACGCTTCTCTCTTGTTGATGAATAATGAGCGTTGCCTTTTTGTGGCATGCCTTCCTTTGGCTTTTATTGCTTAATTAAGCTATAATTGCCATTATTAAGAAAAAAGAGAACATGGAAAATGTAATTATAGTGTTACCAAAGTTGAATATCTGAGTACGGAACGAACGAGACTAATAAAATAATAGAAATATTATTAAACAAACGAAAATGCCGAAAGAGCTACAAAACCCTAAGAGACTACATTGTGACTGACTTATTAAAACTAACTAATACAAGCACTATTATATGTAGTGAAAACTAAAGCAAAATCATAATCCTTAAAGGATATAGAAAACTTTACTAAACCCTAAATCCTAACCCTTAAAGGATATAAAAAATTCTAATATCCTTGTCCCACAAGAAAATCATAAACAAAAATAAACTAATAACTGATTTTCCAACACCCCCCATCAAACTCATGGTGGTACACGACATGAGTTTGCCAACAAATAGATGTGGATGCAAGCCTCCAAATTCCAATGTCAATGCCGAAGCCGATGCCAATACCAATGTCGATACCGATGCCGATGCCGATGCCGATGCCAATACCAATGCCGATGCCGATGCCGATACCGATGCCAACTTCCGAACAAACAAACAAAAAATCCAACCAATTTTTTTTTTCTTTTGCCCGCATGGGCCTCAAATAGGCAACCAATTTTTTCTTGTTTCTTCCTTTTTTTTTTTAACTCCCTTTTTTTCCTTTGCAGCAATACAGACTTACGGATACTCCTGCAGGCTGCGGCATTCAAAGGTGTAGAAGCAGAGTCACGAGACAAAAAACAAAAAATGAACGAACAAATTTTTTTCTTCTTGCAAACAATCAATACCAACTAACAATATGAACACGAATGACAACGGAAACTAGCAAACAGATACCAACCCGAAGGATCAAACCTGCTCTGATACCAAGTTGTATATCAGAGTACGCGACGAACGAGACTAACAAAATAATAGAAATATTATTAAACAAATGAGAATGCCGAAAGGGCTACAAAACCCTAATATACTACATTGTGACTGACTTATTAAAACTAACCAATACAAGCACTATTATATATAGTGAAAACTAAAGCAAAATTCTAATCCTTCAAGGATATAGAAAACTCTATTAAACCCTAAATCCTAACCCTTAAAGGATATAGAAAATTCTAATATCTTTGTCCCACAAGAAGACCATAAACAAAAATAAACTAATAACTAATTTTCCAACAACCAATCCACATAGTATGATATAAGCATTGCTATAATCGATGTTCTTTTCATCTAGAGCATAATCTAAACTATATGTTGTAACATATATAAGTAAAAAGATAGCACTATATAATGATGTGACAAAAGATGATTAATTAAAGGGATTTTTGATATAGGCGTCTTAATTTTGAATTTTCTAGATCAAACATTCATGTCTCTTAGTGATTTGATTAAACTTTTTTATGTCATAATTTTGGTGCTATATGCACATTATATCGTAACAAATTTTCTATAATCAGCATTTTGATTACACTCTCCTCCGTTAGAGATAATTGTAAAAATAATTAAAAAAAAAGGTTAGATTCAATTTATTTTCACAATAATGCTACAATTTAGCAATAATTATCTATAATTTAAGATATTTTCTTTCCAAAATAGTTTAAAATATTTTTAAATCCCACAAAATCAAACGTACCAAAATAAGTTTTTCTTTTAGTACATTAAGGGAAAATATGATTGAGAATAATATAAACGAACCAATACACAATTTGTACAAAATAAAACGTACCAAAATAAAAATAATGTACTAATATTAACAATATGTATCAAATCAAACTTACCAAAAATGCAAATAAACATACCAATTAATGATTTTTGTAAATTCAAACGTACCCCCAGATAATATATACGTAATGAATTGTACCTAATAATGACACACCCCGATCCACAATCACCCAAATACCATCGAATCCATTTCGGGTACGAGGAAGCTTATACACGAAATCCATAGTTATATCTTCCATGTGACAAATAATAATTCGTCCACAACTATACTTAAAAAAAGAAAAAAAATATATATATATATAATTTCACAAAAAAATTTGAAAAAAAAATTACACGGAGCTTTTATGTTGATCACCAACTATTTGAAAAAAAAAACCCATTTGGAAAAAGAAATAATATTACATGTTTGCATAACAAAAAAAAATTGTGATCGAAAAAACATATCTGGAAGAAGAGAAAATATAGTTTAATTACTAATATCTCCACTAAATAAGGAAAAGTGCATCATGCAAATAAAAGGATAAATTCAAAAATTCTTTTAATTTTTTAAAATATAATAATGACATGTAATTTAGCTTGAGGTGGCTATTAGTCAAAGCACTTTAATCAAATTTTAAAAAGACATAGATGTTTAATTTAAATGATATAAAAAAACTGTAGGGGATTCTAATTTTCTCTTAATTTAATTAAATATTAACATACATGCTCCCTCTCTCTAAACATATTAATAAAGGAACTTTGGGACATGCATTTGTGCATCCATAAGACACTTTTCCTAGTTAGGTTCTAAAAGACGCTAGACACTAGTCGGGTGGCAGGTTGGGGCTTAGCGGTTAGGCGGGACCTAGGCAGATTTATATAAATCTATTATATTTCGTGTAAATAAGTGTCAATTTATACTTAAAATATAAACAATTTCATCATAAACTACAAAAATAGAATGACATATATATTATGAAGTATTGGAACATAGTGAAAACATAGATAACAAGCATATAATGTGTGTTCATTTAAGTCTACAACACGTCTTTTACAATTTATTGAAAAAAATAAAATGCAAAATGAAAGTTATCTATTTTCTGTCTAAGTAAGTCGCAACCTAGATAGGTGCCTAGACGGGTCTGGGCGGGCTAGGCTAGGCGGTCTAGGCGGACGCCTCAGCTGGTCTATGTGTCATTTCTTGATTTTCAATTGTCTAAACATTAATTGGGGAGATGGCTAGCCGCTTAGTGCCGAACAGTTTCTGGCTTCTTTAATAATTCAAGTAGAGGTTCATGACCGCTATCAACGTTGAAAAGAAGAAGTACTATTACCATAAACTAAATTACAGTAATTTTAAAAGATAGCATGCGTGGGAAAAATGGTTATGGAGTAAAACTTTTCTCCTCCTCCCCTGTCTTTCTCGCTCAATTCTCTTCTTCTTTCTCTCCATAAAACTTGATTGTGACCTTCAAATAAAAGGAAACGTGAGAGAAATATAATTCAGAAAGAAGAGAATCTTATCTTCTATAAATAAACCCGGAGACCAGTTTTAGTGTCACGGCTTTGACAAAATTGCCCCTCAACCAAAAAAATTCAAAAGCAGCTCAATATAATATCTCAAATAATGCAAGGGTAATTTGATAATTTGATCATCATAAAATATAATATAAATATAAGTGGGAAGAGAAAAAAGAATAAAAAATAGAAGATGAGTGAAAGTTGATGGTGCCGAAAAGAAAAATATGATAAAAAATAAGAAAAATCATGAATATTGTGTTCAAAACATCTTAAGAGGCGCGTAATTCTGGTGATAAATTAGTAAAGTTTTTAAAAAAAAAAAAAATTAGTACGTTACAATAGGCTAGCAATAATATGATTCAATCAGATATTGTGAATAGTGATTTTGATATCACCAAGTTCTTCAAAACATCTTAAAATGTGTGTAATGCCGGTTATAAAAAGAGTCTTTTGCATGCTGATAATAATGTGAGTAAATTAGTTGTCAAATGATTTTTTTTTTTTTAACAAACGATATTATCTACACAAAGGGGGAGGAGTGGACTTAGCCTCACAATAGGCTAGCAATAATGTGATTCAATCAGTTGTTCATTCAATATTATTTTCTCTATTTTTAAGCACGTATAAAACATCTTAAGAAGCGTGTAATGCCGGTTATAAAAAAAAGGTATTTCGCACGTGGATAATAATATGATTAAATTAGTTGTCAAATGATTTTTTTTAACAAACGATATTATCTACACTAAGGCGGATGTGGTAGGCTTAGCCTCATAATGGGCTAGTAATAATGTGATTCAATCAATTGTTCATTAAATATTATTTTCTCTATTCTTATTATAAATTCTACAGAGACCGATTTTATTATGTGAATTCAACTACTTTAATTAGTTTATGAGAGGCTTATTCTAGCGTGATGTAAAATTATTCATTTACTTCAAATATTTATCTTTCCTTTTGTCAAATTATGCATATAAATACATTTAAAATATGTAAATCAAGCGAAGCATGCCGTAATTCTAAAAATATCTTATGCACGCACGTGAGCGCGTGTATGAAGATTAGTAAACATATAAAACACGCGTGCATGAAGATTAATAAACATGTAAAAAAAGAAAACAAGAAAGAAAGATGATCCAACAACGTATAGACCATGGCCATTGGCCGCAGCCTCAGGACAAAAATTGGTAGGGGTCCATCAGGACGTGCTTACCGTTCCCTACTTACATACTCCCTCGAGTCCTGTTCTTTTTAAATTTATTTTATTTCAATTTCTAATCTTAATTTTATTTTCTAATTTTCCATTTCCTTTTACACTTAGATATATGTACTTGTAAATTCTTCTTTAATAGTGTATTATTTTGCTTTACCGTATACAATTACCAAATTTGGAAATTGGTACATGGATTCTCATGTTTTGCATTTAGACGGTGCATTTACATTTTTGTTATACAAAATTTATATGTATCGTGTGTAAATACAAATGCTCGTAATAAAAAATGACATGATGTATTTTTTTTTTCACTTGTTATACTTTACCGTGTATATTTGGATTAAATTCTAATACGTACCATAAATATTTGAATTTTGATCGGATCACATTCGACTTGAACTAGTAATTCGACATAAAAGATTATATAAAAAATCGAAGTTATTTACGGATCTGCCACTCCTTTAGAGCTATAAATTGCACCATAGCTATGGGTACTCCACTCAACAAAAATAAAGGCTACACACAGAGCATACAAACCAAGCAATCCAAAGAGAATGGCGATTTTCCCAGTTGTCGACTTGAGCCTTGTCAATGGTGAAGAGAGAGCAGCAACCTTGGAGAAGATCAATGATGCTTGTGAGAACTGGGGTTTCTTTGAGGTAACCCAACAGGCTGTGAGATCTTTTATTTTTATCCCTCCTCGAGGCACCAACTAGACGTCCGCCCCTCGTGTGCTTAGAGGGGAAATCTGTAAAGTAAATCTGTCTCTAAGCGCAAGAGGGTCGGAAAACAAATGCGCCGCCCTAGCTGCTCAGTTTTATGGTACCGCGTTAGTTTCTGTAGAATTATGACATTTCTATGTGTTTCTAACTCTTTTGTGTGTAAATAACTGAAGCTGGTGAACCATGGGATGTCTACTGAGCTTTTGGACACTGTGGAGAAGATGACCAAGGATCACTACAAGAAGACCATGGAGCAAAGGTTTAAGGAAATGGTGGCAGCCAAAGGCCTCGACGATGTCCAGTCCGAGATCCACGACTTGGACTGGGAAAGCACCTTCTTCTTGCGCCACCTTCCTTCCTCAAACATTTCCGAAATCCCTGATCTCGAGGAAGATTACAGGTCACACACTAATCACAACAAGCTTAATTAATTTTCCACATACTTGGGCTTAGTCAAGTTGGCTAGAGCACCCGTGCGGCCCCTCGTTGCACTTAAGTTCAAATCTCCTCCATGTAGATTAGATTGTATTAGAATATCGTATTGATTTTCTTGTATTTATTTTGAACGATATTTCAGGAAGACCATGAAGGAATTTGCAGTGGAACTGGAGAAGCTAGCTGAGAAGCTTTTGGACTTGCTGTGTGAGAATCTTGGACTCGAGAAGGGTTATCTGAAGAAGGTTTTCTATGGATCTAAGGGTCCGAATTTTGGGACCAAGGTCAGCAACTACCCTCCATGCCCCAAGCCAGACCTGATCAAGGGACTCCGGGCCCACAGCGACGCCGGTGGCATCATCCTGCTTTTCCAGGATGACAAGGTCAGCGGCCTCCAGCTTCTCAAGGATGGTGAATGGGTGGATGTCCCCCCAATGCACCACTCCATTGTCATAAACTTAGGTGACCAGATTGAGGTATACCAGTTACCCGACTACCCATTTTTTTATGGAACGGAAGTCCGATGTGTCATCAATATGTATTGATATCATTGTCGTCAACAAAACTTACAGACATGTTACCAATACATTTCAACGCTCGACCAATTTATAATGAAGAGCGAACGTCATGCACATATAACTAATACTTTCGCTATCAAGTTTACTGAATCGTAGACTTTAATTATTTGACGCAGGTGATCTCCAATGGGAAGTACAAAAGTGTGATGCACCGGGTGATAGCGCAGTCGGATGGGACCAGAATGTCGATAGCCTCGTTCTACAACCCAGGCAACGACGCATTCATCAGCCCAGCACCGGCAGTGCTTGAGAAGAAAACTGGGGACGCCCCAACTTATCCCAATTTTGTGTTTGATGACTACATGAAGCTGTATTCTGGCCTGAAATTCCAAGCCAAGGAGCCAAGATTTGAAGCTATGAAGGCCAAGGAATCCACCCCTGTTGCAACTGCCTGAGCTCTGAGAGCCGTCCGAGAACATGGCACAAAGATAATTAAAATTAGGGTTTGGGTTTTATGCGTTTGTGCCAAATAAAGTTGGGGAGAAGAAAGTTTGGGTTTATTTTGTTTTCTTTTATTTTTTATTCCACTGTTTGTGTAGTTGAAATCTATCTATATAAAATACAAATGATTAGATTCCAAATACAAATATATAAAATACAAATGATTAGATTCCAAATACAAATAATTAGATGCCTAATACTCGAGGGACCCATCACCATGTTCTTCAAAGTTAATTAATCTTTCATTATGTTAAATTATAACATGCAGATTAGTAAAATCATGTGATTAGGATGATGGCACAAATTATAACATGCAGATTAGTAAAATCATGTGATTAGGATGGTGGCACGATAACACGGATAAAGTGATAAGGAGAGATCAAATTGTGCATTCACAACTTCTGAGATTCATATCATAAAAACAGAGATTGAATTCATAAATCACACTGCACTGAATTGGAGCAGAGGAGCAAGCTATATATCAGATCCAACATAACTGAAGCTGCAAGCCAAATAGCAGGCCTTGAGCACTTAAAGTAGAAGCTTCAAACTCATCAGTACTGCGAAAAACGTTCACTTTATCAAAGATAAAGATTGCAATTACATACCACGCTGCACTGAATCGGAGCAGCAATGCTAAAAAATCAGACGCTACGCACATAAAATCGACACTAACAAGTCATCATCATTGAGAAAAAAGTTTAGAACATTGCCCAAAATCTTTTTGAGTACAAGGCTGCATATTCCGGCCCCCGACCTTTTCAAACTGTATAAAAAGCATTCCGGAATTCCAACATTCAGTACAGAAAACCTACACCTCTTCTCTCCGGTTATTCTCATGCTGAACATGCAAAAAATGAAGATTTTTCATGGAAGCTACCGTTAAAATAGATGATCTTATTTCCCTGAAAGAATGTCATCATCTTTATTGGCTTCAACAGGAGCGTCACTGCCTAGAATCTGAGCCTTTTTCTCATCCCCCTCCACTCCTTCAACGTTGGAGAAATGATTCTTCAGAACCAATGCTATGTCACCCTCAGAAGCTCCAGCAAGCTTAAAGCGCTCCACAGCATCATCCAGGTTTTTCTTCCAACCATCCATCCCCAATTTGCATTCAACCTGGGATCGCTCAAAAAGCATGTTACCCCAGAAGAGATGGATCTGTGATCTCATAACAGCTGCCTGTTCTGCAGCTTCATCTGCTGAAATCTCACCCTGACCAGATGCATCACCTTCATTCCCGGTGCCTTGTTTTTTCCTTTTTTTCATCAACTCTTCCCTCTTGCTTGCACTTGGATCCTTCAGTTCCTTTGCCCTCTGCTCCTCCAGCTTCTCCCACATCTCAGTTGCAACTCTCATCTTCGCCTCTGCACTGTCAAAAAGTGTCAGCATTTCTGCAGAATCACAGGTCGCAAGATCTATTTTCCTAGCAAGTGCAAATGACCAATGAAGTTTGGCCATTTCAAATTGTTGCTGCCCCAGCGCCAGCAACCCCTCGTAAAAATCTGGCTTGATCACAAGTGCCTCTTCATACTTCTCTCTGGCCAAGGAATATTTTTCCCTGACCCAGTCATAGGCCGTTTGAAGCTGCGTAGCCACTACATCCTTTCCGGCAGACTCATCTAAGGGAATCCGCTTCCTTGCCGCACACATATAAACATTTCCCCAATTAAAGAAAGCTAACGCCGCCACCTCCTGGAACTTTGAGGCAGCCTTGTCAAAAAGACTCTGAGCTTCTTCACTAGTAACTGCCTCTTCAAGAGCCTCCGAACAAAGCTCCATTCCAAGCTCATGCAAATCAATATGAGCATCTGGGTCAATACCAACATGGCTGCGGAAAAGCTGAGAAAACTCAAACAACCAATCATCCATCTCCAATTCCTTGCACTCGGGATCTTCTGCAGCTCCTGGTTTCTCCTTTGGAGCTTCTTTCTCTGTCTTATCAGTTTCATAATCAGCAGGCTCCAAAACAGATTCACCAAGTGAAGAATTAGAGTTACTTTCATCTTCCTTGATCCCCTCGGTTTCAACAGGTTTTTCCTCCTCTTCTTCCAATAAAGGCGGTTCCTGTTCAGGAGTCACTTCCACGATATGCAATCTCAACATCCCAATAGAGTCAGCTTTATCTATTTCAGGCTCTTCTGAAACGACCTTGTCAACACAAGACTCAGCCAACCTAAGTTCAGCAGTAGAGGTTATAGTCACCAGATCACCATCACTATCCTTATACTTGACCAAAACTGACTTTGATGATGGAAAGCGCTTCGTCACAATTTCCCTCAATACTCTGAAATTACAATTCACAGGCATTTGGGCAAGCCTTATGTCATGATCATATACAAGCTTCAATGGCCTCCAACGAGTTGCAGCCTCTGGCAATGAAACTGAAGATGACGGCTCCTTCAGGTTACCCTTACTTGGATTAGCAGATTTTGAAGGACCATTTGACGGCTTCAATGTGAGTTTTGGCATTTGGGTTTTGTTCAAAGGTCCATTCTCAGCCGGTAAACTTGTTTGAGGCTTCTCAGTCCTATTAATTGGGGATATACCAGAACCACCAGCTGAAGCAGCTGCCTTCTTTGGAACAGGCCGGGCTGGTAAACAAGGCCCCAACCCACCAACTGGAGCACCACGAACAGCAGAAGCCCCGAGGGCAGCAGGTGATGGGCGGCTCTGGAGGTCCTGCTGAGCCTCCTGGCGCGGCCCAAGCGCTGTCCTCAACCGCTGGGCAATCTCCAAAGCATCCCGGTGAGTTGGGTCAGCAACCAATAACACCTGAACATCCTGCATAGCCATTTCATACTTCCCTATCGCCTCCAACGCCCTCGCCCTCCGAAGCAGAGCCCTGACATACCCGGGCTGCACCTGGAGCGCTAGGGTGCACTCAGCAATGACAGTCTCATAATCTATCGGCTTCATTTGCATCAAACAAGCCGCCCTATTGCTATGGAAAACCGCCCGGTCCGGGTGGGTCTTGGGAGTGAGCTTAAGAGCACTATCATACTGGTCCAGAGCACCCACATAGTCCTTCCCCTGAAATCTCTTGTTCCCTTCTTCTTTGAGCTCGTGGGCTCTTTTCAAAAAGATCGAATTGTCCAAATCAACACTACCGTTTACAATCGGAGTCGAATTCGCATCCGTCGGGACCTGGTTCGAAGCTCCCTTCTTCTTCCTACCACCTGATTTCCCCATATAATCCTCTCCCTCTCTCCCACACCCTAGAAATTACACTCTCCCACTTATATACACACAATATTGTATCTATCTAATCCAAAATTGATGGATGAAGAATCAAAGCAGCAAGCTTTCACAGTTTTCGACGAGAATTTAATGAAAAAGGATAGAGAGAAATAGGGGCACTTACCGATGAACAAGCTCGAAAAGCATCAATCTTTGACGCAAATGTTTTGATTGCGAGTGATGGGGTTTTGGATTGGATGAAATTACAGCCGGAGAAATGTTTCAGTGAGTCGAAGGAGGAGGAGGATAAAACCCTAGGTACCTGGAAGCAACACTGAACTCAACTCTTGCCCTTTGGGGTGGTGGCTCAAACCCTAGAGATACCTGCAAGTTAATTCCAATCGGGGTTTAATCTAATCTAATGTGGGCCCTTCCCTTCAGTTCACGTCCACCGTCGATCTTTCTTACGTGGGTGAATCGTTGACTTTAAGGGTTTGACTCTTCTATTGGGATATTCATTCGTCACATCAAGTGAAATATAGGATATGATTATCTTTTGGTTTAAAGCTGTACACAGGGCTGGTTCTTCCAATTTTCAAAGATCGGTTTATGATTGGTTTGGTATTGCTATGCTTTAAAAAAAAAAAACTGTTTATGCTCTGCTGTACTTGATACATTAAAAGTTGTGTTCGATGCGTCTTACTTTTAATGGACAGTGCTCACCTAAATAAAGCGAGAGAGAATAGTTTGAACTCCGAACCCAATTTGTTGAAGTCTCAAGAGAAAAACCTAACCACCACTTACGTCTTGTGGTGGACTTGGCATATCAAACACCATGTTGGCCCGGTTCGGTTTTAAACCAACAATGCATGTACTTAATTCGGCCGATTGGTACCATTTCAATTTGGACATTGCAGGCCCACTATTGAATCTACAGGCTTGGACGTCAGTTGAAAATAGCGGCCCATTAGCGAAATCCCCACGATAAAGGGTAGTGTAGTAATTTAACAAGGAGGTATTAGGGTTGGAGCGACTCTATATAAATCCCCGATACGGAGCAACAAATCAATAAATTTTGAGCTCCTCACCTCCTTCTTCTTCTTCTTCCTTTTCATTCTCTCTGTCAGTCGTTTGCGTTTTGTGCTTCGTTGTTGCAGCTCGATGTCGTTTTCTTTGATTATTTTTTAGAATTTTGATTGGGAAAATTTCAAAGCCTCGGTTGTTGTAGAAAAAAATTGAGGGACAATATGTGTGTTTCTTGATTGAGAAGAGCAGCTGAGGTAGAGTGAAAAGGCCGAGTCATCGTTTCGTTCGTCAGCTTATAAATTGGCGTTTCGATTGTTTCTCGTCTACATTTTCAATTAATTTTAATTTAATTTCTTTTAATTAGTCTAAATTGTTGGTGAGGAGTGCAAATGATGCGTAAAATTTAATGTAAAATTTTCTTCACTTTGAACCGACTTACGGAGAATTAGCCTCCCTGTGGATTTTCTACACACTGATGCACTCTCAATTTTTATACTTTTATTTTCAAAAAAATATTTTTTAAAAAATTCAATTAGGACTTCAAAATTCTTATTTGATACTTAACTTTTTTTAAAACAAACTTTTTTTAAATCGTTTGAATTTGGGGACATTGTTTTCCAGAAAATATAAAAACGATCATCTGTACTGGATGGATAATTTTAGAGAACTTTAACAAAAAAAATTTGGTATTGATTATTTTAACAAAAAAAATCATATTTTTACATTAAAAATTAATTATGTTATTATTTACTTTATTTTTTATTTTGAACTTATCATTAAAATTTAAAATTTTCAAATCATTTTTATTAATTTTCTTATAATTTAATGGATTTGTATGTGATAACGATGAAACAATTTGATTTTCCCTATGAAAACGATTTGTTTTTAAATTCCACTCTAGCTTACCTCACATAAAACTAGGTCTTTGAACATATTTCTTTCTTGAACAGCATGAATTTCTGGAGTTTTCGACACTGGATAGAGATTTGGAGAAGATCTCAATTCGGAACCTCAAAATTACGACGAATGCTTTTAAACAAGAAAGTTACAAGCTCTTAACCTAAAAATTGAACTACGTACTATTAAATGGATAGAAAATTCAAAATTGAAAGTTTGTATTTATGTACAATATGCGTGCGGGTAGAGTATTGCATGAAAACGAACTGATGAGTCACAAACACGCAAAAGATGCAAGGGGCTTGGAGTCGGCTACCTCTTAGAAGACGAAAACGACATTGGACAGTTGATGAACCTAGAAATATCGAAGACTTCGATGGACCTCTGATCCGAAACTCGAGCTTTTGCAGCTGCAAACCTCCGGTACTCGTCAAAGATTGAGGTCAGGCACCATCTTTGCAATCTTCTTAAGCATCCCACAAGGCAGCCCGTCCGGTGCTGCACAGCATTAATAACAACATTGCTGGAAGATGGGGCCCGAGATTGTATGAGAAAACACAAAAAATGGGAAATGGTAGATTACCTTCCCTCGCTTGCAATGAATCAGGAGCGGGTGGTTTCTTACATCTGCCATATACACGGACAAGCAAGTCAGTAAGGTAAATGCACTGTTTTAAAAATCTCCGTCTAGGCCCCGCCTAGGTGCTATGAGATTAGCCATCGTCCCGATTAATGACTATGCGTTTGAAATTTTACAAAGGGTGCCTAGACCACCTAGGCACCCGTCCAGACCTGCCTAGACATCCGCCTAAGTTGTGACTCACTTAGACAGAAAATAGATAACTTTCAATTTGCATTTTTTTTTTAATAAATTGTAAGAGACTTTTTGAATACTTAAATAAATACATATTATATGTTTGTGTCTTCATGTTTTCATTATGTTTCAATACTTCATAATATATATGTCATTCTATTTGGTAATTTATGATGTAATTATATATATTTTAAGTATAAACACACTTATTTATACAAAACATAACAGATTTACTTAAATTTGCCTAGGCACCCACCTAGGCCCCAGCCCGCCGCCCGATTAGCGCTTAATGTCTTTTAGAACCTTGGCTAAATGCAAAACAAACAAGCTGTGGCATAATCTTAAGAACTAAAAAAAAAGAATCTTTAAGTTCAAGGGGTTTAGTGATACCAAGGAGAACTTTTAATGCTTCACGAATTGTGTCCTCCGGGATTTTCACGTAAGGTTCCTGTACAGAATATGTTACACAGCACATGAGTCAAACAACTGATATCATTTACAACTACTCAAAGCAAAGTCCTGAGTTACAAACATGAGAAACAGTAATGCATCGTCGAATAGGTGTGGTGCGGTAAGATGATCAAAGTAAGATCTGATAATCAGAAGACCGGTGTCTGGAAAAGTAAAAAACAATCGACGAAAAAGTTGAAAACCCAGAATGGCCTCCTATTAGCCTACTAAGAGGGAACACCAGGAGGACCTATACTCATTGCCAGTTGACAAAACACAAGGCCACTGAAATAGGTAAAGTAAATCAATAAAGCTGGAGAGTAATAATCCATATATACAAATCCAAGTGCTGAGTAGGATTGTCAATATATTTGTCTAACCTCCTAGATTTCATGTATTTTTTTAGAGTAAGCAGATAAAGTAAGAACATATATGCAATTCACAGGTGTTGCGGAAGCCAATCAATCACCTAAAATATATGTGTGGACGCATATAGTGGTGCTTCAGACTTTTTATCTTCCAGTTCCGTTCAAGTATAGTATTCATGCAAAGCAAGCCATAGCGACGCATGAAAGGTCTGGGTCACTGCCAACTTGCCGACCCCGTTTCATGTTAGTGACTAGTCTCTCTTGAAAAGCAGAGGTATCGTGGGAGTGGGACACAGCAAGGCCAAATGCCTTCATCACACTAGCACTTAAGCTAATGAAGTGTAGTCCTATCGACCCACGCAATTTGCCATCTCTCTTTCTAAAAGTGGGTCGATGGTGACAATTATTTCCAAACTCTATGAACTCAAACCAGAAACTCTTCACTCCGAGATGGTTTTATCCGATACTATCGACAAAAATAAATTCAGGCTTTTGTATAAGTGGTTCAAATCTTATCCAAGATCACTTTGTACAACAGATGACCAACGGCCTAATACTAATCAACGCCGATACTGTTTTAACTTAACCACCTACACATACATACATACTAGGGGGTGTGGGGCTTTATACAAGGGAACCACGCAATATAAGATAGTTTCCGACGTGGGACTTTACATTCTTCATCGAATCACCAGAGAAGAGAACATCCCGATTTGAATACACACGATTATGGTGCAATTACGATCATCTTATTCTCTAATCCCAACTTCCAAGCAATCCAAGCATAAGCCCAGGCACAAATTAGTAAATTACAATGTAATTATGTCACGATTAATATAATATCTGCAAAATAAAGGTAAAAGAAAACGAAACCTGAGAGCCATCGATCCCAAACTGGAAAAGCCGAATCCCATTTGCTCTCAAAAACTCTTTGTTCACCTCCGGATACTGCTCCGGGCACAAATATCTGAAATTACCGAAATTAAATCAAACTAAAACCAAATTTGAAGCTAAATTGATCGACAGAAACAAGTTTACAGGAATTTGACTCACATGACGGAACGGAGGCCTAGGGATTTCAAGAAGCTGAAATTGGGGGAATGAGGAAAGCCGGACCTAAACACGCCATTGTCGACCATGGCGAAGTTCAGAGGGGGCAAGAACGCCTCTCCGCCCCTCTCATTCTCGTCTCCGATCGCTGGAGACCCCGTGCAGACATCCCGCTCTCCGTTCTCTATTTTCATCGCTGCCACTTATATTTTCGCGCCAAAAAATGGGAAAGCAAAAAAAGAGATAATATTTATTTAATAATTTTAATTGGTTTTGGAGTGTTCTAATACGGATGATCAGGGAGAGAGGGATTCTGAGAATCTATGGGGGAGGAGGAGGATCTGTATTTATAGGGGAGAGAGAGAAAGAGGGGGGGGGGGGAGGGAATATCAGGCCATATTCAGTTGGAGGGCTAAAACTAGCCCTGGAGCCCTTAACTGGGTTTCGACTACATCAATATTTTTATACCAAGAAAATAAAAAGTTCGGTTATGTCACACAATAGACAATCTAATTTGACATCGAATTCGTCATTCACGAGATTCAAACCTAAGACCTTTCACTTTCAAATGAAAAGGAATACTACCACACTGTAGTCCTGAGTTACACCCTTAACTGTGTTTTATCTTTTCAAAGTTTAATATTTTAAAGATTGTGCTAGATTTTTTTTATTTCTTATTTTATTTTATATTTTATTACCTGTTGCGATCCAACTTAGGCTACTTCAGAGTTACATGTTGCCTGTTCGGAGGCTAAATTTAGTTTTCTTCTTTTAGCACAATTTTCTTTAGCCCTTTTGGTTGGTGATGAATTTTTGTCAATTTTATGGTTAAATGTGGCTTATAAACCTTGGCTGGAGATTTGCAAGAGGAAGAGGATCTTGCATGAGATGTGCACTGGGGTGGCCGTGTGGGCGGGTGATGACTCCACTGGGATAAGGGATTTATCCGTAATTTGGGCCTGACTTCATGGAGACCTGGGGAGGAGAAAACCTTTCATACGGCTGATTGTATGCGGCCTTTGCTCACATGAAAAGGGGCCACAGGTAAGGGGTCGTTGATGGTTAATAATTAGGGATGGGTAAATATTCATTAGTTATGGATAACCGCGGTTATCCGTCTATTTAAATTAAACGGTTATGGTTATGGGTAACCGTTTAGATAAATAAACGGTTATGGGTATAACCGTTTACCCGCGAAATTTAAATTGGCGGTTATGGGTATTAACCACAGTTATAAACGGGTAACCGTTTACCCATTTATTTTATATATGTAAAACTAACACAAACCATGTTCTCGATTCAATAATACTTAGCACCCAATAAATTAGCAAGGAATTCATCAGTCATTCTCTCAATAACACTGCTACAGGAATGATGATTCTCATCATCAATGAATTGGCCAAATAAATTCCTTGCGGGTAATTGTGAAATTGACAGAAATGTTTTGACAGAAATGTCTTCTAAACAATTTTTGTAATCCAATAATACTTAGCAAATATTATATTTACCTTCATTGGTAACAGTTAAAAATATCGTCTGTAAACTATTATTTCAATTATTAGAATGGTATAAGGACTTAAAAAATTAAAATATGGAAATGTATGATGAAAGTACCTATAACAGTGTTCAATTGTAAAAAAAAAATTATGACAATTTTTTTTTTAAATTTTCAAGTTGTTAAAAAACATGTAGACGGGTGAAAAAGGGGTAATGGTAAAAAAAAAGATAAACGGGTTAAAAATGATAAATGGGTAAACGGGTATTAAACGGTTACGGTTAAATGGGTATGCGGTTATGGGTATGGTTAACCGTTTATAAACGGTTATGGTTATGTGTATAACCGTTTCGGCAATTACCCAACGGGTAAACGGTTATGCGGGTATGAGTATAAACGGTTATGGGTAAATAACCGCGGTTACCCGCCTGCCATTACCGTTGTCCATCCCTATTAATAACCCAATAGAGGCAGAGCAACTTTGATGGAATGCAACGAGTATAGTGAAGATATAATTGTGCTATAGAAGTCTTTCTTTAAAACAGAAGACCTAGGTGTTTTGTGCATGCTCTAATAAGCCACGTGGTTAGACTGTCGGACTATAGAATGTTTATTAACAAGTACGTAATTGCTCGACGGGTGACACATTTGGCACTTTGAGGTCTACTACACCTTGTTCACTTGTTGTGGGGTTTTGTACTTGTTTGTAACGTGTAAATCTCTCTCCATAGAAGTCTTTCTCTAATACAAGAGACCTAGGTGTTTTGTGCGTGCTCTAATAAGCCACGTAGTTAGACTGTCGGACTATAGAATTCTTCGTTAGAAAAGAAGTCTGTTTACTAACAAGTACGTAGTTATTCGACGGGTAACACATTTGGCACTTTGAGGTCTACTACACCTTGTTCACTTGTCAAGGGGTTTTGTACTTGTTTGTAACGTGTAAATCTCTCTTTATAGAAGTCTTTCTCTAATACAGGAGACCTAGGTGTTTTGTGCGTGCTCTAATAAGCCATGTGGTTAGACTGCCGGACTATAAAATTCTTCATTAGAAAAGGAGTCTGTTTACTAACAAGTACATAATTGCTCAACAGGTGACACATTTGGCACTTTGAGGTCTACTACACCTTGTTCACTTGTTAAGGAGTTTTGTACTTGTTTGTAACATGTGAATCTCTATCTATAGAAGTCTTTCTCTAATACAGGAGACCTAGGTGTTTTGTGCGTGCTCTAATAAGCCACGTGGTTAGACTGTCGGACTATAGAATTCTTCATTAGAAAAGGAGTTTGTTTACTAACAAGTACGTAATTACTCGACGGGTGACACATTTGACACTTTGAGGTCTACTACACCTTGTTCACTTGTCAAGGGGTTTTGTACTTGTTTGTAACGTGTAAATCTCTCTCTATAGAAGTCTTTCTCTAATACAGGAGACCTAGGTGTTTTGTGCGTGCTGTAATAAGCCACGTGGTTAGACTGCCGGACTATAGAATTCTTCATTAGAAAAGGAGTCTGTTTACTAACAAGTATGTAATTGCTCAACGGATGACACATTTGGCACTTTGAGGTCTACTACACCTTGTTCACTTGTCAAGGGGTTTTGTACTTGTTTGTAACATGTGAATCTCTCTCTATAGAAGTCTTTCTCTAATACAAGAGACCTAGGTGTTTTGTGCGTTCTCTAATAAGCTACATGGTTAAACTGTCAGACTATAGAATTCTTCATTAGAAAATGAGTCTGTTTACTAACAAGTACGTAATTGCTCGACGGGTGACACATTTGGCACTTTGAAGTCTACTACACTCTGTTCACTTGTCGAGGGGTTTTATACTTGTTTGTAACGTGTAAATATCTCTCTTGTACTTGTTTGTAACGTGTAAATCTCTCTCTCTCTCTCTCTCTCTCTCTCTCTCTCTATGTATACTCACCGCCTAATATGAGTGACATAGAAACATGAGGTACATATCTCCGTCGATGCAAGTTGCTCTCTTGATAAAGGCGGGCTGATCTTGTTGCAATTATGCTCGACACATGGGCTGTTTGGTGGGTACCACACCACCTTCCATCCTCCTACCTTACTCATTCATTGGCAATTGGGCATCCTTCTTTTTAGCTTCTGTACTTTCCAACTGGACTGAGAAGCTTCTGTACAGTGCAAATCACATCGACACAACATCGGTCTGAAAACATTTCCAAACGAGCTCTGAAAGGGAGAAACTTTTAAGAGAAACTGAACGATGTGTTCCACAGTGACAGTTTGAGTAAAATATAAGAAAGAAGACGGCCATCTGTATTTTTTGATATTAAGTGTGAAACCATAACTAAAAGATTTCATCAGTGCTTAAAGACAGAAAAGCAAGCTTGATGTGTAGTAAGCTGCATCGATATACAATGTTCTTACGAATTGTAGCGATTCAAGACGGGGTTATCAAATACCTTAAAACTTCACTTGAATACTGATACTCAGGCTGCAAGTACGAGCACTTTAATCGTTCCTTGACTGTTTGCAGTCAATATCATAGGGCTATCCCTCTTCCAACATACCGCACTGATAAAGTATGGTCCTGGATTGTCGTCATTATCGCCTGAATCCGAAGAGCCAAATCTGTGCCAAGTCATAGGTTTCGAGATAGCCTGCAAGTAATCATCAAAACTGAATCAACTAATGTTGGTGCCAAGTATAATTTATAACAAGATGCCTCCCAAAGTAGTGTAACGTCAGGAATACTTCTTTACATCTATGGCACTAATCCGTGTACTAACAATGCATCTTATGAGGAATTGTAATGTGTGTGGAGTTTTAATTTGTTCACATGTAAATTTCTTTACCTTGTGGTATACGAACAGTTCATTTGTCTCGCTGCCACAAGCAATGTATTCATTATTTACTCCAAGACCTACAAAGTTCTTCTCGTTCATGTGGCCTCTGTACATGCACAACTGTCAAAGTGAAAACAAAATTACCTCAGACTTGTTTCTAAATTCATGAAGTATCATAATCTGTATAGAAATCTAACGTGTCATAAGAAGATAACTCACAGGCAAGTTTTCCTTTACGTCCCACAACCGCAGTGTGCTGTCAGTGGATGCAGAAGCAAGTTCGTTGTTAGACAAGAATTTTACATACGAAACAGCTTTTCTATGCCCACGGAACACGTGCAGTGGTTGGCTGATGTTTCTCAAGTCATAATAATGAATGTGATGATCAGCAGAGCCAACCTGCAAAATTATTAAGTGGATTAGGGCAAGACAATACATACTAGTTTTGTTTAATCACCAATGGAATGGAATGAAACAAAAGGAATCAACTGTAAATGCTAGAAAGAGATACGGTGAAGGTTAGAAATTTGGAATTCTGAAGAACAGAAACATACTGCCACGAAAAAGCTGGATCCAGGATTATACTTGACAGAACATATATTTGCCTTCATGTCAATGTTAAGAACACTTGCTTCTTGCTTTGTGCACCAAATTTTGACCTGAAAACACATGATGAGACCGCTTATAAGCAATTTAATATGGACCGCATGAGAATTTCATATGCGGTTGGCAAGAGCACTGAAATGTCATATTCTTAACGGATTTTCCAGAATGAACTTTACTCCATCTCGAATACCTTGCAGTCATCACTTCCGGACACAAGCATTGAAGGATCGGTGCATGAAAAATCAACACTCCAAGCTCGCTTTTCATGCTCCTCATATTCCATCATACTCTGGTAAGAAGAGCCTTGTTATATAGTATGTGAACAAATGTGGCTGGGGCAGCAGAGGTGTGTAGATTGGCAAATATTTTAAGGACAATCTTTCACTACCTGACAAGTATTTACATCCCAAACAGTTACTACCCCCTCGTAGTCACTACTAGCAATATGGTTTTTAGTGTACTTATTCCAGCTCAAGCAACTAAGTTTGGATCGTGAGGATATCTCCACAATAGGACAGTGGATATCGGTTGGTTCGTTAACCACCTGAAAGTAATCACATTAGAACTTCTTAACTAGTCAATTGACTAAAGTGTAGCAAAAGTTGACGAGTATATATAGTATACACTAAACTGTAGTGAAAGCATTGTCTTATGAGGAAAATCAATAGTTATCTTAAAGTAAAATAAAAAATCAAGGAAGGTATCCCTTGCATATTAAACTATAACAAACTACTTTTAATTAAAGATCAACTAGATTACATCAGTAGCACTTGGAAGCAATAGATTGAGTCATCGCTCAACATCGGCCCTGGAACATTATCCAGTTTAATAAAAGACTAAAAGTTACCGACATTTTACAGCTGCAAGGTATCTGTCCAATGCTTACCGAGGAAAATTCAAAAACCTTGATGCACCGTGAAACTCCAGCAGTAGCAAAGAGCTCTTCATCACGATCAAATTCTATACTGCAGCAAGTATAATGGGAATCTCAAATGCCAACAGATTTGATTGAAATTTTCACACACAATTCACAAGTTGTAGTAACCAAATGACATGATAGGTCACAAGCTAGCAGCCCCTAATGAAGGGGAGTCATCCAATTTTTACAAAACATGGTGCATGAGAGATGGCATTTAAAATCACCTTGACACAATATTAGCAGAGTGAAAAAGATCACCGTGACTCAGTTCAGCAACGACTCTCAATCGACTGTTTCAAGCAACCAAACAGGTATGAGTGACTATACCAAGATAGGATTCCCTAAAAGAAGTTTGAAATGATACGTCAGAAGTTTATACCTGTATTGTGTAAAGCTTGCAAGCACAGATTGAAAATCTTCAAGGCCTGGATTGTAACCTTTTATGTCCATGGCGTTTGTGTCCTCTTCCTGTCTGTTCCAATTTCGTCGCTTTTGCAAGTAGCAGTCTTGTAGATCATTAAACTGTTGCAAGTTGCATAGCAAGGAAAAGGAAAAGTACAATATTTAGAAAGCCTTAACATAACCAGAACATGCAAACAATCCTTGGATCAATTAAGCCGACAACAAACAGAACAAAAGTCACTTTGCAAGATTGCTAACCTGCGAATGGACACGCCTTTTTCTTGCTACTGATAGTACTCCTGGTGTTGTAACACACTGCATTTCAGACCTTCCATAAGCATCCTTCAGTTGGAGCAGCTTGGAGCTTGATTGCCCATTTACATCAGCTCTCTTGTTCTGTAGGTTGAAAGAACTCATCCGGTCTTGCACATATTGCGTGCTGCAGGCAATGCCATTGCCATGCTGATCACCGGGAACAAGCATTCTCAGCTTTGCGGACCTCTCCTGTTCCCAGCTGCATAGTTCTAGTCTATGCCTCTCAACGGCAGTAATGTCCTCCTTGATGTACCTGAGATCGGCCTCTAACTGCAGAGGGAAACAGAATAACATAACCAATCCCCGTGCCAAAAACAAAACAATTAGAAAACTAAAACCAAAAACCTATTATAATTGGAACCTCATTGAGCTCTTGAAGCTTTTGCCTTCTCAGACAATGTAAGAAGCTAAGAATGATGTCCATGCTGTTCTCGGCTTCTTGCAGCTCCATTTTTCTCCTCTTCTCTTCCAGCAAGGACAAAAGGCCGTCCAGCTCTTTGATCGAAATCTCGCAGCCCTGTCTAAGATTGCCAAGAACAAGTCATTCATGTAGATTCGACCATTTTTTTCTTTCCCTTTTTCGATACAAGTGATATTGGGGTAGGGGATTCGAACACAATAACTTCGTAGCAGTAAAATTTCTAAACCACTTGAGTTAATTAAGCAAGATTAAGTCAATAAAGATACAAAATTTCATGAATGGTGACAAACATGACTAAGGCTTGGAAATGCTTTTAGCTAAAAGCGCTTTCGAATAACCAAAACGTTTCTAACCCGACGTTTCTAACAAGATTTTACTGAAAAAGTTACAATTTATTAAATATTTCGACGTTCTTGTTGAAATAAAAGCACTTATGAGTAGAAGTGCTTTCTAGGAAAGCATTTTCAAACGGGCCCTAATACTGACCTTGTTCAATTTCCGACTAAGAAGTTCAAAATTCTTCGCCATCCGAGAATCCAAAACATTTTTCAGCAACTGCGAATTCCAATAAAAAGTTGCAAACTTTCGCGCACTTTCTCGGCAACCAAACACCAAAACACGTCCAAATCCAAATCTGAAAAAAGCGGGAAAAGAACGAACCTTGTCGAGCAAGAAATTGGGGAAAATGCTGGCGGGGGTGAGGGAGCTAGCGCAGCAAGGGCAATCGCTCTTGATGCGGAGGTGAGTTGAAATGCAGACGTGGCAGAAACTATGGCCGCAGGCGGTGAGGCAGGCGTCTCTGATGATCTGCATGCATATCGGACACTTCATGTCCTTGTCCGGCTCGTCGTCAAACGGCGCCGTTTCGGCGGCGGAGTCCTGGAAGTATTCGGATTTCACGGTGGGGACCAGCGCACCACCCATTGAGCTCTCTCCCATTGGAGGGACTGAAATGGAATTGAGGACTTTGTAGTGAGAGAAAGAGGAGAGAGAGAGAATTGAAGGCTGTGTGTGTCTAATCTGGGTGAAGCGTGCGTGAGTCGACCATTTGACTGGAAGAGTTTCTGAGGGCGATAACCGCCCACGTTAGGCGGGTAATTATTTTTTGTTTTATTTTATTATTTTTTAAAATTTTGGGAGGGA
Source organism: Malus baccata (assembly GCA_006547085.1). NCBI lineage: Eukaryota > Viridiplantae > Streptophyta > Magnoliopsida > Rosales > Rosaceae > Malus > Malus baccata. The sequence continues at coordinate 302,953 of VIEB01000899.1, forward strand.
GCATTGAACACGACGTACTGATTTAAAAGCTGGTGTATCAAAAACTAACTACCACTAATTAATAAAATGGAATCGTCCACCGAACCGATAAAGTTTTTAATACGTTGAGAACATAATTTGGTACATAAATATCAAAATATAATTGGTTAAAAAAAAATTCAAGTATTCACCAATTGTATTATTATATTTAATGTATCAGACCGTATTTTAGATATTGAAAAATCTCTCGTTCAAAGAGAAAGAAAAGGTGAAGAAGAAAGGACTGTGAAGTGGTCTCCAAAAAAAAGAAAGGACTGTGAAGGTTTACATCTATTTGTCTCCCTGGTACCACCAAGTTCGAATCACTCATTTTTATAGTTTAAAACAATTTAAGTAGTATCATTTGTGTCAAAATTAATAGAATGAATTTGCGTGTTCTACATTCATCGATTTTCATCGATTTTTTTGTCCAAACAATTAACTAACTCACTAAAATTATCGCTTTACTAAACAAAGAGTTTTAATTTATGATAAACGGTAAACTTTTAAAGTAGGTGCATGTTTGCTCTATTCTTATGCCATCTCCAACCGAAGGGTCCAGAGGGCCGAAAATAGCCATAAAACCGTCTCCAACCGAAGGCTAGGCCAGAGGGCTCGGGAATCTGGGAGGGCCCCACAGGATCGGAGAGGGCTGAAGGGCTGGAGGGCTGGCTGGCTATTTTTTTTTTTAATGTTTCTCATTTATGTCGGTTATAACCGACAGAAATAACAATTTGAATTTAAAATTCCAACGGCTGTTGTAAACCTTTTTTTTTTTTTTTTATGAATTTAAACCTTTTTTTTTCTTATTTTTTTCTATAACTTCCTATAACTTCTATTTTACAAAATTTGTTTCATATTTTTTTTAAATTCTATTCTTTTCCTATAACTTCCTAAGTCATTATACAACATTAAATTAAATTAAGTAACATGAAACAACATTAAAGAACATTAACCAACATAAAAATTATACAACACTAACCAACATGATTTTTACATAAAATTAAGTTGTAGTTTTTAAATAATAATTTATGTTTGGCCCTATGGCCCTTTGGCCCTCGGTTGGAGACGGTTTTTTGTGACAGGGCTAAAACGAGCCCTCTGGCCCTCTGGCCCTCGGTTGGAGACGGAGGCAAATATGGTCATGTACTGTTCATTAAAATATTAATATCTTGGAGAATCTTGGAGGGCCAGAGGGCTAAAACGAGCCCTCTGGCCAGCCATCGGTTGGAGATGACCTTAACTCCTCAACGATTAGATTTTTAATAGATATGTAATTGACATAACAAAACGAGAATCATAATAATTTCAATACGCATCTCTAAGTGGATGAATAACGATAATATTGAATGATTAGAGTCTAGGATAGCCAATGGGCTATAGTGCAAGTCGGTCTGGTCATCAATCAAGAAGACAGTTCGATGGTTCGACTTCTTTTCTTGGAAAAAATGGCCCATGGATGTGGACCACAGAGTTCGCTGCTAGTGATGGAATGATGCTGCTGTTTGATATTTTCTCTGGTTTTAAATGCAGCCGGACCCAGGCGGTTTGCGACAATCCAACGCAACCTAGTTGAAGGATGCACCAGATAAGAAGGGAAATTATAACGAAATAATTCTGGTATTGTTCACTTTTAACGAAACACTTACAACACATTTTTGTCATTTTGATTAAAACTCAAAATTTTCAAACTATTTTCATTAATTTTCCTAAAAAATAGATGTTGGGTTTGGGTTACCACATGTTAATGATATATTAGACACGTCCTTGGATTACTTCTAAAATAGCTAAAAGCGTTTTAGGACACGCTTATGAGTCGTGAAAGTAATTTTTTAGTGTTTTTTTAAGAAGTAACTAGGAAGAACTGGATTTTTAGTCAACAGTCTAATCTCCAAAGTGTTTCCTACATAAGCATGTTGTACATTAAAACCGAAAGCCCCGGCAAAAACGTCAAAGAAATGGAAAGAACACGTCTTCTTCTTCCTCAATAACCAAATACTTCTTTTGTAATTTAGATCTATACCATATCATTCCTCTGTATACAAATTTCTTTTACCATTCACTAATTGTACCTAATTTTCCTGTTTTCTCCTCTTGTATCGAGTAATCATCACTTTGCTGGCGTTGTTGTGACGGATTTCTTTATGCAATCTGCAATACCTTCACAATCTGTTTGAGGAAAGACGCAGGTAGAGTCATCTTCTAAGGAGTCTTCTGTGCGTGAGTGAGGAGACAAGAGGTTCCCATGAGTCTGGCAGGCCTTCATCGTCTTACAGTGTTCAGCTTCATCATCTCTTATGTTCAGAAATGTGTCGTACAAATTCTCTGCAAAAGGAACATTTGTCAAAAACACAACGCAAATTAGGTCATCCCATCATTCTGAACTTACTCCCGCTCATGTTGGCATAAAGCTGTGCAAGACTATTTTAGGTTCCTGAGACTATGGTCCCGTCCCAACTATTTATATAGCGGAAATGGGACGTCATAGTTTCAACACGATACTAAAACAAAGTCTAACATTGAGCAAACTCATAGGCATGTCGATGTATAAACTGCCATTAGAAAATCTGAATCTGAAGACTTGCCTATTTTTGGCCTTCGAGAATTGGGAGGTCTTGAAGTTTGAAATTCATCTGCATAAAATTTGGGGGGAATGTTAAGTCTTCGTTGTTGCCTTTCAGGATACAAACAAAGATTGAAAAACAGACAAAACTTACCAAATAAGTACATGTCACTGCTAGTGTAGTATTTCACAGCAACCTCAGGAGCAGGCATCTTTTTCAAATCCTCTACAACAGAAGAAAATACCACATCAGGTTAAGTGAATTTGTACTTGAGGTAAGTGTAAGACACTGCATTTTACAACTGAACGATTAAGAGCATCACTTGAACGTTGCATGCTTAGAATATTCGGTGTGATCCAACAAACACCTTTTCTGTGATTCAACCTACTTGGTCTTAAGGCATCAAGTCCTGAAAAACTCTAAATCATACCTCCTCGGGCCTTGATAAACTTGTCGTAGGTTGAAAATGCATGACTCTCTACACATTCAGAGAAGTGATCTGCAATAGTGATCAAACAAAATACATGAAAATGCATTTTAAAATAAACGCTATGCTGGCTAATGTTCTGGTTACCTATTCTACAATGCCCTTTGACTCAGTCACATACTGAAGATGACCACAAAAATGCATTCAACAAAAGACTACTCGGTGCAACTAGGGATTCAGAAAGTAGAGATTACAATATAGTCTTTTAAGTAACGAAGTCAACCATATACTTCGTAATCATTTGGTTTAGATGGAGAGTTCTTGTAAGTTTGCAACCAATAAGGATAATGCAGAAGAATTATGGTACATTAAAAACTAGATGCTCATACTTACATGCCATCCTTGGGCTTATTACATACATAAAGGCAGTCATAAAATAATAGAAGACTGCGATGTGCTGAGCAAGAAAGCGGTCAAACCACCAAGCGTTTCCCCCCAATTCCTGCAATTAGATCCATCTTCTATTAATTATATCAACCAAAATATGTAGATAATAATACGTTATTACAGAAAGAAGATCCTTACTTCCATGATAAGCAAATGGTGCATCTCATTCCAGCTTTCTGCAAAATGAACCTTCAGATAATCTGCTCTTCTCCACCAGCCAAAACTCTCGTACATGTGCAGAACAGACATAAAAGCTGCCAAAGATATACCACAACAAAGACATGACTTAAAACTCGCAACCAGAAACCACAGTAGATATTAGGAAAACAACTACAGAAGAACACACTGATCCACAAAGGTCATTAGAATGGATTAACATATTCCTAAACGGGTAAAGTGCACAACTTGAGAGAAAATTAAGAGGAACGTAAGGGCACACCCTTCCATGAAATCAATCATTATCATCCTAACCTGCGGAAGATGATAATACGAAGGCACTCCCTATATCAGATCAAATCATAATTATAATAGAAGGTACGGTCAAATTTTGATGTATGTGAGGGCATGCATGATTTGGCTGTACATTTTCTTGAATTACTAACGTGACAATATATATGCACTGCCTTCAAATGTGAGTTGTCCTCAATCGTTTGAAGCTTAAATTCATCTTGCTTGAAAAGAAATTTCTTTGCATATTTTTACATTTACGCTTTCAGAGCAGAAAATTATTACTAAAACTGGCGTAGTAGCACTCACCGAAGTAAGGAACCCTTGCGATAGTTTCCAGTACGAAGAACCTTGCATAGTCTCGGTCGTGGTACAGAGTATCAAGTACCTTTATCACTGTATCCTGGAACGATTAGTAGAACTGAATTAAAATCTAACATCAACAACAACTACCAGAGACAAAAGCTCCTAAGCTACCGAAAAGTGATTATCAAATCAAGTGTATAATAAATCAACTAAGACGACATCTTAACATTAAAGTGTTAGGATCATCCTGAATATTCAACAAGAAGATAACAAACTATAATCTGTGTTTCACATTCGGTAGGCGCACTGAATGAATAAAAAAGCTACCAAATGATATAACATTTCTTCGAAAAATCGACATTGGAGCTAGGCAAGCACAGTAAAACGATTAATTTAACAAGAGTTATGATTTACCGTAAGGAAGATGTTGAAGGTTTGTTCACACTTGATAACCCAGCTCTCAAAAGCACTTGAAGACGAATTCTCTGGGGAATTCTCACTGCTTGCTTTCAATTCATCGAAGGTTGAAGCCTTGAACTCAAAGGACTCCTCCACTACCACTTTCTCTTCATCTTCTTGCAGAATAGTTGCTCGAACTCTATACGAATTTCAATACAAAATTACAAATTTTATTTATCAAATTATTAAAAAGCCCACAAATTTGAATTCAGAATCCGATTACAAAAAGAACCCATAAAGCACAAACACCAAAACTTAAGGTTTTCTCACAAATGGCAAGTTGGCAACATTAAGGATTCAATTTTTTAGAAAACAGGTATACCTGGAAATCGACGGACGAGCTGAAATGGGATTGTGAGGAAAACGATTCCGGGATGAAAAGGCTGAATTCTTCAAGCTCCTTGCTCCGAGAGAAGAAGAAGAGCGGGAGGCGGAGAATGCAAACACCGTCGAAGACAGAGTCGATGCCGCCATTCTCGACGAATTTTGCAGAGAATTCAAACCCCCAAAAGAAAGTGGAAATCAAAATTGGAATTTGGTTTTTCGATTCGTCAGTTGGTGTGAAGGGAAATAGTCAACCGCCAAAGGGAGGGAGGGAGAGGGAGTGAGAAAAATGGCATCAAATTTTGTGTCGTGTTGTAGGAAATGTGGGGAGGCCAGCATGCGATTTGCGTTGATGTGATCGTACGATATACGATATACCGATGAACGAATGAGATTACGAAATCTTAAAATTCTTAGGATCCGACGAAGATCTTTTTCTGTGACCGACTGCCTAAAAACACGACACGAACGACAGAAATGACACTTGAATTTTGTATTCATTTTTTGGTGGACGTGGCTGCTTTTATCACCAGTTGCTACTGGACTGTTGGGCTTTTGGTCTTTCTTGCTTTGATTACCCCTGGGCTTGAATTGGGCTTTTTCACTCTATGAATTGAACATTAGTGGTTCTTTGCACACTTAAATTTTGTTTCTAAGCATCATTAACTTTATTTTTTAAAAATTGTATACCCGTGTATAAAATGACCACAAGGGAATTAATGATTTCTTAAGATAAACAATTATTTTCCTTGGACACCTATAGGATTTTAAAACAAACAACGTAGTAACCAATCGATTGATGAACTTCGTAACTGTTGAATTTTACAGTAAAATCAAAGAGACAGCCTTCATAATTAATACAAGGAATATGGGTGTCCCAAGAAAATAAAAAACGGGTGTCCAATAAAAAATAAATTCATAAGAAAAGTATTAGAAGAGTATTTTAGAAGTTTAGTAAATTACTTCGAATGTCCAAAAGAAATGTGTGAGAGTAAATTGGATGTCCAGCGCTAAAATTGGGTGTACACATAACCACTCATTGAAAATATAGTAGCTTAGCTCTTGCATGTTACGGTCGGTCGTTTACTAAAATTCCCGTTTAAAAATGCTTAATTAAATTTTGTAATCGCTTTTATCAGAAGCACGGATGCGGCGATAACCTTATTAAAATATTTATGTGTTCTTTGAACAAGCACATGCAAGTGCTTTGGTGTTAGATATGTTTTTGGTTACAGAATGTCCGTTACGAGGATTAGGAAAATTGACGCTTCCTCTCTTGTGTTCTCTTACCTTCAGCAACACAAGCTAACAAAGCTTCTCGCGTTGCGAGAGTAGGAAATAACGTTTACCGTACGTATATAGTCTTACTCTTATTTTGCAAAAAGGTTATTTCTACGACTCAAACTAAGCTTCTCGCATTACGAGAGTAGGAAAGAACGTTTACCGTATGTATACAGTCTTACTCTTGCTTGGCAAAAAGGTTATTTCTACGACTCAAACTTGTGAGTGTTCTCTTACCTTAATCTAAATAATTAATAGAGAGATGACCACTGCAAAATGGCAATGCAAATCATGGATCAATCTAAAATTATGAATGGTAGCTTTCTATAAACCATATGGTCATGGGGAATTTGGAAAAATAACCAAATTTCAGACGCTAAATAGAATTCTAACCACAATTTTAAATTTTTAATAACTATAACCACAAGTTGATATGAAAATACTAATACATCCTTAAAATAAAGTTTTCTTAAAACAAAAAGCAAAAAAACAAAAGGCTTGGTTGTCTTTTTACCGTCATCTCTGTCCTTTATATAATATAGACAATAATCAAAAACCATAGAAACCCAACCCAAGCATAGCAAGCCATGGCGTGCAGCACGATCCCTCTCTTCCTCTTTTATACTCTCACACACAACCTTCATTTTGTTCCAAACCCCCAAAAAAATTTCAACCTCCTTTGCTCTCCTCTGCTCTCCAATTTCTCCATTGCCCTTCCTCAACATCTCAGCCCCTCAATTGGGACCTCCACTTCTAAGATCGGCTTCAGAACCAAATCGTTAGTGAAAAGCCCAAAATACGATGGTCCCTATCTCTTTATCTCATTTCCTCCAAAGCTTGAACTTTGGATTTTGTTTTCATCTATGATTGAACTGGGGTTTTGGGTTGTCTAAAGAACTTCAAGGAGCACAGGTGGCTTTGAACTTATTCAATTATACTTTGAATCTCCTTATCTTAATTGAATCTTGCTTTGTTTATTTTCGATGGTTGACAATTTTTTTTTTTTTTGAGAAAACTTTATTTGAAGGGTGTATTAGTATTTTCATATCAATTTTTTGTTATAATCATCATAAATTAAAAAAGACGGCTAGCATTCTATTTAGGGTCCAAAATTCGGTTAGTTTTCCAAATTTTCCTACGGTCCTCACCCCCTTTTATACGTGTACAAATGCTCCTAATTCAAACAACCAAAACCCCAAAAAACGTAAAAAAATTGGTTGCCCAAATTACTCAAACCGTAACGTGGTGCATCATGATCTCATGATTAAGAACATTAAACATTATCTTAATCAAAGCTGTTAAACACTTGTCTTGTGCACCTTGATTCAAGTAGATCTGACAAATTTTTAGATTAAATTATCGGTCCGAGTCAAGTAAAACACATAATCTGAACTACTCTAGTATGCGAGAAATTCAACTCGATGCAATCAGATAGACTTATTTAGGTCCGAGTTCTGACCTGACCAATTGACCTAACTCGAGTTTCGAATTTATTTAGGGTCTTGCTTTTTCGGTTTCCTCTGTTTCCGCTTTTGACTTCCAAAACCATGGAACAGATGATAGCAAAGCAGAAAGCCAATAGCTCAGACTACTTAGGCCGCGAAGGAAGTGAATTCAAGAGCTTCGGAGTATGCCTCAAATGGGTGTTCGTGGATCAGTCCAGCATATGGAGGACCGGACTTTCATGGTCCGTCTTCTTCGTCTTAGCCATTGGTGTACCGCTCGCGTCTCACTTTCTCCTCGCCTGCTCCGACTGCGATACCAATCACAGCCGCCCTTACCATGTTGTCTCCCAACTTTCGCTTTCCTTGTTCTCGGTGCTCGCATTCGTCAGCCTCTCCATCTGGACTCACAGATACGGTTTAAGAAAGTTTCTCTTCCTTGACAGGTTATATGAATCAAGCGAGAAAGTTCGCCGTGGATATAAACAACAGTTCCAGGTAAATCACAATTTAACACGTATGTATCGACGTTCTTCCCGACTCTCGCAAAGCGAGCAGCCTTGTTAGCTTGAGATCACCCCTAACATTGTGATTTTTTTATTGATAGTAGATACTTTGATTTATGGTTATCAATATTGCGTCGATATGAATCTCGCTCCAGCTAAAGTTATTGAAACTTCGATCTTTAATCTCGAACTTGGGATTGCAGAATTCGATGAAGCTCCTTTGCTTGATCGTCATCCCCTGTTTGTTAGAGTGTGTCTACAAAATATGGTGGTACGTCTCGGGAGCAAGCGAATTGCCGTACTACGGCAACGTCTATTTGAGCAACACCATTTTGTGCATGTTGGAGCTGATTTCATGGCTCTATCGAACCACGATTTTCTTCCTCGTTTGTGTTCTGTTCCGGCTCGTTTGCCATCTTCAAATACTTAGGCTACAAAATTTTGCACAAGTTTTCCAAGAGGAGACCGAGGTCGAGTTGATCTTGATGGAACACCTCAAGATCAGACGGAACCTCCGGTTGATGAGCCATCGGTTTCGCATATTCATCTTGTTTTCTCTGATCATGGTTACAGCAAGTCAGCTCACTTCTCTGGTGTTGGTAACAAGGTCTAGTGCTCATGTCAATATCTACAAGGCCGGGGAGCTTGCGGTAAATTTTAATTCAACTCTATTTATTACATTGGAAAGAATCGAACTCTGAACTTGCTCTATATCTAACCCGTCAAATATTTTTTATTTCGTGCAGTTATGTTCTATTAGCCTAGTGACTAGCCTTTTCATTTGCTTGAGAAGTGCAACCAAAATAACACACAAGGCACAGTCAATTACAGGCCTTGCTACAAAGTGGCATGTGTGCGCCACATTACACTCTTTTGATTACACGGTAACTGAGACTCCGATGGCTCCGATTTCTTCAACTCCGGCGTTTCCTTTCGGTGTCGACATGGAATCGGAAGATGAAGACGGTGTAGAAGATGACGATTTGGACATCACAAAGTTAGTACCAAAATACAGTCAAACAATCTCTTTCCAGAAAAGACAGGCTCTAGGTTAGTAGTAACAGATTACTTTACAAAATTATTTTTACCATTTTAGTCTGAAGCCATTAACTTGTGGTCTGTTGTTTGCAGTGACATATTTGGAGAACAATAGAGCAGGGATAACAGTTTTCGGGTTCACGGTGGATCGAATGTGGCTTCATTCCATTTTTGCAATTCAACTGGCTCTTCTGCTATGGCTGCTGAACAAGACGCTGGGTGTTTGATGCACCCATTGCCATTGAGGATAGCACCAAAACAATGTAGTTATATGGGTCGCTGAACTTTTCCTGTGGAAAATGATATATGGTGATTTTGATTTGAGTTCATTATATATTTTCGAAATTAGGATTCAGTCGATCAACATTTACGTTGTTTGATAGCGAAATAAACATCAGTTCACCTTGTGTTGCTGGTGGAGATGACATTTTATTAAATGCTTGGTGGGTCGTTTTTATAGAAAATTAATGGAAAAGTTTTGAAAAGTTTTGAGTTTTAACGATAAAGACAAAATAAAGGATAAAATGAATAGTATAAAGATTGATTTTTTAGTGTAAAAATATGATTTTTCGTTAAAGTGAACAATATTAAGAGCTTTTCGTTAAAGTTCCCAAGTTTTATTGTTAGAAATTTCATATAAGGCTCTTTTAAAAGTGTTTTTAAAATTACTGAAAACACTTTTAGAAAATGTTTTTTTTTATTCCAAAAGCACTTGAAGTGCTATGTGCAAGAAGTATTGAATATGTTTTTTTCTATAATTTACTTGCATTTTTACTAAGTATTGATTTCAAAAATATTTTCACCAAAAAAGTTTTTAGCCAAATTTTATAGCCTTAAAGATTAATTGTTAATTATTGTAATTGGAGAGATTAAGGAAAATGATGAAAAAATACCTACGAAAAGGAAATTCGGAGAAGGATAGAATTCCATTTGCATAATTTCTTTTTAATACATATTTTGGATGCACGAAAGGTAATCAAACACTAATTAATTATTTGTACATCACAAAACATCTGTGTTTTAGCTGATCCTCCTCCAAGTCTTATTTATCTCATCATGCAATGCACACACACCCTTCAGACTTGAGGAATTCTGCACATCACAATAGTAATTAAAACACATTAGCCCATATCAATTTATGAACAAAAAATCTAGAATATCGTTGTTAGCCAACACTCGAAAACAGTCATCATGCACATTTTCATTATTTCTTCGGTCAAAAGACGAGTGCAAGATGAATTTTTTTTAGTGTCAATAACAGCTCAAATAAAGAAAAAAAAAATTGAGAGAGTGCTTACGTTGCGCAGTCAATTTTGGGGTCGAGAGGAACGGGAAGGGACACATGGCAGAGATCAGGAAGCTGCCTGAGTCTGTCAGGGTTGATCGGAATGCCAGCAGCTGCTTTCTTGAAGCATTCACAGAGGTTCCTCCGACAGTCTCTGGTGGTAGCCGCATCAGAAACTGTTTTCACACCAATGCAACAAGTAATCGGAGGAGTCCCGGGGCCGGACCCCGTCAAGTATTCCTTACATGGCATCAAATCCATCAAGGCCTCTTGGCATGTGATATCGCCATTTGCAGGACTTGCATGGTTCAGAACCATAACCATCAGCCCGAAAAAGATCACCAATTTCATCTCCATTTTCTTTTGGAACACAAAAATAAGGCAAATATTGATTATAATTTGCTTGGATATGCAAGAGACTTGAAGATTTGGGTGTGGCTTGGAGCATGAACTGCATGCTCTATTTATAGGGGAGTCGCGAGCTGCTTTTTGGTAGCTCATTTAATGTGTAGAGGTGCAGTCAAATTTTTTTCTCCTTTTTAAGAGTTAATTTTTTCCTAAACAGCTAATTTTTACTTAAAAGTGAGAACTATGTCAGACCAAAAGAAAAATAGGTTTAAAACTAGGTAAAACCATAGGCGCCAATTGATTAAGAGCATTTTTTTCTTGTATTTGAAGCCTCGATTTTAAATATAACTTGTGTAAAACAATAAGAAATAGGCAATACTAAAGCAGATAAAAGTTGCACAAACAATTAATATTAAAAATCTACACAATGACCAAAATCTAGCAAAATTCATCTTGATGGATAATTATAATTTAATTCTTTTATCTTTTTAAGTTTATTTTTGGGTTCAAAAGATTATTCATGTAGATTGTGGAGTTTGAATAAGGGGGGCATTTCCGACAAATTCTGCATATCACCAGTTGCTACTGGACTGTTGGGCTTTTAGTCTTTCTTGCTTTGATTACCCCTGTGCTTGAATTGGGCTTCTTCACTCTATGAATTGAACATTAGTGGTTCTTTGTACACTTAAATTTTGTTTCTAGGCATCCATTAACTTTATTTAAAAAAAATTGTATACCCGTGTATAAAATGACCACAAGGGAATTAATGATTTCTTAAGATAAACAATTATTTTCCTTGGACACCTATAGGATTTTAAAACAAACAACGTAGTAACCAATCGATTGATGAACTTTGCGACGGTTGAATTTTACAATAAAATCAAAGAGACAGCCTTCATAATTAATACAAGGAATATGGGTGTCCAAAGAAAATAAAAACCGGGTGTCCAATAAAAAATAAATTCATAAGAAAAGTATTAGAAGAGTATTTTAGAAGTTTAGTAAATTACTTCGGATGTCCAAAAGAAATGTGTGAGAGTAAATTGGATGTCCAGAGATGAAATTGGGTGTACACATAACTACTCATTGAAAATATAGTAGCTCTTGCATGTTACGGTCGGTCGTTTACTAAAATTCCCGTTTAAAAATGCTTGATTAATTTTTGTAATTGCTTTTATCAGAAGCACAGATGCGGCGATAATCTTATTAAAATATTTATGTGTTCTTTGAACAAGCACATGCAAGTGCTTTAGTGTTATAAATGTTTTTGGTTAGGGAGGTTTTTCCTGAGTACAGAATGTCCGTTACGAGGATTAGGAAAATTGACGCTTCCTCTCTTGTGTTCTCTTACCTTCAGCAACACAAGCTAACAAGACTTCTCATATTGTGAGAGTAGGAAATAACGTTTACCGTACGTATACAGTCTTACTCTTGCTTTGCAAAAAGATTATTTCTACGACTCAAACTAAGCTTGTCACGTTACTAGAGTAGGAAAGAACTGTATGTATACAGTCTTACTCTTGCTTGGCAAAAAGGTTATTTCTACGACTCAAACTTGTAAGTGTTCTCTTACCTTAATCTAAATAATTAATAGAGAGATGACCATTGCAAAATGGCAATGCAAATCATGGATCAATCTAAATTCTGAATGGTAACTTTCTATAAACCACACGGTCCTAGGGAATTTGGAAAAATAATCAAATTTCAGACCCTAAATAGAATTCTAACCACCATCTTAAAAAAATTTTTAAAAAAAAAAAAAAAAACCAAAAAACAAAAGGCTTGGTAGTCTTTTACCGCCATCTCTGTCCTCTCTATAGTTTAGACGATAATCCAAAACCACAGAAACCCAACCCAAGCACAGCCAGCCATGGAATGCAGCACGATCCCTATCTCTTCCTCTTTTATACTATTAGATCTCACATCGCCAAGGGGAGTGGATCATCTATGCCTTATATGTACATGTCCACCTCCAATTAACACGAGGCCTTTTGAGAGCTTACTGGCTTTGGGTTCCATCGGAACTCCGAAGTTAAGCGAGTTCGCAGCGAGAGCAATCCCATAATGGGTGACCCACTGAGAAGTTCTCGTCTGAGTTCCCAAAAACAAAACCGTGAGGGCGTGGTCGGGGTCCAAAGTGGACAATATTGTGCTACGATGGAGTCAAGCCCAGGATATGGTGAGGGCCCAGGCCAAGATGTGACAATTTGGTATCAGAGCCAATCCTTGGCCAGAAGTGCACATACAAGGACGTCAGGCCCCTAAGGGGGGTGGATTGTAACATCCCACATAATCTAGGGGTGTGGATCATGTAAGCCTTATGTGTATATTCACATCTCTACCTAGCACGATGCCTTTTGGGAACTTATTGGCTTGGAACTCCGAAGTTAAGAGAGTTTGCGAGAGAGCAATCCCATGATGGGTGACTCACTGGGAAAAGCCCAAAATGCGATGGTCCATATCTCTTTCTCTCATTTCCTCCAAAGGTTGAACTTTGGATTTTGTTTTCTTCTATGATTGAATTGGGGTTTTGGGTTGTCTAAGGAACTTCAAGGAACACGGGTGGCTTTGAACTTTTTCAATTCTACTTCGAATCTCTTTATCTTAATTGAATCTTGCTTTGTTTAATTTTCATGGATGACAATTTTTTTTTTTTTTTGAGAAAACTTTATTTGAATGGTGTATTAGCATTTTCATATCAATTTTTTATTATATTTATCATAAATTTGAAAAGATGGCTAGAATTCGATTTATAGTCCAAAATTCGGTTAGTTTTCCAAATTTTCCTACGGTCCTCACCCCCTTTTATACGTGTACAGATGCTCCTAATTCAAACAACCAAAACCCCAAAAAACGTTAAAAAATTGGTTGCCCAAATCACTCAAACCGTAACATGGTGCATCATGATCTCATGATTAAGAACATTAAACATTATCTTAATCAAAGCTGTTAAACACTTGTCTTGTGCACCTTCATTCAAGTAGATCTGACAAATTTTTAGATTAAATTATTTAGTTTAAATCATCGGTCCGAGTCAAGTAAAACACATAATCTGAACTACTCTAGTATGCGAGAAATTCAACTCGATGCAATCAGATAGACTTATTTAGGTCCGAGTTCTGACCTGACCAACTGGCCTAACTCGAGTTTCGAACTTATTTAGGGTCTTGCTTTTACGTTTTCCTCTGTTTCTGCTTTTGACTTCCAAAACCATGGAAGAACAGATGATAGCAAAGCAGAAAGCCAATAGCTCAGACTACTTAGGCCGCGAAGGAAGTGAATTCAAGAGCTTCGGAGTATGCCTCAAATGGGTATTCGTGGATCAGTCCAGCATATGGAGGACCGGACTTTCATGGTCCGTCTTCTTCGTCTTAGCCATTGGTGTACCACTCGCGTCTCACTTTCTCCTCGCCTGCTCCGACTGCGATACCAGTCGCAGCCGCCCTTACCATGTTGTCTCCCAACTTTCGCTTTCCTTGTTCTCGGTGCTCGCATTCGTCAGCCTCTCCATCTGGACTCACAGATACGGTTTAAGAAAGTTTCTCTTCCTTGACAGGTTATATGAATCAAGCGAGAAAGTTCGCCGTGGATATAAACAACAGTTCCAGGTAAATCACAATTTAACACGTATGTATAGACGTTCTTCCCGACTCTCGCAAAGTGAGGAGCCTTGTTAGCTTGAGATCACCCCAAACATTGTGGATTTTTATTGATAGTAGATACTTTGATTTATGGCTATCAATAGTGCGTCGATATGAATCTCCCTCCAGCTAAAGTTATTGAAACTTCGATCTCTAATCTCGAACTTGGGATTGCAGAATTCAATGAAGCTCCTTTGCTTGATCGTCATCCCCTGTTTTGTGTTAGAGTGTGTCTACAAAATATGGTGGTACGTCTCGGGAGCAAGCGAATTGCCGTACTACGGCAACGTCTATTTGAGCAACACCATTTTGTGCATGTTGGAGCTGATTTCATGGCTCTATCGAACCACGATTTTCTTCCTCGTTTGCGTTCTGTTCCGGCTCGTTTGCCATCTTCAAATACTTAGACTACAAAATTTTGCACAAGTTTTCCAAGAGGAGACCGAGGTCGAGTTGATCTTGATGGAACACCTCAAGATCAGACGGAACCTCCGGTCGATAAGCCATCGGTTTCGCATATTCATCTTGTTTTCTCTGATCATGGTTACAGCAAGTCAGCTCAATTCTCTGGTGTTGGTAACAAGGTCCAGTGCTCATGTCAACATCTACAAGGCCGGGGAGCTCGCGGTAATTTTCAATTCAACCCTATTTATTACATTGGAAAGAATCGAACTTTGAACCTGTCCAAATTGTAACCCGTCAATTCTTTTTATTTTGTGCAGATACGTTCTATTAGCCTAGTGACTAGCCTTTTCATTTGCTTGAGAAGTGCAACCAAAATAACACACAAGGCACAGTCAATTACAGGCCTTGCTACAAAGTGGCATGTGTGCGCCACATTACACTCTTTTGATTACACGGAAACTGAGACTCCGATGGCTCCGATTTCTTCAACTCCGGCGTTTCCTTTCGGTGTTGATATGGAATCGGATGATGAAGAAGGTGTAGAAGATGACGATTTGGACAGCACGAAGTTAGTACCGATTTACAGTCAAACAATCTCGTTCCAGAAAAGACAGGCTCTAGGTTAGTAGTAAGTAACAGATCACTTTATAAAATTATTTTTACCATTTTAGTCTGAAGCCATTAACTTGTGGTCTGTTGTTTGCAGTGACATATTTGGAGAACAATAGAGCAGGGATAACAGTTTTCGGGTTCACGGTGGATCGAATGTGGCTTCACTCCATTTTTGCAATTCAACTGGCTCTTCTGCTATGGCTGCTGAACAAGACGCTGGGTGTTTGATGCACCCATTGCCATTGAGGATGGTACCAAAACAATGTAGTTATATGGGTCACTGAACTTTTTATGTGGAAAATTATATATAGTGATTTTGATTTGAGGTCATTATATATTTTTGAAATTAGGATTCAATCAATCAACATTTGCGTTGTTTACTGCCGGAATAAGCCTAAACACATCAGTTCACCTTGTGTTACTGGTCAAGATGAGATTTTATTAAAGAAAACTAATGAAAAATGCTTGAAAACTTTGAGTTTTAATCAAAAGAACAAAAATGTGTTGTAAGTGAATAGTATCAGGAATGACTTTTTAGAGTAAAAATTTCATTTTCGTTAAAAGTGAACAGTATCAAAAGTGTTTCTGTTAAAACTCCCTTATTAAATGCTTGGTGCGTAGTTTTATTGTTAGAAATTTCATATAAGGCTCGTTTAAAAGTGTTTTTAAAATTACCAAAAACACTTTTAGAAAATGTTTTTTTTATTTCAAAAGCACTTGAAGTGTTATGAGCAAGAAGCATTGAATATGTCTTTTTCTAGAATTTACCATTTTTACTAAGTATTGATTTCAAAACCATTTTCACCAAAAGTGTTTTTAGCCAAATTTTATAGCCTTAAAGATTAATTGTTAATTATTGTAATTGGAGAGATTAAGGAAAATGATAAAAAAAAAAATACTTACGAAAAGGAAATTCGGAGAAGGATAGAATTCCATTTGCATAATTTCTTTTTAATACATATTTTGGATGCACGAAATGTAATCAAACACTAATTAATTATTTGTACATCACAAAACATCTGTGTTTTAGCTGATCCGTCTCCAAGTCTTATTTATCTCATCATGAAATGCACACAGAGCCTTCAGACTTGAGGAATTCTGCACATCACAATAGTAATTAAAACACATTAGCCCATATCAATTTATGAACAAAAAATCTAGAATATCGTTGTTAGCCAACACTCGAAAACAGTCATCATGCACATTTTCATTATTTCTTCGGTCAAAGGACGAGTGCAAGATGATTTCTTTTTAGTGTCAATAACAGCTCAAATAAAGAAAAAATAAATAAAAATTGAGAGAGTGCTTACGTTGCGCAGTCAATTTTGGGGTCGAGAGGAACGGGAAGGGACACATGGCAGAGATCAGGAAGCTGCCTGAGTCTGTCAGGGTTGATCGGAATGCCAGCAGCTGCTTTCTTGAAGCATTCACAGAGGTTCCTCCGACAGTCTCTGGTGGTAGCCGCATCAGAAACTGTTTTCACACCAATGCAACAAGTAATCGGAGGAGTCCCGGGGCCGGACCCCGTCAAGTATTCCTTACATGGCATCAAATCCATCAAGGCCTCTTGGCATGTGATATCGCCATTTGCAGGACGTGCATTGTTCAGAACCATAACCATCAGCCCGAAAAAGATCACTAATTTCATCTCCATTTTCTTTTGGAACACAAAAATAAGGCTTGGATATGCAAGAGACTTGAAGATTTGGGTGAGGCTTGGAGCATGAACTGCATGCTCTATTTATAGGGGAGTCGCGAGCTGCTTTTTGGTAGCTCATTTAATGCGTAGAGGTGCAGTCAAAATTTTTTCTCCTTTTTAAGAGTTAATTTTTTCCTAAACAGCTAATTTTTACTTAAAAGTAAGAACTATGTCAGACTAAAAGAAAAACAGGTTTAAACTAGGTAAAACCATAGGCGCCAATTGATTAAGAGCATTTTTTTCTTGAATTTGAAGCCTCGATTTTAAGTATAACTTGTGTAAAACAATAAGAAATAGGCAATACTAAAGCAGATAAAAGTTGCACAAACAATTAATATTAAAAATCTATACAATGACCAAAATCTAGCAAAATTCATATCTTGATGGATAATTATAATTTAATTCTTTTATCTTTTTAAGTTTATTTTTGGGTTCAAAAGATTATTCATGTAGATTGTGGAGTTTGAATTAGGGGGGCATTTCCGACAAATTCTGCATATCACCATTTGCTACTGGACTGTTGGGCTTTTGGTCTTTCTTGCTTTGATTACCCCTGGGCTTGAATTGGGCTTCTTCACTATGAATTGAACATTAGTGGTTCTTTGTACACTTAAATTTTGTTTCTAGGCATCCATTAACTTTATTTAAAAAAAAATTGTATACCCGTGTATAAAATGACCACAAGGGAATTAATGATTTCTTAAGATAAACAATTATTTTCCTTGGACACCTATAGGATTTTAAAACAAACAACGTAGTAACCAATCGATTGATGAACTTTGCGACGGTTGAATTTTACAATAAAATCAAAGAGACAGCCTTCATAATTAATACAAGGAATATGGGTGTCCAAAGAAAATAAAAACCGGGTGTCCAATAAAAAATAAATTCATAAGAAAAGTATTAGAAGAGTATTTTAGAAGTTTAGTAAATTACTTCGGATGTCCAAAAGAAATGTTGAGAATAAATTGGATGTCCAGAGATGAAATTGGGTGTACACATAACTACTTATTGAAAATATAGTAGCTCTTGCATGTTACGGTCAGTCGTTTACTAAAATTCCCGTTTAAAAGTGCTTGATTAATTTTTGTAATCGCTTTTATCAGAAGCACGGATGTGGCGATAATCTTATTAAAATATTTATGTGTTCTTTGAACAAGCACATGCAAGTGCTTTAGTGTTATAAATGTTTTTGGTTAGGGAGGTTTTTCCTGAGTACAGAATGTCCGTTACGAGGATTAGGAAAATTGACGCTTCCTCTCTTGTGTTCTCTTACCTTCAGCAACACAAGCTAACAAGACTTCTCATATTGTGAGAGTAGGAAATAACGTTTACCGTACGTATACAGTCTTACTCTTGCTTTGCAAAAAGATTATTTCTACGACTCAAACTAAGCTTGTCACGTTACTAGAGTAGGAAAGAACTGTATGTATACAGTCTTACTCTTGCTTGGCAAAAAGGTTATTTCTACGACTCAAACTTGTAAGTGTTCTCTTACCTTAATCTAAATAATTAATAGAGAGATGACCACTGCAAAATGGCAATGCAAATCATGGATCAATCTAAATTCTGAATGGTAACTTTCTATAAACCACACGGTCCTAGGGAATTTGGAAAAATAACCAAATTTCGGACCCTAAATAGAATTCTAACCACCATCTTAAAAAAATTAAAAAAAATTAAAAAAAATAAAAAACCAAAAAACAAAAGGCTTGGTTGTCTTTTACCGACATCTCTGTCCTATCTATAGTATAGACGATAATCCAAAACCACAGAAACCCAACCCAAGCACAGCCAGCCATGGAATGCAACACGATCCCTCTCTCTTCCTGTTTTATACTATTAGATCTCACATCGCCCAGGGGAGTGGATCATCTATGCCTTATATGTACATGCCCACCTCCAATTAACACGAGGCCTTTTGGGAGCTTACTGGTCTTGGGTTCCATCGGAACTCCGAAGTTAAGCGAGTTCGCAGCGAAAGCAATCCCAGGATGAGTGACCCACCGAGAAGTTCTCGTCTGAGTTCCCAAAAACAAAACCGTGAGGGCGTGGTCGGGGTCCAAAGTGGACAATATCGTGCTACGATGGAGTCAAGCCCAGGATATGGTGAGGGCCCAGGCCAAGATGTGACAATTTGGTATCAAAGCCAATCTCTGGCCAGAAGTGCACATACAAGGACGTCAGGCCCCTAAGGGGAGTGGATTGTAACATCCCACATCATCTAGGGGTGTGGATCATGTAAGCCTTATGTGTATATTCACATCTCTACCTAGCACGATGCCTTTTGGGAACTTACTGGCTTCGAGTTTCATCGGAACTCCGAAGTTAAGAGAGTTTGCGAGAGAGCAATCCCATGATGGGTGACTTACTAGGAAAAGTCCAAAATGCGATGGTCCATATCTCTTTCTCTCATTTCCTTCAAAGGTTGAACTTTGGATTTTGTTTTCTTCTATGATTGAATTGGGGTTTTGGGTTGTCTAAGGAACTTCAAGGAGCACGGGTGGCTTTGAACTTATTCAATTCTACTTCGAATCTCCTTGTCTTAATTGAATCTTGCTTTGTTTAATTTTCATGGATGACAATTTTTTTTTTTTTTTGAGAAAACTTTATTTGAATGGTGTATTAGTATTTTCATATCATTTTTTATTATAATTATCATAAATTTGAAAAGATGGCTAGAATTCTATTTAGAGTCCAAAATTCGGTTAGTTTTCCAAATTTTCCTACGGTCCTCAACCCCTTTTATACGTGTACAGATGCTCCTAATTCAAACAACCAAAACCCAAAAAAACGTAAAAAAATTGGTTGCCCAAATCACTCAAACCGTAACGTGGTGCATCATGATCTCATGATTAAGAACATTAAACATTATCTTAATCAAAGCTGTTAAACACTTGTCTTGTGCACCTTGATTCAAGTAGATCTGACAAATTTTTAGATTAAATTATTTAGTTTAAACTATCGGTCCGAGTCAAGTAAAACACATAATCTGAACTACTCTAGTATGCGAGAAATTAAACTCGATGCAATCAGATAGACTTATTTAGGTCCGAGTTCTGACCTGACCAATTGGCCTAACTCGAGTTTCGAGCTTATTTAGGGTCTTGCTTTTACGTTTTCCTCTGTTTCTGCTTTTGACTTCCAAAACCATGGAAGAACAGATGATAGCAAAGCAGAAAGCCAATAGCTCAGACTACTTAGGCCGCGAAGGAAGTGAATTCAAGAGCTTCGGAGTATGCCTCAAATGGGTATTCGTGGATCAGTCCAGCATATGGAGGACCGGACTTTCATGGTCCGTCTTCTTCGTCTTAGCCATTGGTGTACCACTCGCGTCTCACTTTCTCCTCGCCTGCTCCGACTGCGATACCAATCACAGCCGCCCTTACCATGTTGTCTCCCAACTTTCGCTTTCCTTGTTCTCGGTGCTCGCATTCGTCAGCCTCTCCATCTGGACTCACAGATACGGTTTAAGAAAGTTTCTCTTCCTTGACAGGTTATATGAATCAAGCGAGAAAGTTCGCCGTGGATATAAACAACAGTTCCAGGTAAATCACAATTTAACACGTATGTATAGACGTTCTTCCCGACTCTCGCAAAGCGAGGAGCCTTGTTAGCTTGAGATCACCCCAAACATTGTGGATTTTTATTGATAGTAGATACTTTGATTTATGGCTATCAATATTGCGTCGATATGAATCTCCCTCCAGCTAAAGTTATTGAAACTTCGATCTCTAATCTCGAACTTGGGATTGCAGAATTCAATGAAGCTCCTTTGCTTGATCGTCATCCCCTGTTTTGTGTTAGAGTGTGTCTACAAAATATGGTGGTACGTCTCGGGAGCAAGCGAATTGCCGTACTACGGCAACGTCTATTTGAGCAACACCATTTTGTGCATGTTGGAGCTGATTTCATGGCTCTATCGAACCACGATTTTCTTCCTCGTTTGTGTTCTGTTCCGGCTCGTTTGCCATCTTCAAATACTTAGACTACAAAATTTTGCACAAGTTTTCCAAGAGGAGACCGAGGTCGAGTTGATCTTGATGGAACACCTCAAGATCAGACGGAACCTCCGGTCGATGAGCCATCGGTTTCGCATATTCATCTTGTTTTCTCTGATCATGGTTACAGCAAGTCAGCTCACTTCTCTGGTGTTGGTAACAAGGTCTAGTGCTCATGTCAACATCTACAAGGCCGGGGAGCTTGCGGTAAATTTTAATTCAACTCTATTTATTACGTTGGAAAGAATCGAACTCTGAACTTGCTCTATATCTAACCCGTCAAATTTTTTTTATTTCGTGCAGTTATGTTCTATTAGCCTAGTGACTAGCCTTTTCATTTGCTTGAGAAGTGCAACCAAAATAACACACAAGGCACAGTCAATTACAGGCCTGGCTACAAAGTGGCATGTGTGCGCCACATTACACTCTTTTGATTACACAGAAACTGAGACTCCGATGGCTCCGATTTCTTCAACTCCGGCGTTTCCTTTCGGTGTTGATATGGAATCGGAAGATGAAGAAGGTGTAGAAGATGACGATTTGGACAGCACGAAGTTAGTACCAATTTACAGTCAAACAATCTCTTTCCAGAAAAGACAGGCTCTAGGTTAGTAGTAACAGATCACTTTATAAAATTATTTTTACCATTTTAGTCTGAAGCCATTAACTTGTGGTCTGTTGTTTGCAGTGACATATTTGGAGAACAATAGAGCAGGGATAACAGTTTTCGGGTTCACGGTGGATCGAATGTGGCTTCACTCCATTTTTGCAATTCAACTGGCTCTTCTGCTATGGCTGCTGAACAAGACGCTGGGTGTTTGATGCACCCATTGCCATTGAGGATGGTACCAAAACAATGTAGTTATATGGGTCACTGAACTTTTTCTGTGGAAAATTATATATAGTGATTTTGATTTGAGGTCATTATATATTTTTGAAATTAGGATTCAATCAATCAACATTTGCGTTGTTTGCTGCCGGAATAAGCCTAAACACATCAGTTCACCTTGTGTTACTGGTCGAGATGAGATTTTATTAAAGAAAACTAATGAAAAAGGCTTGAAAACTTTGAGTTTTAATCAAAAGAACAAAAATGTGTTGTAAGTGAATAGTATCAGGAGTGACTTTTTAGAGTAAAAATTTCATTTTCGTTAAAAGTGAACAGTATCAAGAGTGTTTCTGTTAAAACTCCCTTATTAAATGCTTGGTGCGTAGTTTTATTGTTAGAAATTTCATATAAGGCTCGTTTAAAAATGCTTTTAAAATTACCGAAAACACTTTTAGAAAATGTTTTTTTTTATTTCAAAAGCACTTGAAGTGTTATGTGCAAGAAGCATTGAATATGTCTTTTTCTAGAATTTACCATTTTTACTAAGTATTGATTTCAAAACCATTTTCACCAAAAGTGTTTTTAGCCAAATTTTATAGCCTTAAAGATTAATTGTTAATTATTGTAATTGGAGAGATTAAGGAAAATGATAAAAAAAAATACTTACAAAAAGGAAATTCGGAGAAGGATAGAATTCCATTTGCATAATTTCTTTTTAATACATATTTTGGATGCACGAAAGGTAATCAAACACTAATTAATTATTTGTACATCACAAAACATCTGTGTTTTAGCTGATCCTCCTCCAAGTCTTATTTATCTCATCATGCAATGCACACGCACCCTTCAGACTTGAGGAATTCTGCACATCACAATAGTAATTAAAACACATTAGCCCATATCAATTTATGAACAAAAAATCTAGAATATCGTTGTTAGCCAACACTCGAAAACAGTCATCATGCACATTTTCATTATTTCTTCGGTCAAAGGACGAGTGCAAGATGATTTTTTTTTAGTGTCAATAACAGCTCAAATAAAGAAAAAATAAATAAAAATTGAGAGAGTGCTTACGTTGCGCAGTCAATTTTGGGGTCGAGAGGAACGGGAAGGGACACATGGCAGAGATCAGGAAGCTGCCTGAGTCTGTCAGGGTTGATCGGAATGCCAGCAGCTGCTTTCTTGAAGCATTCACAGAGGTTCCTCCGACAGTCTCTGGTGGTAGCCGCATCAGAAACTGTTTTCACACCAATGCAACAAGTAATCGGAGGAGTCCCGGGGCCGGACCCCGTCAAGTATTCCTTACATGGCATCAAATCCATCAAGGCCTCTTGGCATGTGATATCGCCATTTGCAGGACTTGCATGGTTCAGAACCATAACCATCAGCCCGAAAAAGATCACCAATTTCATCTCCATTTTCTTTTGGAACACAAAAATAAGGCAAATATTGATTATAATTTGCTTGGATATGCAAGAGACTTGAAGATTTGGGTGTGGCTTGGAGCATGAACTGCATGCTCTATTTATAGGGGAGTCGCGAGCTGCTTTTTGGTAGCTCATTTAATGCGTAGAGGTGCAGTCAAAATTTTTTCTCCTTTTTAAGAGTTAATTTTTTCCTAAACAGCTAATTTTTACTTAAAAGTGAGAAGTATGTCAGACCAAAAGAAAAACAGGTTTAAAACTAGGTAAAACCATAGGCGCCAATTGATTAAGAGCATTTTTTTCTTGAATTTGAAGCCTCGATTTTAAGGATAACTTGTGTAAAACAATAAGAAATAGGCAATACTAAAGCAGATAAAAGTTGCACAAACAATTAATATTAAAAATCTACACAATGACCAAAATCTAGCAAAATTCATATCTTGATGGATAATTATAATTTAATTCTTTTATCTTTTTAAGTTTTTTTTTGGGTTCAAAAGATTATTCATGTAGATTGTGGAGTTTGAATTAGGGGGGCATTTCCGACAAATTTTGCATATAAACAAAACAACAGCTAGCTTTGCCAGTTGAGAGTTCACAGGGTTGTATACCTGTAGCTGGTTTTTACTTTTATGGAGAAGAAACGTTTTCTTTGCTGGTATAAAACGCCTTAGAGTTACAGCCCAGAAATAAAAACAAACCTCAACTGTGCTGAAATCATGGTTGTATTCCATTAAAATCCAAAACTAAACAGGCTTGAAATTAAGCCGTTCAGGATTAAAACGCAGGTCTAATCTTCTGCTGTTTGTAGGAAAGCGTGGTGAATTTCTTGTGTTTATTTGCGTAAAAACAACGTGTTTCAGTATTGGAAGCAGTGCATGCATTGTGTTCGATCAGTACAAAACAAAAGCTACACCCAAAGGCATGCCTAATATTTGAATCCCATTCTCAGTCAGAGAAAATAACATTCAATCACTCCTATCAATTCGTACTTAATATTTCAGGATGTAATTAGGCAGCAAAACATTGGTGAAACTTTGATTTTCCAGCTATAAAGAAGAAAGACCAACTTGAACAATCCCGGGTTCGTTTGTCTTCCTCCTTAGAAACACTAGGCTAACACCAACTCACATTACGTACTACGCAGGTCAAGTTTATGAGTTGACGGATACTATATATCAATAACTTAAGATTAATACACTGACATTGAATATCATTATTAGGAGTGTCACAATACAGGGAGTGGCCGGTGGCCTTATTAGGATGTGAAGGTAAAAGAGTCCTATATCGGTAAAAGAAGAAACTTTACAAAGACTTATAAGAGGTTGACTACTTCCCACATTACTAATTGGTTTTATGGTGGAAACTCAACTTTTTTCAAACCCAACTCTTTACAAGCTCTATAAAGTTTCATAACTTAGTTTACGATGTGAGACAAAACTTTCATACACACGCCTCATCACGTGTATGTTTGATGACACTCGAGTCAAAAGCGTGAACAACATTTATTGGATGATGTTGGGTTCAAAATTTGACCAATGTGCCAAATATGTACCATGAAGAAAGTTAATATTTATGTTAACGCATAATCATTTTAGAATATAGTTGTTGTTGGGCCTAATAAAATGGGTTTGAAGAGAGCCCACTGAAGGACGAGAAAGTCAAGACATTAGGTTTGCAAGCCAGCTCAAGGAATCTAGATGATGAAGCACACCACCACAAGAACGAAGGATGACATCCCACAACCCAAGATTGTCCACTGACAATAAGAGACGAGTGCACGACTTAAAAGTACTTTTTGATCGCTTAAGCTAGGTGGCAGGCTTGACAACTTTTTGGCATGGAGCTCCAAAGACAGGTTTGCCTAGACGTCAACTCCTAGCCACGCGTTGGCCAGCAACGACCAAAGAAGTTTATGAAGAGAGGCCTAGCGCTCGGCTAAAGTGCTTTCCAACCACTTTTGAATGAGCGGGACGCTTGATACGCGTCAACCCGAGAAACTGTGAAAACAATTGGTTGTGGCACTAGTTGTAGGCTTGTAGCTAAAATGGAGCATGTGTCCTCGATTCTTATTATAACAAGTAAAAATAAGGGAAGTGTTATTGGTACTCTAAAAATATCATCCTACACTCTTCATAAGTGTTTTTTTTCTTTTCAAAATATAGAAAGTTTGGAGTGTATAATGAAATTTTTGGAATGCCAATAACAATTCCCAAAAATAATACCTCATTTGTCAAATATCACCAATACATTTGAAAATATCTCTGAGATACCACAAAGATGATCATCAATCTCTAATTCATGAACCGAAATATATTGGGTTCCAAGGTTAAATGCATGTTTCCTTATAGGGGTGTCACCTAGTAATTAAGGTAATGTTAATAATGTGCCGTATCTAAAATTATATAAAAGGAATCATGCATCTGTATATTATTTCTGTATTTTATCCAACATCGTACATATGAACAAGCAATCATATAAACATGCACTAATTTCTGCATCGCCTAGTTTCCATATGTATCCCCTTTTTTTACCCCACACACTAAGGGTTTTTCGACCTGTATATGAGCTCGTTTAGAAGAGTAATAAATAAGAAAAAACAAATGTCCCTATAGGTATACTCTCATTTACTGCTCTCTCTTTATGATCATTTGATGATGATCAGTTGCATTTTACTATTTTTTATCCCTTCAATTAATTAATTAGAAGGAAACGTTTTCCTTATTTTTTTTTTGTTTTGGATTAGAATGGAATCAACAAACAAACTGCAATTCTTCTGTCGACATTAAGCAGGTTTTTGGTTTTGTCTTCTGTATTTTTATATTCTGATTATTTGATATCTTGCTTTAGGAGTCCTTTTAATTAAGCCACATAATTTTGCTTATTTTGTTCTTCTTTACTATATAATCTTCATGTTCGTAATGTACTATATTTGTGTAATTTCCCCATAAAAACTCTGTTCATGGGAATTTTACACACACATATATATGTAGTGAAATGAAAAACAACTTTGGAATAATGTTTAACTTGTGTGAAAATTCCAAAACCAAAACAAGAGTACTTGTGCAAAATTGAGCGCAATAACGTTTTAGAATTCATACTATTTTGTGTGAAAATTCGGAATTGAAGAGAAGATGTGCAAGAGGATGACAGAACCTCCACTTTCATGGCAACCATGGCATACATATGCTTGTTTTCTTGTTCTTGTTTGTTTTGTTTTGTTTTTTGTTAAAAAAAAAATCACCTATAGGAGTTTTTCTTATGAATAAATTGAACTTATAGTATATGCAAGCAAACAAATACACTGTTTGTCTAGGCTTTGAAAAGGTTTACGCGCTTAGCAAACTTTGTAACCATCGGATCGGCAATTTTCTAAGGCACGTCAATGTCCCCCAGTTTTCTTGGCGCTCCAAACGCGTACGGGATATATTATCTGAAAACAACAAGTAATCGGATCAATCGCCCTTCTTCTATAGTTTTCGTCTTCCCCTCCACTTGTTGTTGTTCCTCTTCTTCTTTAAGGACTTATTTCTCTGCACAATTTATTCACCCAATATTATGGCCGTAAGTTATTTTCTGTTTTTAGTATTTAAATTCTTACTGTATATTATACTTTATTCAGTTTACAATTCGCCTTATAGCTACTAACTGCATTTTTTCATTTTTGAAGAAATTGATCATGATTTCCTTCACACACACACACACACACACATATATATATTCTTTTTTTTAATGATTTTAGGGCCATATACATTATTGGGTTGGTGATGATTGGAAAATATTTCATTTTTGTAAGGAATATCATGGATTTATTAGATTAAATCATACCGTAAGGACGGTATTTGAATTGATAAATGCTGACAACCTAATTAGAAAATCTTTGATACTATCCAATGTTTGACTAAATTCATATTGAATTTTATTTTTAGGAAATTGTCTAAAATGATCAATTTTCAAATCTCAATTGTAAAGTGATAAATTTCAGTATCTTGTCAATATTTGATTGCTATATTTGGTCAGTCATTGATTATTAACTTGTTGATATTTGGTTTTTATGTCGTTTGATCTTTAATTTTGACTAGTAGTTCAACAATTGTGATATATGTTTTATCATTTTAGTCAAGTTCCCTTGATTTTTATGTGGTTAGATCTTTAATTTTTGACCTATTCAACAATTGTGATATAAAGTTTTATCATTTTAGTCAAGTTTCCTTGATTCTTTATATGCGTATAATTTGAAAACTTATTTACAACGACATCATTGTTGACGATGCAAATCACACACTATCATATGTTTTAACTTCTTATATAACGTTGAGCGAATTGTCCAGAATATAATCACAATGTCATCTCGATTCATGGAAGTCCTCATGGAAGATTTTTGTTGTTGTAAGAAACAATATTAAAAAGATTAATTTGTTGCAGAAAAAACCCCATGTCCCAAAATTTGGGGACTGGGACAGTGACAACATATCATACACTGCATGTTTTGAGAGCGCTCGTAAAAATGGAGTGAAGGGAAATCCAAATGATCCCGAAGACAACCCAGAGGCCTTCAAGAGGATGCTCGAGTCCTCCGCCGCACAACCTCCTTACATATCCACGAGTTCGAGCAGCAAACCACAAACATCAAGCGAAAAAGTACGCCAAACTGAAAGAGACAGTAGCCACCGTGCGCATCAGCGACGTGGCATTGCGCATGAGCATAGGGTTTCTGGAGGGAGCCGCAAGAGTTACACATCGGAGTCTGGCAGCGAAAGGAGCAGCTCTGATTATTCGCTCTTGCAGCAACAACCGAGACACCACCGTGCGAGATCTGATAGAAAAAGTAGCTTGGCTTCATCAGGAAGTGATCGTAGTCATAGCGCTTCCAATTCCCAGAGCAAGCCTAAAAGTACCGGCAGTAGCACTCATCAGTCCAGTAATCTTATTCAACACGATACTGTAAGTTCTCTTCATTTTTCTTTCTACAACCGTCATATGGTGTTATCAATCCGTTAATGTCATAAAACACATATCTATTTACTAATATTATGCCTTATTTTTATGAAACATAGACTTTGTCATCAACTGTCGTATTATAACTCGTAAATTGTGATCGTCCCACTTACGTAGAATTCATTGCTAAAGTGCGGAAAATTTGTAACGTGACAGCATACTAGAGTTGCTTCAATACCCAAATTTGGGGATTGGGATGAAAACGATCCCCAATCTGGTGAAGGTTTTACTTATATATTTGAACGAGTGAAAGAAGAAAAGAAAACAGCATCAAAGTTCCCAAATGTGCCTCAGCAACCGCGCAACAATCTCAACAGCGCGAATAAACGTGGAAAATCGCCTTCCAAATCAAAGGTAATTTTGCGACCAAACAAAGTTTCGTAATTACATATTCTCGATATTTTAAATTTTCATCGACGAATTACTGTTAATACATAAATTTTCCTTATGTTCTTGCGCAGAGTTGGTGCTGCATATTTTCAAGTAAATAGGGCAATGACATGGAGATGATCATGCTTTGGTCCTTTTATGGCAAGATAAAGAAACTCAATTATTCTCTAGTTTCTCTGAGACCGGACGGTTTATTATTTTTTCTTTTTCTTTTTAAAGAAAATTTCGTCGTCGCTACTAAGTAATTAGTAATTGTTCAATTTTTATGCAACAATTATTCCTGATTGTTATGTGTTTAATTTTCTTCGGTTATGTTATTATTTCACGTGTCTAATATTTATGTTGATAAAGAATTTCTTGCATTCTATTTTGTTAATGTAAGTATTTTTTTTTTGTTGGATAATTAATGGAAGTATATTTGAATCGAGTTTGCTTACAGTAGAGTTGCTATTCAAAGGTTTTTTTTTTAAAAAAAAACATGAAGTAATTTGAGCTAACGAAATATTTGACGTTACAGTAACGTTTTAAGAATCATACAGTCAACCACATTTAGTGAGATAAACTTTTGTTGATGTTGTTTTGGAAAATAATTATCCAACAAATTTAAATAAAAAATAATCGAAATTAAATGGCGCTCGAAATTAAAGTTCAAAATTTCAAATATGTTATTGTTCATCGTTACCCAAATTCAAATATTATGGTAGGTCAGAATGCCCTACAAAAGGCCCCATCATCTTATACAGTGCTATATTACGCCAACGGCCCGATTATCCCGTCGAGCCCCGATGGGGCCCACTTTCAACATCCACCTCCATCAACAACCGTTAAAAGTCAATCAAAATCATGCGTGTCGCTCCACAGCGACCCTGGCCCCACAATACCCCAAAGCGACGCCGTTTGCCATTGCCTTGGAAATAAAAACCCAAGCGCCAAATGCTGTTACGAAACAGAGAAAATTCACTCGCTCTCTCTCTCTCTCTCTGGTTTTCAAATTTCTGAGTGAAGTTCGTCCTGTTTTCGTCCGAATGGAGATTGGATCGGGTCGGACCGGTGTGTGCCCGAAAGAGCATCAGAAGATTTACCAGGAGTGGTTCAACTTGGTTGATTCCGGTGAAATACGTTATCCTCTTTTTCTTTCGCAAATTTTTGATTAAAAGTTTGGTTTTGAACTTCTGATCGATTGCCTGTTAATCGTATTGCTCTGGTTGTTAGATGGCGATGGCCGTATTACCGGAAACGAAGCCACCAAGTTCTTCGCCATGTCGAAGCTTTCTCGAGAAGAGCTCAAGCAGGTTTTCATTCTTTTGCGATAGCAGGCTAATAGTTTTCTTTGTTTATTGGGAAGTAGAAGTCACTATTGCTCATAAGTGCTTTTGGTAAAAACATTTTGAATTTTTTATAAAAGTCCAAATACTTATTTGAAAGCACATTACAGCTGCTCAGAAGCACTTCTATATATATTGTGTCAATCACAGTCAAAAGTGGTTTTGGTTGTGAGAAATGAAAATGCTTTTCTCTCTTCCATAAGTAGTACCGAAACTATTATGTTCGACTAGGAAAGTATGATTGTATGGTTTTACCCTCAGATCGATATGTATTGGAAGTTAATTTGGTTGTGTTTGGGATTAGGTATGATTGTTTGGAACTCACCTTTTGTTTTCTCATTTATCATTCAAGGTTTGGGCGATTGCTGACACCAAACGGCAGGGATTTTTGGGGTTTTCGGAGTTCGTTACTGCAATGCAGGTTGTGCATGATTTTTGGGATATATTTCTTGATTAATGTATGTTTTATCAGCTATTGAGAATTGTATTAGAATCTTACCCTCATTTGTGGTTGAATTTGGTAGATGATTTCTTTGGCACAAGAACATGAACTAAGCCCAGACATCCTCAAAACCGCAGGCAAGAATCTNNNNGTTGAATTTGGTAGATGATTTCTTTGGCACAAGAACATGAACTAAGCCCAGACATCCTCAAAACCGCAGGCAAGAATCTTCGTTTAATATCGTATTTTCTTTTTTCGTTAATATGGAAGAACCAACATAAACATTTTATCTAGTTCTCATTCATTTCGTTCCTCAAGTTATTCATGTTCAATTGCAGTTGACTGGGAAAACATTAAACCTCCAGTTATAGAAGGTTTGGATGATTTGTTAGCTGTGAGTGTCTTCCTTTTGCCTCCCTTTTTTACTTTATATCATACATTGCGACTTTCACTTACTATTTTCTCGATTCTGTACTGACAGAAAACCAAGACTTTAACAACATGTGGAGTTGAAGTAAATGGTTAGAAAATCGATCCAACTTTTTTGGGAATGTACTTGTTATAATCTTGTACTGAATGTCTTCCTTGGCAATGATGTAGGAACTGCTCAATTTCAACCATCAGTTCAGCGGTTTGGTTCAAAATCAGCAAAGAAAGTAAGACCAGATGTCCCTTGTGCAATTGATTACTGCTGTATTTTTATACTCGTCGTATGTTCTTTCATGAATTAAACAATCTCCTTAACACGTTTCTTTACTTATTCGATTGAAAGGAATTAGTTTCTTCTGTATTCTAATTCATCGAATATCACATTTTATCTTTTTTGTCATCTATAGATCAACCTGTTTTTACATACTTATGGAGGGATATCTTCTCCTTCCTTATTGCCTGACTATTTTAACATTTTTCTTCAGCTCCCTCCTAATGCTGTGACTTCTATCGTTGATGGCTTGAAGAGATTGTACAATGAGAAACTAAAGCCTTTGGAACTTGCATATCGTTTCAATGATTTTGCATCTCCATCGTTGGTGAGTGGATTTTCTATATGTTTGGATGTATAGTTCACTTTCTTATTCTTCAAAGTGTGTTGGGGAATCAAATATCCCTTTGCTCTTCTTTGCACTGTTTCGTTTGGATAGTACATTTGCTAAACATATGGCTGATTTATTTCTTTGCAGACTAATAGTGATTTTGATGCTAAACCCATGGTCATGCTTTTGGGTCAGTATTCAACTGGGAAAACAACATTTATTAAACATTTGTTACGATGCGACTATCCAGGTTGGTTAAGTTATCTCTATTTTAATTTTGAAATGAATAATTGACAACCTTAGCGTTGAAGGGCTTAACATTCACTTGTTGGAACAGGAGCTCACATTGGACCAGAACCTACTACAGATAGATTCGTTGTAGTGATGGTATAATTGCTAACCACCCGGTTTCCTTCTAAAAGTCTATCATGTTTATCCTTATTTCTTTGTACTCTCT
Organism: Malus baccata; assembly: GCA_006547085.1. NCBI lineage: Eukaryota > Viridiplantae > Streptophyta > Magnoliopsida > Rosales > Rosaceae > Malus > Malus baccata. Next base: position 335,099 of record VIEB01000899.1, read on the forward strand.
GAATTTTATATTGTATGTTAATTTTTTTTGGTAATTTCTAATTGTCGATCACAATTCTGTTCTCAGTCTGGACCTGATGAGAGGAGTATTCCTGGAAATACTATAGCTGTTCATGCAGACATGCCTTTCAGTGGTCTAACAGCTTTCGGAGGTGCTTTTTTGTCAAAATTTGAGTGCTCACAAATGCCACATCCAGTGAGTTTTGAAATTTTTATAATCTTCTATTTGTATAGCATTTCCGTTGATTTTGTCACCATAGCCTTCAACCTTTTTATTTTTTATTTTGTTATAGTTGCTAGATGAAATTACATTTGTGGACACCCCTGGAGTTCTATCTGGAGAAAAGCAACGAACACAAAGGAGCTACGATTTCACTGGTGCTATATCATGGTTTGCAGCAAAATGTGATGTCATTCTTCTTCTGTTTGATCCTCATAAGCTCGACATCAGCGACGAGTTTAAGCGTGTTATTTCATCTCTACGTGGTCATGATGACAAGATTCGAGTGGTCTTGAATAAAGCTGATCAAGTTGATACTCAACAAGTGAGATGCACCTCTAGTTTATATTGCATTCATTATACTTTTGTTGAAAGCAAATTTCAAGTTATTAACTCTTCGTTTACACACTGAAGCTGATGAGAGTTTATGGGGCATTGATGTGGTCGCTTGGAAAAGTTTTGAATACTCCGGAGGTTGTGCGTGTTTATATCGGGTAGGCTTTCCTTTTTCCAATTTGTTACTTCTTTGGGATTGTTTTTCGATGTGTAATTGATCTTGATCGAATGTTGGTATTTCTTCATGGCTTTGCAGCTCATTCAATGATAAGCCTGTCAATGAAGGAGTCGTTGGCCCTATCGGTAAAGAACTGTTCGAAAAAGAACAAGATGACCTCCTATCCGATCTGGTTGATATACCGAAGAAAGCATGTGATCGCCGGGTAAGATTATATGCTTCTTTTTCGATCTTTCTTGATTTTGTTTTGGTTGATATACGAAAGAAGGCTTGGTTGCTCTTCTTACGCGCATTGCGTTTGAATCCCAAAATCTGTTACTTCGTATATTGCAGATCAATGAATTTGTAAAACGTGCTAGAGCTGCTAAGATTCATGCCTACATAATGAGTCATCTGAAGAAAGAGATGCCTGCTGTGATGGGAAAATCCAAGGCTCAGCGAAAACTCATCGAAAACCTCGAAGAAGAATTTGCGAAGGTTTATCGATTCTTAAACAACACTCTTTGATCTTTAAGTCTGTATCTTTGGAGGCATGCTTACTCTAGTTAATTTTTCCAAAAAACAGGTTCAGAGGGACTTCCATTTACCGGCTGGCGACTTTCCAGACGTGGAGCACTTTCGGGAGGTGTTGGGCGGCTATAGCATCGATAAGTTCGACAAGTTGAAGCCGAAAATGATTCAAGCTGTGGATGACATGCTTGGCTATGACATACCTGAGCTCTTGAAGAAATTCAGAAATCCCTACAATTGATAGAGATTAATATCTGATTGATGGAGTTTATTTTTAGTTGAGTACTTTTGAGAGATGGCATTCTTCATGGGCATGTAAGAGATGGTTTGAGGTTAATAATCAAAGTTTTAGCCTTTCTTAAGCTAAATAATCGTTAGCTTGAAATATTGTTAGAAAGGAGAATTTAAACTTGATGTTATATGACTAATAATTATTATAAGTTCGTTTGGAAATGTTTTTAAAATGATTTAAAGTGTTTTAGTGAAATTGATTTTGAGGAAGAAACATATATGTACTTCTTATAAGAAGCATTTTAGTGATTTTCGAGAATCAGTTTGAATTTTTACTGAAGATTGATTTTAAAAACATTTTTATTAAAAATGCTTTCAGCAGTTATTTAAAATACAATTGCGAACAAGTACATATGTAATTAGCTTCTTAATTGCTTACTTGGCGTCAGTCAACGGCAATAATTGTCAAGAGAGGATCTTTGTTGGATTTTTCTTGTGAGGATTGTGAGGATCCCAAAAATCCTCTAATTACACTTGTTTATCGTGTATTGTGCGATTAATTTTTATTAAGTAGTATTTATATTAAATTTTAAATAAAAAAATTTACAATAATTTTTAATTGCATGATATTCAATAAACAGTTTTTAGTAAATACAATAAAGGTGAGAAGAAATCTTGTCTCTGCCCGGGCTATATGCTCAGCTAAATAACAAGGGAAAATTAGAACCCCCTACAACTTTTTTATATCTTTTAGACTAAACATTTGTGCCTTTTTAAAATTTGATTAAAGTGCTTTGACCAATAGACACCTCACTATTTTCTGTTAAATTAAATTACATATCATTATTGTATTTTCTTAAAATAAAATGTTAATTATTAATTTCTAAATTTATCCTCTTAAGTTTTTTATTTTTTATTTTTACTTATAGTTGTTGACAAACTATTATTAGGTACAACATATTATGTGTATACTACCATTAGGTACGTTTTAATTTGTAAAAAACATTGAATTGGTACGTTTATTTGCAGTTTTGGTACGTTTGATTTGGTACATATTGTTGATATTGATACATTACTTTTGATTTCATACACTTTATTTATTGGTACGTTTGTTAGTCCTATTTTCTCTTAATGTATTGATATAAAAAATTATATTGGTACATTTGATTTCGTGAGATTTAAAAATATTTTCAACCATTTTGGGAATAAAATATTAAATCGTAGATAATCATTGCTAAATTGTAGGAAGTATTGTGAAAATAAATTGTATTTAACTAGGGTTTTTTTTGTTTACAATTATCTTCAAAGGGGGAGAAGGTAATCAAAATGCTAGATTATAGGAAGTTTGGTTCAATACGCTGTGCACTTTTTTTGCGTGAGATTAAGAAATATGGAGTAGTGGCAGGGCATATAATTTTGGTATAAAAAATGATTAATTCTAATATATGTGGCAACAAAATGATGAGAAGAAGAGTTTAATCAAATCTCTAAAAAGCATAGATGTTTAGTCTATAGAATTCAAAAATAAGGCACTTATATCAAAATGTCCCAATAAACAAGTCCGTCTGGTTACGGAGAAACCCAAGAAAAATGGAGAAATCGAAGATTGGGAGGAGGTTCGAAGGCAAAGTAGCGATTGTGACGGCATCCACTCAGGGCATCGGGTTCGGCATCGCCGAGCGCCTCGGTTTGGAAGGCGCCTCCGTCGTCATCTCATCCCGCAAGCAGGTCAGTCTCCGACACTCATCAATTCTTCTGAAAGAATCTTTGACTTTGTTCTTTTACGTGAAATTCATCTGGGTTTCTTCAATTTTAGTTAAATTTGATTTCTTTCGGGTTTCTGTGGAAATTGGGATCGAAAGATGAACCCCTGAATATTGTTATGTCTTGTTGCTGAAAATGAAATTAAATGTTTCGGACGGCTTCTGGATAAAAGTGCTTTCTCACTGCCAAAACTTCTGACTACGTTTGCGAGAATTATTGCACCAAGCGTATGTTTTTAATAAAAGTATTCTATACCGTAAGTGCTTTCTACAGAAGCAGTCTGAAACGAATTTTTAGCTTATTAAAATGGAGAAGTTTTAGATAATTGGGCTAATGTGTTCTATCAATTCGGATGTTTTTTTCCCACCCATTTCCGGGAAAAATGAAGAGAGGAAGAGTTAGTGAAATATTGCACACCATGAACTTCAATCAATCTAAATCGTACATGTTTGAATCACAAACTTCTTTTGCTATCTTCCATAAGCAGCAAGTGGTAATTGAGTTTTATGCTGTTTTTTAATGGTTGTGGCGGGGCAATTTTTTTTCGTGCTTGATCAAATTGTTCCAGAAAAACGTTGATGGAGCAGTTGAGAAACTTAAAGCTCAAGGAATTGAAGCGTTGGGAGTCGTATGCCACGTTTCAAATGAGCAGCAAAGGAAGAATCTCGTCAACAAGACTGTGCAGGTAAGAACATCTGTTGAATCCATGATTTTTTGTGTTTACTATCGAAGCAAGATGGGAAATACACATCCAAAAGCTGGTAGATATAGTAGGCTGCTAGTGTCATAATGAATTATACTTGATTACAACCTCTGATCTAACTCACCTTCGAAAAGAGATGATCTATGTTCCTTATAAATAATCACTTTCTCCGTCTCAATGATTCTTCAATGCCATTGTACTAAACGATGAATTTTACTGGTTTGTTTGCAGAAATACGGAAAAATAGATGTGGTAGTATCAAATGCAGCTGCCAATCCGTCAGTTGACCCCATATTGCAAACCCAAGAATCTGTGCTTGACAAGCTATGGGAAATCAACGTCAAAGCTACTATACTTCTTCTCAAGGTAAAATGTCATAGGAAGACATGATTGAGCTGTCGTGAGCTCTTTTCCGATGGAAATTTTCTGCTTGATCCATAAACAGTTGCCGAGATAAACTTTTATATGACTTATTTTGTCATCTCCTCACATTTTCGATGTGCATAAATGTCTGGTGTGGTATGCTAGGTTATAGTATTAGATTATTTTGCAGGATGCGTCGCCGCACTTGACAAAGGGTTCTTCCGTTGTTATCATTTCCTCAATTGCTGGCTACAATCCACCAGGAGCTGCCATGGCTATGTATGGGGTCACTAAAACAGCCCTTCTTGGGCTAACCAAGGTATGTAGGTGGTTCATGTCTTATGCCGTTTGTTTCTTCTACTCCTGAAGCCACACATTTTCTTCTTCTCATTCTTTGCTGGTCTTGTTTTAGGCCCTCGCTGGTGATATGGCGCCAGATACACGCGTAAATTGTGTTGCTCCGGGTTTTGTTCCGACAAACTTTGCTTCATACATTACAGAAACTGATGCTGTGGTAAGTATATACATATGCATATATATAGTTCCTTTACAACGGATCTCGGGTAAAGGGCTTTCACCTTCGTGGTTGACTGAACTCGAATGGTATTTTGTTGCAGAGGAAGTCCCTCGAGGAGAAGACGTTGCTCAACAGGCTCGGCACCACTGGAGACATGGCTGCTGCCGCTGCCTTTTTGGCATCTGATGATGCTTCTTACATAACAGGAGAAACTATAGTCGTGGCAGGAGGGATGCCCTCTAGACTCTAGTTCCCTTCTTTATCGACATGTTCTTTGCTCTATTAACTACAAGAACAAATGTTTTTCATAATTGGCGTTAGACCTTGAAGTAAATATCAATAAGATTCACTACTATTGATTTTCGAGTTTAATTTTCGCCATCTCATAATGCATAGTCATTCTTTCCAATCTAATACCGGAAAATATAAAGGAAAACTAATGAAAAAAGCTTGAAAACTGAGTTTTAACAATAAGGACAAAATAAAAGGTAAAATAAATAGTAGCCTGATTAACTTTTTAGTGTAAATATGTGGTTTTTCGTTAAAGGAAACAGTACCGGAAGATTTTCGTTAAAGTTTCCAAAATATAATAATACATATGAATCTCACAAAGGAGCGTAATTTTTGCATTTACAATCTTTGATACGAAACATTACAACAACAATAACAAAACCTCACCCCACCGAGGTCAGCTGTATGAATCTTAAAAAGTCACTGAGCTTGTTTTTGGGCTAAAAAGAATATCAACATTACTCTTCTTGTCACAAACAATACACATTACAAGATGAAATACAAATACACGAGAACCAAAAAGGTAACCACAGAAACCCTAGGAACTACTTTTTGTACTAAAACGGAGCATCAGATGAAAGTCACGAAAGGCAGCCGGAACCCCTTTGGGCACACTATGAAGCTATGACATATGTACATGAAATCAGAGCATCCAGATTTCCGACGATCAGAACATCCAGATTTCCGGCGTTACATCATCTACAAACTTTTTCAAAAGGGTAGTGGTAGAGCCTTTTTGCCCTACTACATTACCACCTTCACAGTATCTTCAGTCTTTGTGAACTGCATCTTTAGGCTTACATACACGTAACGTGTGTTTTTTCCTTTGGTTTCAGCCTTCATATTTTCACATGCAAAACCCATTTCTAAACAAAACTATCACGAAACTGAATATATCTACACAGGAACCACATCAGCATTCTGATTATCATCGCATGTCAGAATGATACCGTCAACATAGGTTGGGAGAAGGCAGCGAAACCATTGAAAGCCCGTTGAGACAGGCTCCGTTGGAGGGACAATCATGACCACATTATCGTGGCGTCTGACAACCCCCATCACACTTACAGTGCTGCCCTCTTTAATATACCTGACGAAGAAGAAACATACTCTTAAAATCCTATCAATTGTAAACGCCAGAACCTCACAATTTATATGATCATGCACAAAGTATGACTAGACACAAAAAAATCAGAATACCCTTCTTTGAGGCGCATTACGCGGTCATCAGCAGAGAGGTTGCGCTCACCAAGCCAGCGCAAAAAACTTGGAGACAGCTCTCTGTTTTCCTTTGTCATATCCACCACAGTCGCTGGTTTTACGAATGGGGCAACCTTGGCTCCATAGCCAGCTTTCACTAATGCTCTTAAACCCGATTGGAAGTCTGATAAGTAGAAGTCAGACACATATTTCTGTTCAAAAGAAACATAAAATTAGTTTTTAAAATTCCGGCCTGATTGAAATCTTTGCACAGAGAATTGCATATGCATTCTTTTTTGTGGTGTAAAACATTTACAAAAGACAAAGCGATGGTGTATATATCTATATACATGTATGTAACTACTAGGTTTCACTTCTCAGAGCCCTGTCGGATAGTTGAGTGCATTAGTTACAAATCTTTATCACAAATCATCGTCGGCCAAACTTTGACACTGAACGCAACTAAGGGCACATAAGCACAAATATTCTGACAACTAACCTCTGAATGTCTAGATTTTTTATTCTCCGACTTGTGCACACAGCATCCTTTAGATTCACACAACTCTGTGGAAACATATACACACCTAGGTACTCTTTGGTAGGACGATTCCAACGGAATACTGCCACAGGTAACAACCTACATGCAGAAATATCCACATATATTACCACGATATGAAAGACAAGCATAGAAGAATAAAACCCAACCATCATACTAGAATAAAAGAGCTACTACTACGGTGACATCCAAGATTGTTTCACATTTTTTACATGGCAACATTTTAATCAACCCTAATCTACATGGAAGGGAGATTACACTCGAGTGATGAGTGCAAAGGAGCAGACACTCTGTCACGGCCAACTGACCTAATCCGCTTCTGCAATATTGTTTTACTTTTAACTTCTCTGCTAGTGATAAATGTAATTCCTAGGTGGTACCAAATGCCCGTATATCTACAATACACAAATGGAAACATTCCAATTGACTGTGATAATCCAACCTCACATTAGTCTTTGTCAAAATCAAACAATTGACCCAAAATGTCTTCAACGCAAAACTATAAATGTTACATTAAACAAAAGGCTTAAATATAGTAGCTACCTGCATAAATGGGGTTAAATCACATAAAAATAGTTGCAAGAGAAAAGGTAATTGTACAACAAACTGCTCAAGCAAGGACATTCTCTGGTATAAATAACTTGTACTTAAACACAATTCTTAATTAACTATTTAATACAAAATTTAGAAAGTTGGAAGTGTGAATTAAAAGAACAAGTGCAAATAAGTAAAACATTAGGTCGTACCCAGTGCACAAGGCTCCCGCTTTACGCAGGGTCTGGGAGAGGTGAATGTCGGCTAGCCTTACCCCCATTTATGGAGAGGCTGCTCCCAAGTCTCGAACCCGAGACCTACCGCTCATGGGCGAAGGCACTTGCCATCGCACCAGAGGAAAACCTGCATTGCAAAAAAGAACAGTAATCAGATATACAAGCAAATGACTAGCTTTGGCTAAAGCAAATAGGAACTAATCAATCTACTTCTCATTCTCCTTGGTGATGCACCAAATCTGCAGTAGATACAACAATCACCATCAGTTTAACGACCACAATAATACGTTCATAAAAAAAAATCATCATATTAATCTCACTATATAACATCAAACAAAACCGAATGGAAGACTTCCACATGATGTATTGCATATTCTCATTGTAACAAAAAAATTTCCAGCAAGAACCTTAATCGTCCTGGTCGCCTAATCCGATCATCTCTTTCTTCTGCCACGCTCTCGTACTGAAAGGGTAAATGTTTCTCCAGCTCCAACATTGTAGTAAGCAAGCGACAAATTGTCCTTGAGAAAACCGGGTTTTCCACTTAGTTTCTGTTTATTTGCAGGAAGGTGAATCTCCGCAGAAATTTTTTCTTTCAGCTTAACAACAGATTCAGATAATGACTGCACTATAATCTCCAAAACTTGCCCCTTTAGATTACCTTCATTGGCATTGGGGACAGCTACTCTGATTCAAACAGGTCCCGGGTGCTGTGTCAGAAACTGATCTTCCGGAATGAGCATATAATCGTCAAGCTTCTGCCGCTTTGGCTCAGGCTCTTCTTCTGGACGTGGTGGACGGGCTTTCTCAGGTGGTGGTGGTGGGATAACCTGAGGCAAAGGCAGTGGTGGCATCGATTGCATCGTAGGTAAAGGAACAGGAAGAGGAATATAGGCACAAGGTAGATTCAAGGTTGAACCAGGTGGTGGGGGAAGAGGACGAACTGAAGGCGCAGCCGACTTTGGAGGAGGAGCTGCTGGACCAGGAAGGTTCATTGCATCTTTTTTAAGAACATAATTTTGATTAAAGCCAATGCTTCCAGTGTGACCATCCCGTATGACCTGCTGTTCTTGCTCATCTTTCTTTTTTTCGATCTCAGCCTTGTCAACGTTGGAAACCTCTTCCTCTGTGGTACCAAAACTATCAGGACGGGTTCTTGCAAGTCCCATAATGTTCCTTGAGATTTCGTCATCCTGAGCCAGATCCTCTCTTTCTGCTCTTTGAATTTTGGATCTATGAGAGAAATCCTCATGCGTTCAGACATCTCACTGATTGGAATAAGCTCCCCGGTGATTGGCGAAACAACATACTTCATTGAGTTTCTCTCGGCATGAATCCTCTCCTCTGGTCTCTTCCAGTTCTTCACAACTCTCATCGGTTCTCCTATGTCCTTTGTCGCCAACCCCTCTTCAACAAGCTGCATCTCGTCATCATCCGTTTCCATTTCAACCGCCTTCTCAAACTCGACATCATCTTCTTCCATATGCTTGACCCTGCTCCTCCTAACAACCTCCTCAACCGTCATTGGAGAAGGTAAATACTCATCCTCATTGTCTGCAAAATCTATTGTCTCAACCACCACAAAATCAAACCAATCATTCATGGCCATTTGGATCGCATGTGTTAACTCATAAGTTGGGATGACTATAAGAGTTTTAATGTTGACGGTTACCCTAGTGCTTCTGACATTGATTTTCTCCCTAACACAAGTTCTTTATATTAGCCTCTGCCGGGATCGACCTTGGTTGAGCTGTTTATACCACACTAACCTTGTTCTCTTACAAATATTTCTACGTGATTTAACCCTGGTTTTGCCTTGGCCTATCAAGAATATCTTTTTGTAATTCAACCGCATTTATGGAGTGGGAAAAATCCTATCAATAATAAATTGGGAAAGTATCTAATTTAAATAGCAAGAGAACCCAATTATTTTAAGAGCGGGCAAGCAACTAAATAAATAAATATGAAAAAGAAAAGGAAAATCTGAGAGAGATGGGGAGGGTGATTACCCCTGTAACCTTGACGTACTGTCCGTCAATGGCACCTCTGAGCTCAGCATCTGGGTACCTCCTCACAAACCCTAGCAGTCCTTTTCTTCCCCAAACACAATTCCAGACAACAACCACCAGCACCGGCACCAGAAAGAGCGCCACCGCCACCAACATCACCCATTTCTTGACGGCCACCATCAGAAACCCACCCACCAGCAACCCCATTGCCGCCGCCACCATGAGCACCCAAACCGCCACTTTCGACACCCGAAACTCCACTTTCACCTCCTCGCTCAAAGTGGTCACCGAGGAACCATACAGCACTTTGCTCATCGAGCCAGTGTGTTCCAGCTGACCGGACGACCTTCTGGCCCCGGAACTTAGTGGGCCCGAGCCCAATGGCCCGGAGGTGATAAGGCCAGTTACCTGGAGCTGTGGAGTTAAGGGGCCTGAGGATTTCTTAGAAATCTGACCGGAGTTGGGTCCCGATCGAACGGATCCGCTGTTGTGTTGGGATGATGAAGAAGGGCGTGAGCCTGAGAGCTTGGAAAGAGGAGGAGGTCCGCTGGATGGAGCAGAAAGAGGATGATCGGCAATTTGGATGTCGAACATTTTGCCTAGCTCTCCAGATTTCTTCACATCACCGCCAGTGTATGGGACGGCGCGCGACGCCATTGTCGGTTGGCGCTCTTTTAGCTGCTGCTCGGGCCGGCCCGACACCACCAGCCCGCTGCTGAGCTGGTGAGATGGGATTCGACTACTCATTTTTGGGGTTTTTACAGAGAGGAAGTAGTAGCAGCAGCTGCAGAAGTTAGAGTTGCAAGTGACGAGGAGAGAGAGAGAGTGGCAGTGTGGGTGTGAATGGTGATGGTGGGAGTTCGAGCGAGGAGGTGACGCAAATGACTGAAATGGGTCTGAGGTTTTGTGATAATGACGTGTGTGTCCGCTGTCTTCAAATGGCGATACAGCCATGTTACTCGATTCGGTTTTTCCCTATTTTGATGATGACTCTTGTTATGCGCCCACCTAGGGGTGGGCGTAGTTCGGTTTGGTGCGGTTTTGAGTGAAACCAAAATCAAAATCGTAAGTTTTTGCGGTTTGGTTCTGTGCGGTTTTGAAGCCAAAACCAAAATGAAACCAAACCGTTTGGTTCGGTTCGGTACGGTTTCAAACGGTTTCGGTTTGGTTTTTAAGAAAAAGTGTACAATTTGCAATTTAACATATTAAAAAGCATTTCCCAACAGTAATAGGAAAATGACATTTGTTATGTAAACAATTAGCATGTTGCATGTAGTTGTGATGTTAAAACATGTTTGTGCAACAAAAAGGTGTCCTTTACAATATTTTTCATAAAACAAGTTGAATAAATTTGAATTCATTAAACATGAGCGAAATTTTCATACTAGAATATGTGATATCATGCTTCAAATGAGTGGCCTTTAGTAGATCATTGTTCGACTCTTGATAACAAGATTAGTCCACCCTTGTACATATATGTGTGTGTGATGGTATAAAATAACAAAGGTCCTTCAAGTTAATGAACAAAAGAAAGTGATGAATGATGATATTCTAGTGTGGTTGAGTCCATACTAAGTGTATGGATTTTAACAAACGACCAATTAAAACATGAAATCTAATATGGACATTTAATTAAATGTTTATTAATATTTGCGGTGCGGTTCGGTTTCGGTGCGGTTTTCAAAAGCCAAAACTGAAATCAAACCATTTTCTATGTTGCGGTTTGGTTTCAAAACCGAAACCGTTTCAAAACCGCAAAACCAAACCGTTTGGTGCGGTTCGATTTGGTTCGTGTTTCGGTTTCAGTTTTCGGTTCTAAGTGCCCACCCCTACGCCCACCTCACATACTCACTCACCAAGTAGCCTTTGATTTTACCCCCTCAATCCTTGTTGCCACCTGTGAATTCCACGATTGAAGCGTCATCATTTCCGTCGCAAAAAAAAATATATCTGTACATTCCGATCATGATATTCCTATGGCATCTATTTTTTATACGTTTAGCTCACCGACTCCACTCGATACCATATTATACTAAAGTTGGTAAAGTCTAAGCTAATATTGGCGACAGTCATTTATATATAAATTTATAGGAACAAAGTTGGTTCTTAGGGCGATCTTACTAGGCCAATAGCACATTAGTATCGTAGTGGCAATTTTTTCTTGCAATGCATTAACAGTTATGATCAACTCATGCGCAAATGAATATCATCGGATAATTCTTCTTGTAATGTATTAATTTGCGAATTCAGCTAATGCTTGTTGTATAAGCGATGCACTGGTAGTCATTGTGTTGGTCTTCTTACATTGCATTAAAAATCAGAATCATCTCACACTCGCATGAGTAGTCATTCTAACAACATTATTGCAATATATTAACGGTCAGAATCAACTTACACGTAATAAGCGATTCACTGCAACATTGTTCTACATCATATATTCTATATGATATTGATCTCTCACAACCATACTTCTTGGTCAAGTTTCCACCAAGAATAACAAATTTATTTTTTTATTTAGATCAAAGAATAACAAGTCATTACCGACCTTAATTTCTGAAAAGGGTAATTTGGTAATTTCATGTTACGGTGGGCCAAAACAATACATAGGAAATGGAATCGACAGTTTGTCATGGCGGTAAAGCCTCTGCCCTTTGTCTTTTGCAAGGGATTCTCTTCCTCTATGCTTGCAATTGCGTCCTTATTTGGAAATTACGTTTGTTCGCTGTATCTTTTTCTAATTACGCTACCTGAAGCTTAAGTACTTTAGTGGTAGCTTTGCATCTTTCCGTCCTTTATTCTTTAGTCCTCTTCAAGATTAAAGTTTGCTTTTAGGACGGTAAAATTGCTCTGAGCTCCAAATGTTTGGGCCGATTTGATATGATAATTTTGGATTATGGGCTGCTAGTCCACATTGATACTGAACTACATTTTACTTAGGGAATTTTAACGAAAAACTCATGGTACTGTTTATTTTAACGAAAAAAACACATTTTAACGCTAAGAAATCAATCATCGTACTATTTACTTTACCCTTTGTTTTGTCCGTATCATTAAAACTCAAAGTTTGAAAACCATTTTCATTAGTTTTCCTTTTTACTTAAGGTTTTCTAATTTTAATTAAGCCTATAACGTAATGTGATTGGCCCAATTGGGAGCTTGACGGAAAGTAATATAAAATGTATAACGGATAGCCAGGATGTCATTCCACAACTTGTTCGTAAAAACTATGAACAAATACACAATTTTAATTAAAACGTTCGTTGTTTGAAAAAATTATGGAGAAAGAAAAAAATCATGATAAGAGAAAAAACTTGAGCATCTCTTCAATCTACTCATTCGAACAAACAACAGCAATCATCATACATCAAAACGAAAGAATGTTGATTAGGTTTAAAATAATTATAGCATTAGTGAGGTATTAAATAAATTAAATTCAAATATGTATTAACTATAGTTAGACAATGAGTTGCTTTTAGTAGCAATATATTTTGATTAAAACATATTTTTACACTAAAAAGTTAATCTTGGTACTATTCACTTTACATTTTTATTTTGTCTTTATCGTTAAAACTCAAAATTTTCAATCAATTTTCATTATTTTTCCTTTTTACTTAAGGTTTTCTAATTTTAATCAAGCCTAGAACGTAATGTAATCGGCCCAATTGGGAGCTTGACCGAAAGTAATATAAAATGTATAACAGATAGCCAGAATGTCATTCCACTACTTGTTCGTAAAAACTATGAACAAATACGCAATTTTAATTAACACGTTTGTTGTTTGAAAAAATGATGGAGAAAGAAAAAATTCATGATAAAAGAAAAAACTTGAGCGTCTCTTCAATCTACTCATTCGAACAAACAACAGCAATCATCATACATCAAAACGAAAGAATGATGATTAGGTTTAAAATAATTGTAGCATTAGTGAATTATTAAATAAATTAAATGCAAATGTATATTAACTATAGTTAGACGATGAGTTGCTTTTAGTAGCAATATATTTTGATTGAACAATTACATATATATGCAAATAGATCCGTGACACTATTTTTTACATAACTCTTTACATTGATTTTTGTGGACTCATTTCGTAAGATATTTTAACGATTTGAACTGTCTATCTTTTATAACGATATTCATAGATCATCCTTACAAAAAAATTAGACAAACCCTAAATCATTAAGACATTCATTTGTGGTGAAGAAAATGGACGAATACGGTCATACAAAGAAATCCTAAACTCCTAATCCAATAGTAATATAGTTTTAGATTTTGATGACTTTTTATGAACATGATCTTTGATGGAAGACTTAAAAGATAGATAGTTCAGATCGTTGAAATATATTACAAAATGAGTCTCACAAAAACTTATGTCAAAATTTGTGTATTGGTGTTACGAATCTGACCCATATATATACACATTTTCTTAGACGAAATCATTTTATATTTAAATAGGCACTTTGTAATGAAGCTATTACCGCGATCCGAAGTAGAATAATGACATTGAGGGAAGCTGATTAGTGCCAAGGAAAGCAGCTATAATTATAAAGGTTTTAATTAAGAAAGTTGTCGGCGGAGGGAAAATAATGGGTGCGACAGAGAAGGAGAGTTTGGCAATTTGGAGCTCATGCATGTTTCATACAATAACAACGCATATGACATGACTGATGGCCTCATGACCATAATGGACATAGACATTAAATATGCTGCCATCAATCCGATGATCATTTGATTGATGGCCTCATGACCACAATGCATACGTCACGTTTATATCTTATTTTAAATGTTTTATATAAAAAATAAAACAAAAAGAAGAATGTAAGAGAATGTATACCGAACCGCAAATCATGTCCCGATTCTTAAACCAAAGTTTTCGGGAATCATAATTTCAAGATCGATTCCAAACCAAATTTTCGAAAATCCTAATTTCAAAATTTCGGAACAAATTGAGATTCCCGAAAATAGTGACCAATGCATAAATTGCCTTAAACCTGCAGAAATCAAACATACAAATCCAGAAATCAAATAGGAGAAATTGACCATGCAAATCCAAAAATCTAATCAACCAAATCCACGCAAAATTAATAAAAAAATTCAGAGAATATTAATCTAGAAATCCAAATCCAGAAATAATCAAAGGCCCTAAATCGTAAATCCCTAATTCAAATTGCTAGATCCGTTAGTCGTATGAATATCTGTCTCTGCCTTGATAGCCTTGGGTAGTTGGGGGTAATTACTTCTCCGGGGAGGGTGGGGGTAATTACTTCGAGTCTGATTGCCATAGTCTTCAGATCTTAGCTAGGGTTGCTTCTTTCCTGACGCTTTCTGCGGATAGAGGAGGGATTAGTTGTCCCATCCCCCAACTCTCCAAACCTGACCCACCATGGCAAATCTGGATTCAAAAGATTTGGGAATTTAAGAGTATAAGGGGTTGGGTGCATACATACAAGGATTTAGTGGGGTTGTTGAGGGAGTTGAAAGCGTCAGAAGGTTGGTCTATGAATTAAAGACAGAAGCTGAAATGTGTTTAAGGTTTCTCGATCAGACTCTCACCAAGAAGAGAAATACGCTCACAGTCACAGAGGAGAGAACTTTTCTTTTTGCGGTTCTGGCATTGGTTTTATTTGTATGCCAATCTTTTTTCTTTTCTTTGTTCTTTGGTAGAGCTGGGAAGTAGGAACCTAAAGCAAAAGGAAAAGAGGATTTCGGGATTACCAAATAAATAAAATCTGGAAACCAATCCCACAATATTTCGGTATTTTACAGAACGGGATTACCAAAGTTTAGGATAATTTCGGTTTGGGTTTGGAATTTTTTCAGTTTGGTTGGTGATTTTCGGGAATTTTTTCCAGTCCTAAGAAGAGGGGATGGTAATAAGAGGAGAGAGAATCATATTCTCCCTTATTTAGTAATTTTCTTGTCGGTACATGACAAAAATTTTATTTAGTGACAATGGTTAACGCATGGTATTTTTAGATTTACAAAGATAATATATAGTGTTTTTGGGCTGAATAGAGAGCTCACTAAAGGATGAGAAGATCAAGATGTTAGTCATGCAAGCTAGCCAAAGAAACCCTGACGACAGAGGCCACTACGAAAATAAAGACGATTGTGTCAAACCACCACTCATAGCCCTTAATTGTCTATTGATAAGAAGAGATGAGTGTAGAATTTAAAGTACTTTCTGACTGCTTAAGCCAGTTATTATACTTAACAACTTTCTGGCAAGGAGCTCCAGAGACAGGTCTATTCAGGCTTTAACACATAATTACGTGTAGGCCATCACCAAGAGCATAAGTCTATGAATGGATATAAATATTGTCAAACATAGCCTCGGGTAAAGTGCTTTTCAACCACTTTCTAATGAATGTTGTGCTCGTTACACGTTAACTTGAGAAATTATACAAGTAGCTCTGAATAAACGTCACTTCTTCTCTTTGTTCAATGCAATAAATGATAGGGTTGAGATAATTAAGAGCTTAGAACGTTTTGGGCTCATTTATGGCTTATACAAAGAGGTCAAGTCCCTTTATAAGCGGTCAGATCCACGAGAAGAAAATTACATTACAACTATATGGTTGTGAAGTGCTCATGCGATTCACATCAAATATATATCAAATCATTACACTGGACGTAGTTTATATTTAGGGGTGAACCATTCAAATCCTTTGGTTTATAAACTAGCTTTACATCTCGAACCCATCAAAAATTGACCATATTGATTTTTATTGATTTCTCAATTTTGAGCTTAACAACAATATGTACTTACTTTAAACAATAAAGTTGTGATTTAAGAAAGAAAAAGAAGGAATGGGTACATAATCAAGTAGTTCATTAGTTAATCTCACTATTTTGTATGTATTAGTAAATACAGAGAAGTTAAAGACGTGAATAATTGGAATAACCATTCCATATAAGTGAAATGAACATACCAAGCAATCAAGAAAGAAGGGAAGCTCACTGTGAGGCTAAGTCCACCTCTCTCATCTTTATTATAGATAATATCGTTTATTAAAAAAAAAGAAAAAAAAGAAAGAAGAGAAGCCTTCCTTTTTGGGCCTATGTTTTAGCGGGCTTTCAGAAAGAGGTATCAGACTGCTGTTACCGCAAAATCACTATTTTGTTTATTTATTTCCGATTTGAAACTTGGATTCCATTAGGAATTAGGATTCTGGATTTCTTACAGTAATTAGTATCCAAAATTCCAAATATCTGTAAATAAACAATGTGAATTATAAGTTCGGCAATTCGCCATTGCTTTCAAAACCCAGAAGAGCAGCGATCATAAACCCTAAGCTACTTTCTCTCTCTAGAATTTGCAACAATTTATTCGTTTTGCTTCAAAAGGTTACAAATTGTTTCCGTTTTTCGATTCCGGTGTTCGAATTCCGTCCGGGTTCGATTCGCTCTTTCGATCGGTACCGAACTTTTCGAGAGATTCAGAAAATCGATTCCGACGTTTCAATGTCGCCGTCACAGGATCCTGCTTCCGATGAAAGCTTCACGCTTGCCATTCAGGAATCCAAAACGACGTCGCACACTAAGATTATCGGCGTCATACGTCCTCCCCCAGGCATCAGAACCATCGTCGACAAAACCGCCCACTTCGTGGCGAAAAACGGACCCGAATTCGTGAAAGAATCGTCGCTGAAAATTCTGGAAATTCGAAGTTCGACTTTTTGAGTTTTTTAAGTCCTTACCATGCGTATTATCAGCATCGGTTGTCCGAATTCCGGGACCGGAATCAGCAACATGCAGACTCTGCCGCGCCAGAGTTGGCGGCGCCACCGGCTCCCGCCTCAGATGGTGGAGCAGGATCACCAAAGCCTGATCCCTCTGCCCAGTTTAAAACGGTGCAAAAGGCAATCGAGACACCGGAAGCTGAGCAGTATACTGTTCGTATTCCGGAAGGGATTACTGGGGAAGAGTTGGACATTGTTAAGCTGACAGCCCAGTTTGTGGCTCGAAACGGGAAGTCGTTTTTGGCGGGATTGACAAGCAGGGAATTCAAGAACTCCCAGTTCAATTTTCTGAAGCCGGGCAGTGTTGCGTTTTTCACTTCTCTTGCTGATGCGTATTCAAAGGTGTTGATGCCGCCGGAGGGTTTAACAGAGAAGCTTAGGAGAAGTGTTGCAGACATGGAAACCGTGCTTGAACGGTGTGCAAACCGGCTGGAGTGGGAGCAGTCACAAGAGAAGGAAAGGCGGAAGGTGGAGGATGAGATTGAGCGGGAAGGGATCCAAATGGCTATGATTGATTGGTTCGATTTTGTGGTCGTTGAGACAGTAGATTTTGTGGACAATGAGGATGAGTATTTACCTTCTCCGATGACGGTTGAGGAGGTTTCTAGGAGGACCAGGGTCACGGATATGGAAGAAGATATTGTCGAGTTTGATAAGGAGATTGAAATGGAAATGGATGACGAAGAGATGCAGCTTGTTGAAGAGGGGTTGGCGACAAAGGACGTAGAAGAACCGATGAGAGTTGTGAAGAACTGGAGGAGACCAGAGAAGAGGATTCATGCCGAGACGGACTCAACGAAGTATGTTGTTTCGCCAATCACCGGGGAGCTTATTCCAATCAGTGAGATGTCTGAACACATGAGGATTTCTCTCATTGATCCGAAATTCAAAGAGCAGAAAGAGAGGATGTTTGCTAAGATTTGGGATACTACTCTTGCTCAGGATGACGAAATCTCAAGCAACATTGTGGGACTTGCAAGAACCCGTCCTTGACATTTTCGGTACCACAGAGGAAGAGGTTTCTAATGCTGTCAGGTTGAGACCAAAAAAAGGAAAGATGAGCAAGAAAAGCAGGTCATATGGGATGGTCACACTGGAAGTATTGGCTTTAATCAAAATTATGGTCTTAACAACGATGCAAGGAACCTTCCCGGTCCTACAGCACCTCCTCCAAAACTGAATGTGCCTTCAGCTCGTACTCTTCCCCCGCCACCTGGTCCGACCTTGAATCTACCTTGTGTCCCTCTAAACACAGTCCCGTATTTTAAACCCATGCAAGTTCCCCGTGCCTATATTCATCTCCCTGTTCCTTTACCTACAATGCAATTGATGCCACCGCCGCCTTTGCCTTAGGTCATGCCTCCACCGCCACCACCACCTGAAGGAGCCCGTCCACCACTTCCAGAAGAGCCCAAGCCGAAGCGGCAGAAGCTTGACAATGGTTAACGCATGGTTTTTTAGATTTATTAAGATAATATATAGTGTTTTTGGGCCGAATAGAGAGCCCACTAAAGGATAAGAAGATCAAGATGTTGGTCATGCAAGCCAGCCGAAGAAACCCCGATGATAGAGGCCACGACGAAAATAAAGATGATTGTATCAAACGACCACTCATACCTCTTATTTGTCTATTGATAAGAAGAGATGAGCGTAGAATTTAAAGTACTTTCTGACTGTTCAAGCCAATTATCATACTTAACAACTTTCTGGCACCGAGCTCCAGAGACAGGTCTATTCAGGCACCAACATAGAACTACGTGTAGGCCATTACCAAAAACATAAGTCTATGAATGGATATAAATATTGTCAAACATAGCCTCGGGTAAAGTGCTTTTTAGCCACTTTCTAATGAGTGTTGTGCTCATTACACGTTAACTCGAGAAATTATACAAGTAGCTCTGAATAAACGT
Source organism: Malus baccata (assembly GCA_006547085.1). NCBI lineage: Eukaryota > Viridiplantae > Streptophyta > Magnoliopsida > Rosales > Rosaceae > Malus > Malus baccata. The sequence goes on from VIEB01000899.1 coordinate 354,398, forward strand.
TACTTCTTCTCCATGTTCGACGCAATAACTGATAGGGTTGAGAGAATTAAGAGCTTAGGACGTGGAGAAGATTAGGCATTGTCGAGTTTTCTTCAAGAATCAGAGCCATCAAAGTTTTCTTCAAGAATCAAAGGATATATTAATCTGGATATGAAGAAGATTAGGCATTGTCGAGCATATCGTATGATGGCATGTGGTGGATTGCTTTGTTAGGTAGGATATTTCACTGCAATTTACTGTGTCTTCAGTTCAAACCTTCTCCCTTCTCCTTAGTGTAGCTTAGCATAGTAATATACTAAATCGCTTGTACTCAAAAGCATATCATATGATGGGAAGAGTAAGAGATCATTTCGTCTGAATTCTAGATTCTCCTCTTGATTAATATTGATTAAAGAAGGAAGAGTTGTTGATGCAATTATTTAATTTTAACTCGAACCCGTGACCGAAATGTCATGGGTTCGAGTCGTGGAAACAACCTTTTTACAAAACAAGGGTAAGGGTGCAAAGATAGACGTTCCTCCCCCCGACTATCACAAAGCTGGGAGCCTAATTAACTTGGAATAGTCCTTTAAATAAGAAATTATTTTTGTTAGAAAAACCCAACATGTAACATGATGTGGCTCAAGTTCTGCCACTTTTCAATTGTCGCTCAGCCCACCAGTCCTTGCCGGTTGTGTAAATTTCATTTCTGGGTGAAGCCCCTTGCCATGTATGACGTTCTTCTTTTTCTTGCCTATGCCATGATGACATGTGGCGATATTATAAGGGAATTACGCATTATATCATGCGTCTTTACTTTTTCATATTACAATTGATAATTAGTTTGGAACATCGTCAGAGTAACGTCAGAAGTTTTTCTCTTTGTTGTATGACATTTGAGTAGGGAGCAAGTGGCATTACAGTTGATTACAGTTTATTACAGTTAAAGACCTTTCCACTGTAACCACTTAGCCTTGATGATGATAAAAAGAACCTGCCACAGAAACACAACAGAAGAAGTAGCTGGACTCTCTCTCTCTCGATCGATCGAAACAGAAAAGTAAACTTTGAAGCGGGCAATCACGAGCTACCCCTGAAATCTCTGCCCTTGAATTCGTCTTTTCTACTGCTGAACGATCTAATCCTCCTTATCCTATCACAAACAAAACAACCAAAACTCTCTCTCTCTCTCTCTCTCTCTCTCTCTCTCTCTCTCTCTCTTCATCTGCAAAATCTTCATTTTCTTGCTGCATTTTCTCTTCCTTTTGAACCTCCATTTTCTTCTTCCAACCATGAAATGAAATTATTACTTCTCTCTCCAACCACTTTGCTTCATCATAAGAGTTCTTCCTCCACTCGGTTACTCAAGCTTTGATATACAACAACAAATAACTTATCTTTTTCATGGAAAATAGTCTCTTGGTTCTTCTATCTCTGTGTTTTTTCTCGGAAAATTTCAAAGCTTTTTTTGCCGATAACAAGTTCTTAATGAAAACCCACGTATGTAATCCACTTTTCCTCGAAACCCATGTTTCGGAATCAGTTCATGCACTTCATGAAATCAATTCACACATTCAGAAGGAAAATACCTCTTGATTGTTTGTTTTGACAGAAATAAAAAGTATCTCCCCATATTTCATATACTACCAACCAATTTTTCCTAACACCAATGGCGACGTCATGTTTCCATAAGCTCCGTCTGCGAAAGTCGAAGAGCAAACCTTTGCCAAACCCTTCCTCGTCAAAGAAATCCCAGTTCAATTCCGAAATGAACGGCATGGAAAGGAAGAGGTTTGACAGCTTGGATTCATGGTCTATGATACTGGAGTCAGAAAATGTGGAAACTTGGGAGGTTTCAAAGGAGGACCAGGAGGAGTGGACTGCTGATCTTTCTCAGCTGTTTATTGGTAACAAGTTTGCGTCTGGTGCACACAGTAGGATTTATCGTGGAATCTACAAGCAGAGAGCTGTTGCTGTGAAAATGGTGAGGGTTCCAAACCAGAGGGAGGAGACCAGAAGCTTACTTGAGCAGCAATTCAAGTCCGAAGTTGCCCTGCTTTCGCGCCTCTTTCATCCCAACATAGTGCAGGTAAAATTTATGTCCCAATTTCCAATAGAAGGAAAATCATTTCTGCACAGCTATGTTTGTTTCTATTTCTCGATTTTCTCTTGATTTATTCAATCCAACGGTCCAAAAATAAACATAAGTATGTGAAATCACTTTTCTAATTAGAATGATTTTCGCTCATAATATGAGATAGACTTTTAAACTAGTTTTAATCTTGTAATTCTCGACTGTCAGCACTTGCTGATCATATGATATATGATAATTGAAGATCTTGTATCCAAATTAGAGTTTTATGTTGCTAAACTGGTGAAATTTTTTTGTTTTAAAGTTTATTGCAGCTTGTAAAAAGCCTCCTGTGTACTGTATAATCACAGAATATATGTCACAAGGAACATTGAGGATGTATCTCAACAAGAAGGAGCCATATTCTCTGTCCACAGAAACAATTCTGAGGTTAGCTCTCGACATATCCCGCGGAATGGAGTATCTTCATTCACAAGGGGTGATCCACAGGGACCTCAAATCAAATAACTTGCTTCTGAATGATGATATGAGGGTTAAGGTGGCGGATTTTGGTACATCGTGTCTTGAAACGCAGTGCCGGGAAACCAAGGGAAACAAGGGGACTTATCGTTGGATGGCACCGGAGATGATCAAGGAGAAACCTTGTTCTCGGAAGGTTGATGTTTACAGTTTCGGGATTGTGCTATGGGAGCTGACAACAGCTTTGCTTCCCTTCCAAGGAATGACCCCTGTGCAGGCTGCATTTGCTGTGGCTGAGAAGGTGAGATGCTTATTTTCAAACAAATGAGAGATATTTCAGTTTTTCAATGTGACAGTCACACGAAGTGGTACACCATGTGTCGTTATATAAATGATGGGATATGTGTGTTAAAAAGTTAATAACTTAAAAAATAAAAGTTCTCACCACTTACATAAAAATACGTGGTGTATCATCCGTGTTCCCGTCACAACTAAAAATTTCTCCAAACAAATACTGCATGCTCCGTAACTGCCAATCACAATTTGGCACATGTAACTAAATATCTTGTTAAAACTACAAAGAAAAGTTCATGTGCACGTCAAAATCTAATTTGTCAGCAGGGACGAATATCTACTTACATGTAACAAGACAAGTATTTTTCTTTTCAAATTGCAAATCCTTTCATTAGCGTCAGAAATATATGTAATTTCTTATTTGATGATAGAGATGCTGTGTTGTAACATTATTTGTACTAATGGTGCAGAATGAACGGCCTCCAATGCCGGCTAGTTGTCAGCCGGCACTGGCACACCTGATCAAGCGCTGCTGGGCGGAAAACCCTGCGAAGCGGCCAGATTTCAGCGATATTGTGTCTGCTTTGGAAAAGTATGATGAGTGTGTGAAGGACGGTCTTCCTCTCACGCACCACTCCGGGCTGGTAAGCAGAAATGTAATTCTTGAACGTTTGAAAGGCTGTGTATCCTTGAGCTCCTCCGTAACTGTACAGGCGTGACTCCATTAGAAGGTATTAATGCAGTTATTATTATTATTTTCATGACAAAGATATGTTTTGTTGTTAATTAGTAAACTAATTAGCTCATTATAATTTGTACATGATGTTCTTTTAATTATAGTAACTTTGTATGTGAGGATTGTGAACTTTGGTGTGAACCCTGCACCGACTGATCAAGGGTTCTGTGCTTAGTTTCGATTCACTGATTTTCAGTAAATATCATAATGAATGTTCAGATATAGAATTCTTATTGAGAAAAAAATATATTTGTTCAAAGAAAAGTAAATAGGTTGCAATCATATACGAGTAATTTTACACTTACTACATTCTTGATACTATATTTTTATCACCTCTTTAATAGAGGTAGGGCTCACCAACATATGTGGGTTTCATCTTTATTAGAAAAGTGGTACAAATCTGGTGATTAAAAATGTGATAAAAGTAGTATTTTTTATCATACACGAGTGAGACGAACAGGGATAAGCTTCACAACTAATGGTTTTTTTCACTACGTGAACAAAGTTATTGAGCAAAAATACGTAGCAATAAGTTCCTTCCAAGTTCTTGTATCTCCCGCAAAGAAAGTAAAGCGGATTCTAAATTTATATATAAATGTGACATGTTGATAATTAATCCTAGATTTCTCTTTAAGAAGAAAATTATTGATGCATATTCGTTTTAAACCATACCTCAAACTTTGTATTAATTCTGCATATTCCGTTTTTGCTTTGTTATTTCGAAAGCATTTGAATTGGATACTGCTGCACTAAAATAGGAATCTGCTTTTGTAGTATTGGTTAAGGGCTAGAAGTGCTTTTACAATAATTAAAAGCTTTTTTAGGTTATTAAAGAAGTTTTGATTAATGTGACATAAAAAGTTTAACGTGCTTTTGGACTAAAAATTTAGGATTTGTTTGGAACTGTTTTTAAAATAACAGAATGTGTTTTTTGTAAAAATGTTTTTGGAACCAATTTTAAGTAAAAATGCAAGTGAACTTTTGAAAAACACTTAGAAGTTTAAGTGCTTTTGGAACTCAACAACAACAACAACAACAAAGCCTTTTCCCACTAAGTGTTTCTATCCAAACAAGCTCTTAAACAAAAGAAAACAAGGGTTTCTATCCAAAAACACTTAAAATTTTATCAAAACTTTCGATAATATTATCATAAGTGCTTTAAAAAAAAAGAAAGCATTTCGAAATGGTTCTAGTGCATGCATAACTATATATATTAATAAAAACTTTGTACGTGAAAGCTACAAATGTGTAGCTTTTGATATCAGTTGCTATCACATATCTATTCACACACGCAGCGTGATTTACTTTATTTTGAAAAGTTGCAACAAACGAAAACCAAGTGACCAGTGATCTTATATTTGTGGATGAGCCTAAGTTGTCTTGGTTTGAGGACTAATGATGATAATCAAAGTGTAAAAATAAGTTGACCCTTGACTCTTGACCCATTCAATACTCGAAACCAAACATTACTCTATTTCTCCAAAATAATGAGGGCTGCGGATTTGCCAAGAAATTACAAACGAAAAACAACACAGTTCTGATACAGAAAAGGATTAGGCAAAAAGAGAAGAAATGGTCAGAGGAAACGCTGGAGAACTAAGCTATGAACAACGACATGCACCTCCAGTCACCACCAAGTTGGCTCTCTGGTCAGTTGCATGGCTTCTATTATGCATGAAATTCAGGTCTTTTAAGGGAAGTAATTTCTATTTGTTGAAAAAATGTGGATTAGTGTGAGACTCATTTCACATCGAAGTTTAACGATCTAAATTATCTTTATTTTGTAAGTCGCTTTTAATAAATCATCTTTACAAAAATTCAATTAAATACGAAAACCGTTTGTCCATTTAATTGTCATGGCTCCTATTATGTACGAACTTTAATATTTCTTAGAACATAATGTTCATAAATTTCTTTGAATTCAATTAAATATCTCAAATATTTCCGATTTTGTTTTGCAAGGATAATCTATGAAGTGCTACTTGAAAAATAAAAATTTTAAATAGTTAAAATTTGATTTGACATGAATCCCACAACTAATCTTATTTTAAATCAAAATGGAGATCATTTCCTTTAAAGGCTCTATGCAAAACATATCAACCATCTAAGTCATCTACTTATTATAGATTATTTTAAATCATTTTATAAAATATATAGATTAATAATATTGTGCAGCGCGCAATATGAACCATACATTTGAAATTTCTTCACCAAATACGTATTTAACAAGCAGTTTGACTTCAACGTGCTACATCGACGACTTTGGTGGAATTTTTTAATTAACTTGTAGTAGGGTGATAAAGTGAGACACAAATGGACAAGTGAGATTTAACAATGTTTTCAAGAGTACTAAACTCACACCAGCATAGCGACTAAATCAACATATTTAACGAGTAATCATTTCCTCGCTAAAACGCTTATATGTCAGAGTTTGTTGCTTTGCAATCTGCATCTTGATTAATATTTTTGTTTATGATTGAATCAAATATTCATTCGACCAAGAGTGCTAAACTCACACCGGCTTCTTGACCCGCATCCTCAACTAATGCTTTGCCAGTTTAGAGACTTAACTGAGTTTTGGTCGCCATCCTAACGGAGAACATGAAGGGCGTGGGTTTAATAATCAATCAAGACCGTCTAAAAACGCGGGAATCATGCACTTCCTAGGTTTTCCACCGCCACGTGTACGGTGGTGATGCGTAGATGCATGAAAGCTGACCATATGATAACCTAAACTGTCGGGGAATTTCTGCTGAAGGCACTGAGAGCTGAGCCAATTGTCCCCCTCTCGTTCCCTATTTATTGGCCCAACAAACACAATGCAGAGTCCGCATTCCAAAGGTTTATTTGTTCACCTAATTTTAGCATGTTATTAACTTATTAGTACATATAAAAAATAAGAGATAGAAAGGTCGCACTGGGTGAGGCATATGCAGGGGTTCAAAATTTCGTAGGATATCATGTTCTTCATTCTCTTTCTTTTGATGATCAAATTACCCAAAAAATCCTTTGAAATTTTCAACTTTGATGAACTGAATTATTATGAATTATATACTACGTTCTACGCATCTTATATCCAACCAATTCAAGATATTTTTCAACTGTGACTGTTGTGTTGTTATGTATTACTATGAATTCATTGATATTAAAATATGTATATGTATTTATAATTTAATAGTATACTATGCATTAACTTCCACTTATATTATAATTTATATGTAATAATTACGAATGGTTACACTTAAAAATCTCTCAAAAAATTCAGCCTATTAGTGAGTGTAGAAGACAGAGTGAATAAAAGACAAGTATTAATTAGGGTTATTAAACTCATTTTTCCAAGGGGTTGTCAGAGATCTGGTGCTCACTAAATACAGTACGTACGTGGTATATGCTTACAAGTGTCTTCATGTGTTGGTATACTAAATCGTAAGGTTAGGGTTTACGCTTCAAAAAAGTGAGTGATTTTCTTGTTTAATTACGTTGTTAAAATCCAAACTCTCACTCGGAATATTTCTACACAAGTTACCAACAAAAACATAATCTGTCTTTTCACTTGGCCTAGTTTTTGTAAACGAAGCTTTTTAATATCTAGATTTTTTGGGGTAATGCTTCTCCATATTATATTTTTAAGTGGAAAGGAATTAACAAAACTAATCCACAAAAGTGATGGATAACCTCTTTCTTTTCGTTTGGTAATCTGCAACTCTCCCCTACCTTGTTTCCCTTTGTCTTAAGCGATCCCTCAAAAGGATTAATGCAATTCAACTCAATTGAAACACCACCAAGTACTTTCAACCCAAAAAACAAAGAAAGACCACCAATTTTCTTTTTCTTTTTTTTTTCTATTTGTAATTATCAAACAATAAACATCAATTTGGGGTTTACTATAGTAATCTTAAAGTAGACGATGAAAAGTTTGAGCATGCATCATATAAAGTAGAACCATGCTTTGCTATTGAAAGAAAAGTAGTAAGTGTCGCTGAAATTCAATCACAATAGACAAGTGTATTTTTCAGCAGCACTTGCTCTTTTCTTTCGTAAGCGGAGCATGAAGATCAAGGAAAATTCTTAACATTATTAATTTACCAGCGGCCTGAATATAACTCGGTCGACGAAGGAAAGGGGCTAAATAAGAAGAAAATAATTGGTATGCATAATTTAATAGCCTTGGAAAGAATCAATGGCCCTGGAGAGCAACGAAAAGAGGGTTAATAGAGTTTAATTATGTGAGTGGGGGGATTCTTTTGGGTTTTGGATCCTTTGCTTTGAACGAATCCTTTATCTCTTACTTTTTGTGTTGCCGAATGCCAACATTGTCTAGTGCGACAGCAGCGACACCTCTCCATCCCTCAAGAAGAAATTTCATATCTCAATGCCTCGATATTTTATTCTATTCAATTCCTCAAAGTCACTTGAACTATATTTTGTTAATTTATTGTGTGATTTAGCTCATGCTATTAAAATTCTCATCTTAAAATGCTAAGGAGATTTAAAATAGTAACACTTTTTATAAATACAAAGTAGTGTACCTAAAGTATCATTACTTCCTTCATAAACCTATCACGGATTCCATGTGATAGTTATATTACAAGACAGTCGTGCATAGTTACATATAAAAGCTGAGGTGAAATGTAGTAGTATATGATTGATGACATTTTTTAATAGGAACGGAAACACCCATGCATCCAGTTAACACTGTGAATTTGGCAATAATTTGCCAAATATTCTTGCTTAGAAAAGAACGACGGAGTTACGACCAAAATGAAAAAAGACACAAACGATGGATTGTTCGACATTTTTGCAATACAAACAAACCAGCTTTCTAATTCCACATTTGCACTTGTGCAGTCAAAACCCTAGGAGGAAATTAAACAGTCAAAAGACAAACGAAGGAAAGGAGCCGCCCATTCCCCGCAAGCCACACAAAATTAATCACAAAAGTATTTCCAGGCTCTCTCTTTCTTTTTTCCTTCATATTCCTTGTATTTCATATTCCATTTTTGGCTTTTTCTCCTCAAGAAAATATGTCCTCTTCTTAAGGATTAAAAAAACAAAGAAAATATTACTAAGTAGGCTTATCACAGTGCTAAATTAGCATTGAACATATACCGCATCAATGATCCAACCATATATACTATCTAATTCAAAAGCACACGGTATGCAGACATGTTTGACATTCATAATTTGTTAATTAAGTGCTAGACCGCAATGATAAAAAGTGAAACTAAGTTGTGATCATGACTCCAAAAGTCAAAATTTAATTACCCATTTTCTTTTTACATAAACATGAAAGGGTAATTTACAGGCAGCCAAAAAAAATGAAAGTAGTTTTTTCTTTGAACGTGAAGATGAAGAAGATGGAATTAGCTAAACCCACCTCAAATTAAGCCATATTAGAGCTCAATTACCGTCTTCAGCGAAGGAGAAGAACTTAACCTAATAATTATTGACTCCACACACCCCATATTTTCTCTCCAAGAAAGCTCACAAACCTTCTCACTGACCCTTTTTCCGAGTCTTCCTCATCAACCTCTCCGTCGCCGCCACCGGCCTCTTGATCCGCCGTGTGAGACTGAGCCAGCTCCTTCCTTTTCACACTCAACTCGGACCTCTTCAACTCGCCCGAGCCATTATTAACCCTACTCTTGTTCCTCCTCTCCTTCCTACTAGTCTTTGATGAAAACCCTTTGCTCTCAGTCAGCAGCTCATCTTCAAAAGCATCGATGATCTCGTGGATGAGTTGGCGATTTGGCGACTCATCCCATCTGACCCAGTAACTCGTGTAGCACCTGAAGCAGTTGCAATTAAATCTAGCCGGGTGGTCCCCGGCAACCACACCGCCCCCGCTGCCGCCCTTTGCTGCCGCCGTCTTTTTGGCGGCGGCGGTTGTCCTATTACGTGGAGGAGCGTACGAGGAGGAGGAGGAGGATAAGTTGACGGAGCTGTTAGAACAGGAGATGAGGTAAGCCAGGACTTCTCTGTCCTCGGGTGACAGAGCCGCCGCCAGGGTGAGGATGGTGGCGGGAAGAAAGGCCAGGTGGTCTGATATGATTGGCGGTGACGGATGAACCGCTCCCTTTCGGTAGAGCTTCTTCATGGTTTAATTGTTGGTGAAGCAAAGACTTACAGTTGGCGATGAAGATGGTGAGGTTTTTAAATAGAGAAACAGAGAGAGATGAGAGAGAGAGAGAGATAGAAGCTCTGGCCTTAGAAGGGTTTGCTGAGGTTATATTCCAGATTCAGAGAGAGAGAGAGAGGGAGAGAGAGGGAGAGAGAGAGGAGAGAGAGGAGAGGCATTGGAGTTGGTCTCTCTCTGGCCTTAGAAGGGTTTGCTGAGGTTATATTCCAGATTCAGAGAGAGAAAGAGTGAGAGAGGAGAGGCATTGGAGTTGGTGATGGGGTGATGTAATGAGTTTTTGAAAGTTAGGTTCTGATCGGGGGAAGTGTTCATGTGCGACGCGGGACTACTGACTGTATCTGTACATGCAGTCTCATCAGAATGAGTGAATATTGAATTGGATTGCTTGGACGGTTGTGATGTGGTGGGACTAACTTAGTATGATATGATTAATTGTACTTAGGGTTGGTAAGACTTTCTCAGTCGAAGCTTTGGCCTTATCTGCGGTGCCGCATCATTAACAACTATCATGCAACATGAAATATGCAGTACTATATAAAATGAATTGCGCTTTGTTACACGTGACAATGTGTGATAATATTGTAATAGTGGCATAGCGATTTTGGCCGTATCTACAAGGTTAAAGGAAAATAGGCAATGAGAATATAAATGTGACCGTATTCTAAATTAATCGCATGCTGTTATGTAAAAATATTAATTATACATCAAAATATGCTAAGTTTAGAATGTTTGTCATCTTGACATCTCTAGTATGATTTCTAGTGTTAACACAAGCCAAGGACCTGAGTATTTTATATACCATGCAATTTAGACTGCGTCAAAAGGAGTTTAAATTGAATAGATGTTTGAATAATACAGCACTGCAAGTAGGATGTCATGTTTCGGATGCGAGTTCCATTTTCTAGTAACGTGCATTTTGCGCTATAGCTTGTTGACTTGGAAATTGAAAACATATACAACTGTTTTTTTTAAAATAAAAAAACGGACAATGTGTTGGACAACGTTGTACATATGCCTTATATTTTTGAAATTTTGAGTAGGATCTGAAAATTCTATAAACTTCCAATAAAAAAAATTATATAGTCAAATGGGAGCACCCTGATGAGCGATGCACGAAGGCCATTGGGAATAATAGGAAGATAAGTGAAAGAAGGTTCACACAAGAGCAACTCATAGTTCTGCCGAATCCAATTCGAGAAAAGCTAATGGTACACAAGCCACAATGGTCAAATATGAACCGCAAGTTTTGAATTTCGCACGTTTAGAACAATTCAACACTAATCGGATTAAAGCTCTGCATTCCCTCAAACCATCAAGAGGAACTGTTTCGATGAGTTTTGATCCATGATTCCAGGTCTCTTGAGCTCCTCATTGGTTACCGAATGGCCAAGACCAGGATAAGAGTGCAGTTTAGGAACGGGTGAAATGTAGGAGTTGCATAAACGTGGAGTATACGTGCTTTTAATGAGTGTTGTGTAGCTTGCATATTATTAATTTATTACCTTCAACTCGCAGCTTACACCAGCTAGTTTGACGAAACGGGGACCTGATTCTCCAGCTTCAAGCAATGTACCATGTTGTCGGCTTATCCCACGAGACCACACAAAATAGGCATCTGCACGTGTATTCATGCATACGTATTCAGATTGTTGAATCACGCGAAAATTCTAACAAACGACCAGTTCATGTCAACCAAATTTAACATTGAGACCACAAACTAGACATAACGGAAGATTAGATTTCATTTGAAATATATCAAATGAATGGGACAAAGCCCAGGATGATGGCGATGATGGTATCACGGCAATGGATGGACATGCTTTTTCGAGTTTGAAGCACGATAACGAATGCTAATCATGATAAACTTCTGAAAAGTACAATTTTTGCTTCTGGTTTTATTTGTTCCATCAGAGATGAATTGAAAGGAAGCCATCGACTAAACACTGCACCTTCGCCCAATGTTTTAGGGTATAGCAGAACACTTGCCAATTCCAAGGAGCCTGATAAAAATATTGTATTTTCGAGTTACCAACAGTAAGGAATGTTAGAATAAACATATATAAAAAACATGTAATTATGAATCACAGTGATCAAAACACAAACCCAATTCATAAGCCTGTAGCACAAAGAAGAAACTTACCTGCAGACGAACTTGAAGAAGCAGCAATTCCAGATTCTGTAGCAAATAAGCAGTGCACCTTCTCCTCTCTCCAGTAATCAGTTTGCTTTAACTAATAATAGGTCTTAGTTCGATGATCAAGCATATCAACTGTGAGAGCAGAGGCCACTATATATACATAACATAATCTTTGTCAGATCCCCTAAGGATTCCCCTATTAGAATCCTTATAGGAAACTAATCCCTTAAATAGTAGTCCAGTGTGATATGGATTACAAAATTCATTCCCAATAAGACTTCCCATTCAATCTCAAGACCAATAACTAAGTTCAAAGATTCATACTTATGCTCATATTCTTACAAGGAATTCAACGCGCAACTGTTTCCAGTGTAACTTGTGTAAATGTGAGTGCATAAAGAAAGAGATCGACAACCTTGAGTGAATCCACACACAAGGACATTACTAGGATTTGTGCCAGTTTCTATCTCATTGTCTTATCATCTTATGCACATTCTTAACGGGTTTAAGCAGACCAGCTTCTTCTCGTGGATGTCAACCCAAGAAGGCATCACAGCACCATCTATACAAGAACAAGCAAATCAGCATATTGAATGCCATTAGATCGTACTGACTTGCTTTAGAACTAATTATGCTCTTCATAAAGTCGTAATCAGGACAAGGATATCTCTGCAACATTAAAATTGAGGCATGCTTTCAATGACAGAAAAAAAGAGATTTCTGCAGTTTTAACATTAACCATTCCCTAATTTTTTTGAGACTCCAATTCTAAGAGGAATGGAACTTAACTTAAGCCTGCATGCCAAAGCTTTTGATGGCAACTGGTTTCGCTCGTAAGTGGTCAATACAAATTGTAACCTTTCTAAATGACGACTTGTCAAAATTTAACCATAAGTCTAAAATTTGTAATCAAATATTTGCAGTGTCAAATACCAGGGACCCTTCAAGTTCGTTTTGGCCAATAAGCATTTCATCGCAAATGCATGTTAGGCCAATAAATCAGGGCAGTGTGCCCCGCCCCCTCCTACGGTTCTAACCAAGCTCGAATTCCCCTTTCAAAAATTATAGCAGTTTAAAATCTCGTATTCTCAAACAATAAAAAGTATTTGATCAGAACAATTCAAGAGCTTTGTATCAACAAATCCAGACCCCTAGTTAACTTAGTGTTAAGCAAAAATCATCATGATAGTTTTCTTTGCAAAATAGAATAAAAATCGTGGATATATATCTTATAATTTTATGGAGATAATTGTTGAATTTTTGTAAAATTAACGGCAGTAAAAAAATTAAAATTACATGTTAACGCAAGCTTAAAATCGCCCGTTAGTATATACAAATACAATATCATATGTTAAAATTAAAAAAAAAATCGCGGTTTTACCTAGCACCTTTACAACTGCTATAGAGAATATTTCCTTAGACTAGCCCCGAACCAGATCCCCTCCTGAGTATGGGACCGAGCCTACTGAGCAGTCCATCTGGACCATTGAAATTTAATCTAACGGTTATGATTATTATAATTTAAAAAAAAAACTCTTTATTTATAACCGTTAAATTAAATTTCAATGATCTAAATTAGCTGGTCAATGACTCCGGTCCATGCTCAGGAGATCCGGTTTCGACCAGCCCGCCTTTAGCACACGTGGCTGGCCATCTCAAAACACTAAACAGATATATTGGTCTCTCTGACTTTCGTGAGCTACAGAGCTTAGAGAGACAACAATCGATGGCGGCTACGAAGCTCCAAGCGCTGTGGAATCACCCGGCCGGCCCTAAAACCAGTGAGTCCCACTCCCTCCGATTTCACATCCGAATTATCTTATTCTCGATATGTTTTTATTCGAATTTTCGCATCTTTATACATATATATATATATATATATTTTTTTTTTTTAATTTGCAACCCTTTTCAAGACTTAGATCTTCTGCGTTGGATTGACTGAGCTGTTTCTCGTACCCTTTTCTTCTTTGATCGTATATTGTTAATTAGGTTTTGATAAAGACACCCAATTGAGCTTTTTCCTAGAAATTAGAAGTTGGAAAAGTAGTTGGTTCTTTAGAATTTAGTTCAATATGTTTAAACAACAACAACCAAGCCTTATCTCATTAAGTGGAATGAGCTGCATATATCGTATGACGTAAGCGCGTTAGGTTTTGCGCCAAGTCTTCCGTTAGATCAATGTGTTCAAGTTTTATTCTTTGAATTGTTTGCGCTTATTTTTCTTAATCAAGTGTAGTGGAAAATTTGTTTGATTGCAGTTCACTTTTGGGCTCCCACATTTAAATGGGGAATCAGCATAGCTAATATTGCTGACTTCGCTAAACCACCAGAAAACCTTTCATATCCTCAGCAAATAGGTTTGTTCTGTACATATGTTGTTGTTTCATGTTCTATACGAGAGTAGTGGATTTGTCTGGTCTCGCCTCAAATTAATGTGTTTCCCGCTTTTGTTTTGTGCCCAGCGGTTGCATGCACCGGAGTTGTCTGGTCACGATATAGCACTGTCATTACTCCGGTAAGTTGAACTAATTGATATAATGTTCCTTCCTACCTCTAGAAGATCAGAAGATCGATGATAGTTGCTCGGTCCAGGAAGTGTCAAACAGCTGTTTTGCTGTGAAGTTTCACATAATATCGACAATTGTTGCGTGGTTTATCTGATGAGATGAATTCATATACAGCTTGTGCTTTTACTTTTTGTCGTTCTCTTTTTGTTATTACCAAATTTTGTAGATCATGTGAACTAGGAATGCATCTTATGTGGATTTGGCATTACTTTCCGAGGAGGGATAGGTTCGAGAATTAGATTTCAGGTTTCCTTAGATGATAGACCGGCTTTCAGTGAACTTGTGAGTTCCAAAACCGTAGATACATAATATTCGTCATAAGAACAAAAGAGTCATGGATGTACTTTGATGTGGAAATAGAACATAAAAGGGGACTTGGGGTAACAGATGAGTGAAAGTGCATGCATTAAGGATTTGCCCTTTGGTTTTCTTCTTGATTCTGTATATTGGAGCTTTCCTGGATGGAGTTTTTACTGGATTTTTGAGCTTTGTGTTCTGCGATTCATAATTGCAGAAGAACTGGAATCTTTTTAGTGTGAACGTAGCAATGGCAGGGACAGGCCTCTACCAACTCAGTCGTAAAATACGGTAAGTTCAATGTAATGTTAATTGTTTTGATGAAATTTTGGTGATGATAAAAGGGATAAAAGGGATAGCTCTTATTAAATAGTTCACTAAACAGTGCTTGTTATCAATGGTTAACTGGAACCGATCAAAACATTTTTATGGCGTGTTCTTCATGACACGAACATCTGTATGAGATAATCTTGCTACTTTTTCCAGGCATGACTATTTCCCCGAGAAAGAAGCAGCAGTTGCTGAAGAATGATGGCGAAAATTGTACCAACCACATCTTGTCATGGGTGCCAAGGCTCATGTCGCCTCCTTCCCTTCCGTTTCTATTGAATTTGATTTCGTGTTGCTGCCTTCTTGGAGGGATCTGGATAGTCGAGTTTGATGTGGTGACGGATAGTTTGTAGTTTGTACTTCTCTGTTTGATTCAGTTTGCAACTGAAAAAAATTAGCGGGCAGTTGAACAGTTAAAAATCCCAAATTCGCTAATAAATTTTATCTCCAAGTCGCTGCTATATTATTTTGATTTGCAGTGCATGTATCTAAATCTGGGCAGTTCATATTTCGTAATCCCTCCTCCCCCAATTTCCCTGGTTCTGTTGTTCACTCCCGCACAGTTGGCGGGCTGCGGCCTACTCCCATATACGAAGAGAGTAGTGCTGTATTTTCCGGTCAGAAGGAAGACGGTAGTGGATGAAAGTGACCAATCCCGGATAATTTCAGGAAAGTTAACTATTGACAAATCTGTAAAATTGGAATGATCAAGCATAACGAAAATACAACATTTCCGACCTGTGTAAGTTTATCTTACATTGCCGGTCCCAAGCCCGGATAAAGGAGGAGGGGGAGGGCGTCAGGTAGTCGACAGCCGGCACTCCATGGTCACGTCGAATCCTTATGAAGGAAGACGGTAGTGGATGAAAGTGACCAATCTCACATAATTTCAGGAAAGTTAACTATTGACATATCTGTATAATTGGAATGATCAAGCATGACGAAAATACAACATTTCCGACCCGTGCTACATCTCGATGGATTCGCAACGATAATCGGCCTAATCAAATTGTAATGAAGAACTAAAAATTCATAGATGTTTAAGAGTTCAAAAGTTTACAACCTCAGTAAAATTTCGAAGTACATGTCCCATCTCAGAAGTAAACAAAAATGGCCGGCTGAAAAAATTCAACGATTTTAATGTTGAAGTATGTTAGTTTTGCATCTTATACCGAATGGGTATAATTTGCAATCAGCTAAACAATGAAGACTAACAGTACACGCGAATGCCACTGAAACTCACTTGCCCTGTGTATGGCAGTAGGTAAATTATAAAGCCAAAAGGGAAAACTGAATTCCGAATTCGTCACCAACAATTAGCTGCTCCTTGTAAGGTTATGAGTGCCAGTTTTCGAAGACCTCCAATATGGGCTCGCTTAATGCTTTAACCTAGTCGCTGCAACTAACCATTTCTGGTTTGTTCTGCTTTCAGACCAGAATCGTTATCGTTTTCATGCCCATTCAATCCCAAACTTAAATTCAGATCTTGGCATACTACCTGATTACTCTCCTGCGAATGAAACAAAAAAATCAAGCAACTGTTAATGAAAAAAATGAAATCAAACCTCTTTTGATTTACCATTAGAATTCAAGTACCAATATTATGGTTCCCACACACACCAATGCATATGATAAGCATGTGTCTCCACCATACAAACCCAAAAAAAGAAATGGTAGAAAAGAACGCAAGCATAAAAAGGCATAAACGTTTCACCTGATTTTCTTCCATAGGAACGTCATTAATGTCAGGTTTTTCATCTAAACCCTCATTCTTTGGGGTTGCCTCTGTTTCAACTGGCTCATTATCGATAGAGTTGCCGTCATCTTCAACCTCCTCTGCAGCCTCATTTTGCTGTTCTTCTAGTAAAGCAATCTGCTTTGTCAAAAGGATAAAATTATCATTCAACAGAAAACCCCCCTCCAAAATCAAATAAAATCCTACGCAATTAACCCCATTCCAATCATGGAAACCTGTCTAGCAATGTTATGATGGAAACCTGTCTAACGATCCTACCCAACTTAAATCAAAATGAACTCAATATCATTCCTATCTTAGAGCCATCCAACCCATAATCCAACAAGAAAGTGAACAATCATAGAGAACCTCTACACTGTTTTCAAATGTTATACACTATACGCACCAGTAAAAATAAATATTCCCAATATCTCAAACTCAAATTTGACAACGTCACTGGGGTGGGAGTTAGGCATTTAAATAACTAAAAGGCGTTCCTGGTGTAACTATTTTCCTAACTATCCAGTGTAAGCAAACCATGCATCTGTTTTCCCTCCAGCCATCCACCATAAGAATAAGATTTCTAGAGCCAGCTCACTTTCTGAAATTGGTAATGTTTCTCCAAGTTGGAAATTGGCGACATGATGTTATACGTATGACATGCCCAATATCACTCGGATGATGCTTGATTCAGTCCAGCATGCACTAGTGCAGGTTTTAGGAAAACAAGAGATGGCCGGACAAACCAGAAAGGTCTTCAGAGTTCAATCTTTTTCACTGAATCTAGCTTATTTGCACATATAAACCCCAAATCTTAACATAACACAATGTATAAATAGGTACTTGTAAATATTCAAAACTTGTCTATCGCATTGTTCCATCGCAACATACTTGTAGATATTCAAAACTTCATAGCTGCATTTACCAAGTTTCGTCACTACATACTTGCCAGTTGGCACTATCGATGAATAGCTGGAAACTCTTTCCAATAGAATAAGGTTCAGAGAAATACCAAAAGGAACCACAAAACAAAAACCGGTAACAAAGCAGTATATCACTGTCTAGAGGAAAATGTCAACATAACCACCAAAAACCAACTCTTGATTACCAAGATTCTATATCAACTTTGTGAGAACTCTTGCTGAATTTTGTAATCACTACGACCTCGAACATCCCATGTTTTCTCAAAGTACTGAATCTTCACTACAACAACAAAGTTCGGTTTAACGGGAGCTGCATTAAGTATGATTAACCAATCAACAATCAGTTTACTCCTAAATACAAAACATTCCAATGTGCTAATCTTTTCTCGATTCTAAATGGATTCTCATGAGCCGCATGAAGTAGGATTCACATCAGGATCGCGACTGCTTACAAATCATAAAAACCAAACCAAAATCCAACAACAACTCTATCTAAACATCAACATGACAAACAAAGATAACTCATAACTCAATTTCAAATATTCGTTTTTCGACTCGAGGACTTGCTGCACGCATTATGCACCTCCTTCCCCAAGATCTCTGAAACTAAACCCTAAATTACTATTAACCCAAAACACACTATCAACTCAATACAAAAAACCCCACAAAGCTTTCATTAAAAAAAGTACAAAAATCAAACAACCCAGAACATCAATCAGATTCCAATCACAAAAAATCAATCAAACAAGCAAACTTGGGGTAAATTTACCGGAATGTATTTGAATTTTCGGCGGGGCGGCTCATCGCTCGCAGCCAAAAGGCCGTCGTCCTTGGCAGAAACCTTGTCCCTGTCCCCTCCATTGGCGACTGCACCATTACTAATGGTAGCGTTTTGGCTTTGGGCAATTGGGGTCCACTTGTAAAGCAAGAGATGGGAGCCGTTAATACCGTTAGAGGAACCGTTAATCTGGTGAGAGTGATGGGTGGAGGTGTTGTGGTTGGAGGGAGGAGCTACGTGGACCCACTTCTTCTTCCACTTCCTTACCGGCCCAGTGAACACCGTGACCGGTCCGTGCCGGGTCGAAGTCCGCCCGAGTCGGGCCCCAACTCCCTCCATCTTGCTGATGGATCTCCGATTCTGCGTTGGCGAGTCGTTAGGCGTCCGATCCGTCGTTAAAATTAAATAAAATAAAATAAAAAGAACTTTAAGAATTGCTGTATGATTCTTTGTTTCTTTGCTTTCTCTCTCTAAAACAAAGACTTTCTCTCTCTAGATTTGGGTGGGGTGCGTTTTTGATTCATGTATATGGTTTCCGTGTCTGGGTGGGATTGGGTGGTGGTCATGCATTTTTACTATTGTGATGCTAAATCAGGGCCGTCTACGCGGATTCTTACTACATTGAGACCTTTTCTTTCTGATTCACCAATTTTTTGAAGGATTATGATTCTTTTCCCTCCTCTTTTCATCACCTCCTCTCATATTATCATATTTTGTTTTTTTCTTGCTATAAAAAATTAATCTAAGATGTTGATGTGACTTAACCGTAACCGTTCAATTAGGAGAGGAGGGAAGGGGAGGGAAAAAAATAGGGGAGAAAATCCTACTCTTTTTGGAAACCTAAGGAATCGTCAAGTAGAGCTAGACTCTATTTACTACGATCTAATAATATTTCTCTTTATTGGCAAGTGAATGGCCTTTAATTCTTGTCAAAGACGATTTTGAATCACATTATTGCTAACGCATTATGAGGTTTAACCCACTCTCACACCATTTTAGTGTAAACACGGCCCGCCTTGAAGGGGTGCGAGGAGTGCGACCGCACAGGCCCTGTTTTTTGGGGGCCCCCTAAATTTAATAACCTTTGTAATATACTAGATATATATTATAAACGTGAGCATATTAAACAAAGTTGTCATAGTCGATTTGGCAAGTGTTGTTTTTGCTATCTACCTGTGCACGGGTTCAAGTCCGTGCCTTGCATATATTTTTAATTATGAATTTTTTTTCAGCTGTGCTTATTTCATATTGGGCATTTTCTGGGGTTTTTTTCTTTCTCCAAAGCTAGATAAGTATTATTGTCACATCCTGGGCACGACTCCAAGTCCGTGCCTTGCGTATATTTTTAATTATGAAATTTTTTCAGCTGTGCTTATTTCATATTGGGCATTTTCTGGGTTTTTTTTTCTTCTCCAAAGCTAGATAAGTATTATTGTCACATCTTGGGCTCGACTCCACCGTAACACGATATTGTCCGCTTTCGGCCCCGACCACGCCCTCACGGTTTTGCTTCTGGGAACTCACACGAGAACTTCCCAGTGGATCACCCATCATGGGATTGATCTCGTGCGAACTCGCTTAACTTCGGGAACTCACACGAGAACTTCCAGTGGATCACCCATCATGGGATTGATCTCGTGCGAACTCGCTTAACTTCGGAGTTTCGATAGAACTCGAAGCCAGTGAGCTCCCAAAAGGCCTCGTACTAGGTATATATGGGAATATACATATAAGGCTTACAAGATTCACTCCCCTAGGCGATGTGGGATGTTACAATTATTAAATACGAACGGATACATTTATTTTTAATTTTGATTTTTTTTTCAATTGTGTTTATTTCATATTGGGCATGTTTTGAGATTTTTTTTTCTCCAAAGGTAGATAGATATTATTAGATACAAATGGATACATTTACATCATCAGCAAGAGTATTAAACAAGAATTGAGGACTAATAAAGGCCCAAATATACTTCCCTCTATTTTTGAATGCAAAAGATGTCACAGAGTGTGCCGCACGATTACCTACCATGGGGTTTTTTAGCTACACTATTGTTTTCTTGTTTTAAATATATGTAGTTATTTTCTTTCATTATAAAAGATAACTTTTGCTAATAAATCTATAATTAGGAATATCAAATTAAAATTTTAGAAGTTTGAAGATATAATCTTTAAAAGCCTCATTTTCTTTTCTTATATGATATTATTTAACCATTTATTTTCTAGTCACTATTTGATGGTCATCTAATTTTCATTTTATTTGAAAACCATTTTGCATTCCATATGTCAATGATTTTTTTAACACATAATTTTTTCTTGAGATGAACTCTTGATGATAATAAAGAGCAAGAATGATTCCAATTGTAATATTTCAACGGTGATATGATAAGTACATATCCACCATACCATGCTTTTTCTATTAAAAAGTAAGGAGTTTCGAACCCAAAAACACAAGGGATGCAGATAGATACACAAACGCATCACACCATGTTTCATTTTTATTTATTTTCTTGTGCGTTATATCAATTTGTACAAATAAAAAATAAAAAGTGTAAAAGAAAATATAGCAACCAAAATTTTAGGCCATGTAAGGGCTCCCGTTTGAATCTTGTACAAGACCTCTAAAATCTTAGGATCAACCCTGAGTGTAAATAATATTGTTTGTTAAAAAAAAAAAAACATAGTCGTTGGTTTTTCTACAAGTAACAATTGAAGTTTCGGCAAATATCCTTCACTCATTTTATGAGATAAATTTAGCACAAAAATAAGTTTATCCATAGCCTTTTTTTTCAGTCCAATAATTAGAGTTGGTCTAACTAGCGGGTTTGGTAACCATTTTCAATTCTCAAATGACAAGCTAGTAAGGAAGGTAATAGTGTTGTGCATTTGGAATTGAAAAGCCTTTTACCCGCATAGAAGCAGATAAAGACTCGAACAAAAGCAATATGATCATATCCGTGGATTACAATCCAATATCCGTGCGCAAAGACTTGCAGCGCATGGTGACCATATCCGTGGATTGAGTAGGCAATATCACAGCTGTCCATGATACCGCATCCTCAGTTATTAGAGCAAGTCCAGCCTTGGACAGTGCTCGGGGGACAGGGGAGAGGAAAGGGTCCGAGGCCCGGTGGATAACCCTCCAGCTTTGGAGAGCCCGAGTGAGGGTGGGAGCTCGAGCACAAGGAGGATGGGGAATTGACAGGCCTGCAGCCCAAGAGCCAAATATTTTTTTATTTTTTTTGTGTCACCCCCAAGGGCCTGCAGCCCCATTTCCATGTTTTTCTTTATTATGTATTATTTAAACAAACAAAAAAAATTAATATTTTATTACCTATTACCAGGGAGAGTTCAAAGGATGACGATGCAAAAAGTAATTACTATTTATTAATAGTAATTACTATTCATTAAAGGTAATTACTGTTTAATATGGTGGATTAAATAGTGGATTGGCAGGAGAGCTCCAAGTGGAGTTGCTCTTAAGCCGCGGTCGAGATCCTCAATGTCCCCTGCTATTCTTCCTGCATAGGTGCTGCGTAAAAAGTACTTCTTCTAAACTTAGTTGGAAGATAATGACAATGCGTTCTTCAATTCCATGTATGTATGTTTGATATGAATTTCAGTTTGTGTTTCTCTTTTTTTTGTTTCATAAACCTGTTTGGAGCAAGAAATCAAAATTTTGCTCCAGTGGGAATTTTTCCTTTGTACGAATTTGAACCGTTTAATTCATGGATTTTGATTCGGTTTTTGCACCCAATTTGTTTGTTTCTTTGAATGCCTTTGAATCTGGCCAATAAAATGTGGGTTCGCTACTTTGCCTAAATGTTCACAGGAATTTGCTTAAAATAACGGGTTGTACGATGCCAGAGAGAAGACAGAGAGGAGGAGTCGTCGGATGGCAGAGAGAAGAGACAGGCCGTGCGATGCCAGACAGAAGAGAGAGGATGACTCCTGGAAGGAAAAATTGGAGGAGAGAGGGAGGAGACACAGGCCCTGACAGATTGGAGAGAGATGGGAGCTACGGGTTTGGACTGAGTGAGAGAGAGTTTTAGGTGGGTGCTCTGCCAGGATCTATGGGATTTTCTCCGCTTTTTGACAGGAGATGGGCAGGGAGAGAGATACAGAGCGGCAAGCATGGGTGTGTGTGGTCTTTAGGGTTAACGCGTTATGCAAAGAGGCGGTGAGGAGGGGATGGCTGAGGGACCAATGCCAGGGTGTGGGTTTTCAGCTTTCTCAAATTGGTGTTGCCTGTTCCTTTGTCGTGGTGAGGTTGGTAAATCATTGCATTTTACCAAAGGTATTTGACCTGCGTCTTCTGAACTTTTGAGCTCATTTCGTCTCTAAAATGTCCTCTTGGAGCTCTTACTGTGATCGTTCTTCTATTTCTTTTATTCAAAATGTTTTACATTTCTCATTTAATGGTGTGCCTTTGCTCATTTAACTGGCAATTTAATGGTATTTGGTCCTCCGGTTTGTCTGAATTGCTAAAGGATTTAGTTTCTTTGGAATTTTCAGAAACTTGGGTAAATAGGTGATTTTGATTTTGGTTCTCTGATCAGATCTCTGAACCTTCTCAGCCCTTTTGGTACCACGAGTTACACAGCTGTACACACGGTTACATCGTGGAACTCAGGTGTTGTAGCTTACAGCCACCAGGGTGATAGGTATATTTCGTTGCTTTGACCATTTTTTAACTTATAGATTTATTCTAATCGTCTGGTTTGTTTTCTCATTGCGAGTTACCATGATTTATTTTCTCATCGTATCTACAAGTTATTTCAGTTGAAGTGATACCCTTAAAATTTGTACTCTACACTTGCATGACTGGCCTTAATATGATTTTTGGATTGGCAAATTGTTGATGGTAACAGCCATATGCATCTAGACGTTTCACCTGCCTATTCTAAATGTTTGAACTCCTTTTTACTTTGGTCTTTCTTATTTTTGTTTTTGAGAGTATCTAATAGGCCAAGATTGCCGGTTTCTTGGTTGTAGTTTTTTTCCAAGACATGGTGTATTCGAGCTTTTAAATTCTTGAACTTATACAAATTTAAATTCTGTTTAATTAATGCCTACTATTTTGGCTTTTGTTTTTAGAATTGAATAATATTATTCCAATTTTTTGCCGTTATTTTAAATGGGATTTTGGATTTGGTCTACACTTTCTTTTGTTGAAGATGTGTTTTGTTCGAATCACTAAACTGAACAGTGCATCCATAACCTCTAGGTCTGTATCATGCCTGGTAGGTTATCTGAAAACATCATTCTGATATATATATGGACTTATATAAGGAGTAGTTAGGTGATTAAGCTTCACACAATAATTGGTGATGTTAACAATGAAAAATACCTGATCAATCTCCTTCCTCTCAAACAAGTTTCTCTGTAGAAATCCTCCTCTCTCACAGTCAAATACAAATGGAAGCAGCATCAATCTGTAGTTATTGCGTCGGTAACCACAATGAGTTTCATATTCAAACAAATGTCTGTTGGTTTCAGTTTTTCAATCTTTAAAAACTGTCGAATCAAGTTGAATACGTAATTTTATGTTTATTGTTAGCTAACACTATAATTTGGTTTGAAACTCAGGTTTGAATATGTGCTTAATGGTTTGCATTGGTTGATTTTTTTTGCATAATGGTTTGAATCTGTGCTTAGGTTGGTTTGAAAGTCAGGTTGTGAATTAAGGTGTAAAAAATGAATATGGATGAACCTTTGGTTTGAAACATTTTTGGTTGCTCCAGTGCTGTTCTTTTCACTGTGGCTCTGTTTCAACCATTACATTTCATAAGTTTGAAATCTGTTAGCTATCTCATTAATTGGTGTACATTACCTCATTTAACTCAAATTTAATGAGATTTGGTCCTCCAATTTGTTGGATTTCCTAACGGATTTACTTTCTTTCGAAATTTCAGCAACCTTGATTCTGGGAGGAACAATACGCTTCATTGCCATCTTTAGGTATACAATTCTGCACATTGATTACATATTCAAAGCCTAATTAATTGTACACCAATTTTTTATTACCTTTGTAAAGCTTTTGTACTCAGATTTTTAATATGTGATTATTTTGTCAAGAATAAACGAGAAAACTAATCATGGGGACATACTTCTTTTTCAATTCTCTCCTCTGCATTGTTTCTTCAATGAAATTGGATTCATAGATGTAGGGATACAGCAACGACTGAGGTGTGAAAAAAAGGTCTAGGCGTAACGATTTCAGGGTTTAGAATTGATTCAAAAATACGAGAAAATGCTTCATTCTCTGTTCTTTTTTCCTGTTTGCTGTAGTGATTCCAACTTAGTATATACCCATTTTTATAAAACCATGAATGGTGGTTGTTAAATGTTGTGCCATTCGACAATCCTTAGTTCTGCATTCCTTGATTTTTTTTGCTGTTTCCAGTTTGAACAACCTGTCATGTTCTTTTCTGATGGTGTATAATTGTATATTTGCAAAGATGCATGGCTATTAGACCTTCAATTAGAGATCAGCATGATTGCATTGTCATAAGACTGAAGCTATACAATTACCATTTGATAAATATTGCTTCTGTCATTTAATTGAGGTTCATCTAGAAGACGACTCAGGCATGTTGTTAGTCTAGATTTACATTTCTTACTACTTTCGTGCAGTATTTAATTATAAGTCATGAACAAGCCAATGTTTTCAAACTTTACAGATGCCTATGTTCACATATGAATAATTTGGCTTATGGATATTAATGTTGTAAGCAGATATGGTAATTGTTCTATCTATGGAATATCTATTTAATGTCTCATTGGTTTAACATTATCAAAACTTTTGCATATCTCTCAAGTTTAACAAATGCTTATATGTACATATAAGATCTGAAAAGGATGGAATTGTTTTCTTCTGTAGTAACCACCGTGTGTATATATATATATATATGTATGTATGTATATTCCAGTAAACTTGCTTATATCTTTGGAAATATGTACGTACCAACTGTCAAAGCATGTATATACTGGTGTCCAAGTTGAGCACAACAATGACACCCCATTCTATTCAATCTTAGTTGTTGATGCAGCGTTTGATGATTACAGAACACACACGCACGCACACACCACTCATCACATACTCTAGGGTTGCATAACCATGCATTCCCATGACTCACGTCAAAACATGAGTTTTATCACCCTCAGTACCATTTTTCACAAGTTCGAAATCCGAAAAGCTTGCCATTGTAATCCTAAAATAACTCATTCGTTTAACACACATGAAAATTATGCATTTTCATAATTAAAGTTTCAAATTGTCATCAGTTTGTTCAAATGCACCATTTCCTTTTTGTTTCCCTTCTTTTATCTTGCAAGCACTCATGGTGTCAATTTCCTTTTAATTTCGGTTAATGGCAGTTTTGAAATTTGTGATGACCATTCTCATATTTCTATAAATTTTTTGAGAAAAAAACATGTGAAAAAGCACATTAGTCTCTAGGTCGTAAATCACTAGGACAAAAAACCATGTCATGCATCCCTCTGTTTGTTCATAATTGTCTTCAATTTATTCAACTTAAATGTGTTTTATTCATCTAATTACGTCTGAAACAGCTGGTTCCCGTGGCAACTCACGGGCCTAATTTCTAGTAAATAACTAAAATTAAGTCACAAAAGAAAGAGCTAATGAAAACACAAAAGAAAGAGTGAAAAAATAGACTTTGATTGGATAAAAAGATAGATAATTAAATAAGAAGAAGAAAAAAAAGGGAAATAAAATAAATACGAGAAGAGAAAACGCGCGGGAACGCCACGCTGGCCATTCGCGTGAAACGGTTGATCCTGAAAAATGACGGCAGGGATTAAAAGACGAAAAAAGACGGCCAGGATTAGAAGACGTTTGAGTTGCGTAAAGCGACAGCCAGGATTAGAAGGCGATTGAGTTGTTTAATCCCTGCGATCCAGTTCATCGGAAGCGTTTCGCCAAAAATCCAGATCCACGTCCCTGATCTCTCTCCCTGCAAATCCAAAAATGTCGTCGTCGGTGATGGTTTCGATGGCCGGTTTCCTGGCCATGGAAGATTGGTGCAAAAAGTTGGCGTCGAAGATTTCGCAGTCCACAGAATGCTTCGCAGAAAAGGCGTAGAAGGTTCATCGCGTCGCTCGGGTTGTCGTGGAAAGTCATGTCGATTTGGAATCTCTGATGGATTTATGGAAGTAGAAGAAGGATCAGTGGTATAAGAGAAACAAAAAATGGGAACCAACCGTTGTGATAAGCAGATATCCCAAGGACAGCTCTGATGTCGGTCAATTGCAGCATCTTGCTGCTCGAGAAGGGATCGAAGGAGCAGAGATTATGGAGCTGAGGGAGGCGTCGAGGAAACACGGCCGGTGGGTGGAAAGTCGCGGTGACGTAAAGGCGGCGTTCAAGATTTTGGCGAAATTGAACAAATGGAGGGAAAAGCTTGAGGTGGTGAGGATCTCCATGAGCGAGTTCGTGCAGCAGCTAGAGGCTGGTGCATCTGTGCGCATCGGGACTGAAAAGTAGGCTATGGCCGTCAGCTGCTTGAGGGAGTTTCTTAGCACATCGTCTCTGTGCGTTCTGGTTCTGGATAACGCCGACGTCGGAATGTTCGGTACGGTAGCAGATGTGGCAGGCTTCACACGCGTTAATATATGGTATATAATTTAGTTAATTGATTTTGATTGTAGTTAATTAATTCTTGATTTTTGTTAATTGATTCTGATTTTAATTATTGACACAGATTTATCCCCTGCTCCTCAGTGTCCCCTGCATAGGTGCTGCGTTAAAAGGTACTTGTTCTAAATAATACGTTCTTCAATTTGTGGTTGATATGAATCAGTTGATGTTTTTCTTTTGTCAATTTGTTGTTGTTGCTTTTGCTGCAATGGATATGTATATCTAAATTCCTAGCCTTACCCCAGCAGTTAGAGTTGGTGGCTCAGTGTGGCACAAGCACAACAAACAAAGTAAATTCTCCCGACTTATGCGTCCTAGTCTTTCTTACTAGTTATTATTAACTGCGTTATTAGTTGCAAATGTTCTTGTTGATACGTATCCCGGAAATAACAACTGGAGATGTTACTTCTGCTGGCCGAGGTGCGTTTGAGGATCTCGACCGCACAAGCACAAGCACAACAAAGAAAGTCATCATTACAGATTAGAAACAAATTTTAATATGTTTCGGTGTCACATTACATGTGTGAAACTGCTTTTTTGAGATGTATTTTGTTTGAATCTCTTAATTGAAAAAAACAGTTTCACACATGTAATGTGACACCCAAACATATTAAAATTTGTTTCTAATCTATAACGATGACTATTTGTTGTGCTTGTGCGGTCGAGATCCTCAAACGCACCTCGGCCAGCAGAAGTAACATCTCCGGTTGTCATTTCCGGGATATGTATCAACAAGAACATTTGCAACTAATAACGCAGTTAATAATAACTAGTAAGAAAGACTAGGACGCATAAGTCGGGAGAATTTACTTTGTTTGTTGTGCTTGTGCCACGCTGAGCCACCAGCTCTAGCTACTGAGGCAAGGTTAGGAATTTAGATATACAAATCCATTGCAGCAAAAGCAACAAATTGACAAAAGAAAAACACCAACTGATTCATATCAACCACAAATTGAAGAACGTATTATTTAGAACAAGTACCTTTTAACGCAGCACCTATGTAGGGGACATTGAGGAGCAGGGGATAAATATGTGTCAAGAATTAACAATAATTAAAATCAGAATCAATTAACAAAAATCAAGAATTAATTAACTACAATCAGAATCAATTAACTAAATTATATACCCTATATTAACGCATGTGAAGCCTGCCGCATCTGCTACCATACCTGACACTTCGACGTTGGCGTCGTCCAGAACCAGAATGCACAGAGACGATGTGCTGAGAAACTCCCTCAAGCGGCTGACGGCCATAGCCTGCTCTTCGGTCCCGATGCACCGGCCTCCAGCTGCTGCACGAACTCGCTCATGGAGGTCCTCACCACCTCAAGCTTTTCCCTCCGCTTGTTCAATTTCGCCAAAATCTTGAACGCCGCCTTTACGTCACTGCGACTTTCCACCCGCTGGCCGTGTTTCCTTGACGCCTCCCTCAGCTCCATAATCTCCGCTCCTTCGATCCCTTCTCG
This sequence comes from Malus baccata, assembly GCA_006547085.1. Classification (NCBI taxonomy): domain Eukaryota; kingdom Viridiplantae; phylum Streptophyta; class Magnoliopsida; order Rosales; family Rosaceae; genus Malus; species Malus baccata. The sequence goes on from VIEB01000899.1 coordinate 382,989, forward strand.
AGCAGCAAGATGTTGCAATTGACCGGCATCGAAGCCGTCCTTGGGATATCTGCTTATGACAACAGTTGGTTCCCATTTTCTGTTTTTTTTATACCACTGATCCTTCTTCTGCTTCCATAAATCCATCAGAGATTCCAAATCGACACGACTTTCCATGACACCTGAGCGACGCGATGAACCTTCTTCGCCTTTTCCGCGAAGCATTTTGTGGACTGCGAAATCTTCGACGCCAGCTTTTTGCACCAATCTTCCATGGCCATCAAAACCATCACCAACGACAACATTTTTGGATTTGCAGGGAGAGAGATCAGGGACGTGGATCTGGATTTTTGGCAAAACGCTTCCGATGAACTGGACCGCAGGGATTAAACAGCTCAATCGCCTTCTAATCCTGGCCGTCGTTTTTCGTCTTTTAATCCTAGCCATCATTTTTCAGGATCAACTGTTTCACGATGATGGCCAGCGTGGCGTTCCCGCGCGTTTTCTCTTCTCGTATTTATTTTATTTCCCTCTCTTTTTTCTTCTTCTTATTTAATCATCTATCTTTTTATCCAATCAAAGTCTATTTTTTTCACTCGTTCTTTTGTGTTTTCATTAGCTCTTTCTTTTGTGACTTAATTTTAGTTATTTATGTGTAACAAATTGCATTTTATTTTCTTTCTTCCTTTAATTTTAGACATTGTTCGTATTTTCCCACCTTATTTTAAAATCTACTATTTATGTCGTTTATAACTTAGTTACACGAAAACAAAACATTTTTGAAAGAGCAATAAATATACAAGTATTATCATGTTGTTGTAAGATAACGAACGAACACACTATCCATCACAAATCTCAAAGCTTTTGAGGACCCAACATGACCGTATATTTCAAAGCAACCAACGGACCAACAACTGTTAAGCCTACCAAGTTTTTAGTAAAGTGCACTGTTAATCTTTCCAGAACTGGGCAGTTAGCCAAAAGGCACTCGAGAACTTCTCCAGTCACATCAACATATCGAAACCGAAGAACTCTGAGGAACTTAAATCCAATATTGTATCCACAAGAGTGTAGACTTGGAATGTCAGAATGCATGTCCTTGAGCTTCGATGACTGGACCTCTATGTTCCCACTTTTGATAAAGTGAGAGTAGAACATTATTTGGTAAACGACGATTGATTTTGCCCACCGATTTGCACTTGCCCTTATTTTTCTCTTTTGTCCCCAACTTCTTTCCTCTTTTTGTTGCCTTTCCTCTCGTCCCGAAGTTGTGCTCATCCTTCTAATAGATCAACAGGCAAACCCCAAACGGAAAACAACAAGAAGAAGCCGAGTAAGGACTAAGGAGTGTTACAGGGTAGTGTTCATCAAGTTCGGATAATACTTACATCCCCATAAACGTATTTTCATGAATATATTTCATAAAAAAAAAAACCGTTCAATTTCTTAATCATCATTTAAATGTCATTCGTACGAAAAATCTTTCGAATTGGAGATTCTGAAATTGAACAGTTCCGATTATGAATTTTCTAAGATGAATGAATGTAGATTATTAGCAATGGGGGGATGCAAGTAGTATCTTTTGCGGAAAACAATGGACAATTTAGATATGTGGAAAAATATAAAGATTCAATTTTTAGATGGTGGCATGCGCGTTTGGTATATGGCAAACAGAAAGATGCAATTTTTCTTAACAATTGGATATCTATGAAAGGGACGAGAAGAAAAAAAAGTAAACTTCGGAGTTTTGAATCTGTAAAAATAAAGGTGTGTACCTTGCTTTTGGAAAATTCAGAAGCTGGGCACCCCCTTTTGTTCATCAGATCTGGCAGTGGCAGGGCAGCGTTTCCGTTGAGGTTGTTTCCTGGTCCGAAACGGACCTCACTCTGCGATGCTTTTCTTATAGCTTCTAGGTTAGAGAGGATAGAGAAAGTCGAGCCCGGAAGAGACAGAGGAGAAAGACAAAACTAACTAGTTTGCTTTGTCGAAGTGTATTTATATCTAAATTTAGGAGAGTTCGAGAATTTGAGATATTTTTAATTTTTTTTAATAAATTTAGAAGTATTCATTTATGATTTTAAGTGAATATCTAAAATTCAACATGTATTCAATCATGATTTAATTATAATTTATTAAAATTCTTATAAATCTTGTTGTATTGAATTATGATTTCAAAAAGTTTGTAACGTTGTACTCAATTAGGAATTTATTTTAAAGCATTTTAAAATGTTGATGAATTTGGTGGGATTTGAGAGATTTCATAATGCAATTTAAGCATTCAGAAATTTCACCCTCTCTCTTTGAGATTTCTAAGGAATTAAATCAAAATTATGAAAAGTAAATAATAGTTCAAATTTAACATAACAGGTGGAGAAAAAAAAAATTAAAAAGAAATCAAAGCGCTATATAAGAGATGTGTATTTAATTGGGAATTGGAGATATTTTAAATGGATTCATAAATCCATGAATTTTTATGGAGTTTAATTGATTTGTAAAGATTTTCATGTAAAATTTTGATTCAATTCCCTCGAAATCTCATGCGGAATGGTGATTCAATTTTCCCTCTAACTCCTCAATTTTTTCAAATTCATTAAAATCAATTTCCAATTGAATATACATGGAATGTTATAAACTTATCTAAAATCCTTATTGAATACATCCGGATTTATGAGGATTTTAATAAACTATCTTAAATTCTCGATTCAATACATATTGAATTTCAATGAATCATTTAAAATTTTGATTGAATACCACTAGATTCATTGAAATGATTAAAATCCTTCAAAATCTCAATTGAAGTAAGCCTTTAAATTTGATAATAATTAAACCAAAACAAAATTCTAAATAATAATAAATAAATGTGACTTTCAAAACAAAAAAACCCAAATAAAAAAAAAAAAAAAAAAAATATATATATATATATATATAATTACTCAGTACTACGATCTGGTGACATTTTTCTTTACTTAAAAGTAGAAGTTTTAAGTTCAAATTTCAAATCTCATAAATAATGAATTCGATACAAATTAATCTGCCCATTATGTGATTTATCCGAAGTCTTATTTCTTACGGAAAAAAAAAAACACAAAAACCCTAACAAGCGGCGCCGGTCGACCGTTCAGGCTTTCCTTAATCGGTCCTTAGGCCTAGCCCAAAAGTAACAAATATAACACAATAATAAACAAATAAATATAAAATTAACAATTAAAAAACACCAAAAGCCGAAGAAAATGAAAGACAAAGAATCATCAGCAACACTCACTTTGAGTTCCGCCGCGACTTCGTTCTCCTCCATCTCTATGTGAAAGTTGCTTCAAATCCAAGATTTTCATCACAGATTGATTCTGCTGCTTCCTCTCCTCTCAGACACATTCCAAATGCGTCAGAACTAAATATTCTGTCTGTCTTTCGATGGAAGCTCAGCGTCTGCTTTCTGGATTCTGCTCAGCCTCGCCGATTCCAAACGCCAGAACCCAATACTTCGTCAGATTTCCCTCCCCTTCTCTTCCTTCTTCTTCTTCTTCTTCCTCCACCGCTTCTTTTGCTCAATCCGACAGGTGGGTCTCCTTCAAAGCTCACCCCTTGTCTACCAAGTTAATACAGTGCAGGAACATCGCGGACACAGAGAGAGCTGAGGTGGTGGTTTCTTCGGATAAACAAGATTTAACAGGTGGGATTCGACGGAAAAAGCTTGCCGTTTTTGTTTCCGGCGGGGGCTCCAACTTCCGTTCGATCCATGAAGCGTGTCTTAACGGTTCAATTCTCGGAGACGTTGTCGTTTTGGTCGCAAGTAAACAAGGTATCCTCCACTCTCAAGTGCTTTTTGTCATTGCTAGTAATCCAGTTTGCTTTTCTTACTCGATAATCTGGTTGCAATTGCTCGATCTTAACGTTTGTTGTTAGCGCTTGCTCAAATTTTGGTCTTCGTTTTTTTATTGTCGTATCAAGGCAAAATCGGGCATATAGATTGAATGAAAAAGTTTTTGTAGTCACATGTTTTAGCATTCTTTCAATGGCAGCATTGATGTTGGAGATAGATTACATGCTTTTAGGATGAGTGTTTAGTGCTTTTCTAGGAAGCACTTAGATTGGGAATAAAAATGGTCTTATGCTTCTGGCAAAAGCACTTATGAGCAGGAGTGCTTCCTGCAAATGCATTTCTGAGCCAGAGCCCTTAGACTTGTACAGAAGGCTTGTTTCAAAATGCCTACATTGGCACTTGGGGTTTCGGTTGCTAATGATAGAGTGTGGTAAAAGCAAGTTAGGAACTTCAAAATATCTTGTAGAAATCATTGATGGGAATATTGTATATTCATTCAGGTGTACTGAATGGTATTTTGCTTGTCAGGTTGCGGAGGTGCCGACTATGCAAGGGAAAAAGGCCTCCCAATCTTGGTGTTCCCGAAAACTAAACTTGAGCCTGACGGAATATCTCCAGCTGACCTTGTTGCTACCCTTAGGTCAGCCTCTTCAACAGCTCAAAACTTTTGTATTCAAGTTTCTCTCTCTCTCACTTGGATATTTAGAGTGTTGAACCATCTGCTTATATGCTACTTGTTCGATTACATCCCTCAAAGAGGAGGCTGAGGCAGGGGCAAATATTGATACAAATGCATTAGCAGTGGTGCTTTTAGTTTCGGGTGCCTTTATTGGCACCCAATTTTTAAATGTTAACCCGGTCATTTTATTGAATTCATAAAGGAGACGACCCAATTGTATGTTATTTACATTTTGGTTGGTTCTGCATAACATCAGTTTTATGCACTATAAACAATCTGTAAGACCATAGCTTGAAAGTACATGCTTATTTTCTGGTGTTTCATTAGCCTAGGGACATAGACCAAGTTCAGCGGTAGCTAGCGTGGTGTGAATTACCTATGAGCAGTCTTTTAAGCATAGTTTTATTGCTAATTAGCTTTTGATTGATTATATATATGATCAGGGGATTAGAGGTTGACTTTGTTCTCCTGGCTGGTTACTTGAAACTTATACCGCTTGAGTTGATACAAGCTTATCCCAGATCCATACTGAACATCCATCCCTCACTTCTTCCAGCATTTGGAGGCAAAGGTCATTACGGTATGAAGGTCCACAAGGCCGTCATTGCTTCTGGGGCAAGGTATGCATCCTTCACCAATATCCAATGACTTTTGAGTCAAACTTCACTATTCGAGTTACATTTTCTGTTTGCCTGTACAGGAAATGTTCTAATATTTTGTAACTTTCATTTTGGTTAGATACACAGGCCCTACAATACATTTTGTCGATGAGCACTATGATACAGGACGTATCCTTGCCCAAGGAGTTGTCCCTGTGCTTGCTAAGGACACTGCCGAGGAGCTGGCAGCAAGGGTTCTTCGGGAGGTAATGCAATTTTTGTCTTGTCTGAACCACTGAATGAATCCGAAGAATCTTTTCTCCGTGTGTTTCCTTTTGGATTCTGACCTCTTTCGGGTGCTGGAATCGTAAATGTGTTGGTCTGTGCATTATATTCAATCAAATTTTTTATTTGGCTTCGTTATTGATTTTAGGAGCACTCCTTGTTCGTGGAAGTGATAACAGCAGTATGTGAAGAACGGATTGTTTGGAGGCAGGATGGTGTTCCTATTATCCGGAGTAAAGAAAATCCCAACGAATACAGCTAGCAGAACCGAAAGCTTTCATTTTTGAAGAGACTTTGTCCCAGTTCATATACACTACCTGTTACTTGGATGCGCACATTGCATATACTTAAAAAAAAGACGGGAAAGGTAGCAGAAAAAGAGCTCTAAGCTCAACCTGTAGCGTGAGTCGTATATATCCTTTTTCTTTACTGCATTATCTGTACAATGGCTAAATAGACTATGGCAAAAGTGAGGCTGTTTGCTTTGAGAGTTGTAACTGCGTTGGGCCAAGTAGTACCCAAATACAGCAGTAGGGTACTCGTTGTGGCTGGGTCAGATTCCATAGCCTCTGCTAATCTCCGAGCTGCCTTTCCTTCGGCTTGTAACAAGCGCGAGGCCATTATTTGATCGTTTACGGCCTTCGGCTATTTATTTGATGGACGTGTGCCCTATTGGAGCCGCGGCCTTACTTCTTAGTCTTGTTCTTTTTCCAATGTCTACCCATCTCGTATTCTAGCTTTTCTCGACTGTGTCAGTATCCCAAGCTAGTTACGAGTTATCATGCGTTTCAAAATTTTCACCTAACAATATAATTGATTGAAGATACCGTAACAGTTACATTACCTATTCTCGGGTTTATGTTCTTTCGGGTTGAATCTCCAAGGCCCCAAAATCATGAACGTCCAATCCATCCTTTACTCTCCTTTGTATAAAGGGACGGATGAGGATCCCATCCGGATCCAAATGGTGAGAATCCTAGGGATTTTCATATTCTAACCGTTCATCGTATATTGTGCGATCAAAAATCATTTGAATTTTATTATTTAAAATTAAACACAAATAGTACCTAACAAAAACTGACCGCATAATATACGATGAACGACTAAGATCCTCACCATTTGGATCCGGATGCGATCCTCATCCTGACGGTATCCCTCACATTTGGACAGTGTGGATCACAACATCTCCCTTTAAGCCCAACTGGTCCATTTTCGCCAACATAGTAATGAAATCAAGAAGATGTACGGCTGAGATCAATCCTAACAAGCCCTTCGAGCTTCATACATTATATATGAGCAGCCGCTGCTAGGGTTTTGAAAAGCTATCAGACTTCATCTCTCGCTCGTTCTCGGCAGCCGCTGAGCGTTTCATTTTCTCTCCCGAATTTTGAAGTTTTATTTTCATATTTATTTTTTCTGGGAAATTTATGGATTTGATGAAAAAAGAAAGCTACTTGTACCAAGAGAAGGGGTTGATTTATCAAAATTCAACATACCCTTTCGCTTGATTTTGGCCAAAAGGGCTGTAGCTATATCGAATTTCGAAAGAGAGAAGTTTACTGGCCGGTCGTCGTTTTCCGTCGACAGATCTGCTTACCGAGCTTCTCACAGTTTTTTCTTCCATTTTTTTCGTATCTAAATTGTTTTATTATTTTTATTTAATTTTGGTGTAATTTAATTTAATTTAATTGAATGAGAAGGGGAGAGGAGAGAAATGGCATAGGATTTAGCCTTTTCGCGAGACCCTTCTCTTACATGAACTAAAATTATTCAAATTTTAGGGTTACCTTCCAGGCAAACCTGCTTCGATTTCCCAGGCTGTTTGCGTCTATCGGTGCCCACATTTTTATTCACTTTTCGTGCGGTTGGAAATTTTTAATTACAACCTCAATTTACACATTTCTTTAAAAGAAAAATAATTATTTTAAAGAAAAACTAATAATCTAGCTTTTAGCCCAGAAACATCTTTTCTGCTCCAACCCTTCTACCCTAAAATTTTAGCCCGAAATTATTAAAGATGAAATTAGCCTAAATTTTTTTCTTAAATCAATTTTTTTTTTTAAATAAATATGTAGATTATTGTAAATTAATTTTATAAACATTTTAATCTAAAAAAATTTAAATTCCGATAAACATTTCGCATTTAGCCAGGGGGAAAGCTGGGGGGTATTTGGCCCAGAAATAGCATTTGGCATTTAGCCTAAAATTTTAGCATGGGTTGGAGAGTGTTTGGGGGGGGTAATTTGGCTTTTAGCCCAGTGTTGGAGATGGTCTTAAAGTGTTTTTGGCTCGACTTCATTTGTTCTGTTCCTAATGGGACGAAGACACTATTCTAAATAATTTACTTTTAAGAGTAAATTGTATCAATAATTAATTAACTTTAATTCTATTGGAGCAATGATTTCTTAACTAAAAATTCATTACCATTTATCCCTCAACTTATCAAAACATGTAGCTATAGTCCATCAACTTAAAATTCATTACCAATGGTCCCTCAACTTTTAGAGAAATAGTTCCTTAACTTTAACCCAATTGAAAAAATGT
>VIEB01000900.1:0-57499 GCA_006547085.1 Malus baccata
GTGCACAATTCTGAGTTTAATTCAATTCTTGCATTCTGCCATAGTTATGCATGTGGGGGTCATTTTGGCACCCAAAGGACAGCCCTTAAGGTTTTAGGAAGTGGTTTCTATTAGCCTACATTGTTTAAGGATGCTAGAACATTTTGCATAACTTGTGATAGATGCCAAAGAATAGGTACAATAGGTGCCAAGGACCAAATGCCGCAAACCCCCATCTTTAATGTGGAGATCTTTGATGTATGAGGTATGGATTTCATGAGACCCTTTCCGCCCTCATATGGTTTTACTTATATTTTGCTAGCCGTTGATTATGTGTCGAAATGGGTGGAAGCCAAAGCCACCCGTACTAATGATTCTAGAGTAGTGGCTGATTTTTTCAAGGCTAACATCTTTTCCAGATTTGGCATGCCGAGGGTGTTCATAAGCGATGGAGGCTCCCACTTTTGCAATCGCACAATTGAGGCGTTGTTTAAAAAGTACAATGTGAAGCATCGGGTTTCCACGCCATACCACCCTAAAAAAAGTGGCCAAGCCGAAGTCTCGAATAAAGAAATCAAGCAAATCTTGAAGAAGACTGTTGGGCCAAACCGGAAGGATTTGAGCTTGTATTTAGATGATGCACTGTGGGCATATCGCATTGCCTATAAAACACCTCTAGGGATGTCTCCATTTCGACTAATCTACGGCAAGCCGTGTTACCTACCTGTGGAACTAGAGCACAAGGCACGTTGGGCTGTGAAAACATTCAATTTGGACTTAGATGCTTCTGGAATGAATAGGAAGCTCCAACTGAATGAACTTGAGGAGACGGAACGAAGCCTATGAGAATGCACGAATTTACAAGGAGAAAACAAAGGCGTTTCATGATAAAATGATTCGGGGAAAAACATTCTCAATTAGACAGAAAGTGCTATTATTCAATTCCCATCTACGATTGTTTCCTGGTAAGTTACGATCTAAGTGGATTGGGCTATTTGTTGTCACTAATGTTTTTCCCCATGGTGCAGTCCAAGTTAAAAGCTTAAGGAACCGCAACGAATTCAAAGTGAACAGGCATCGTCTGAAGCTATATGAGTGATGTGGGGCAGATTGTGGAAGAAATCCCACTCAGTGCCGTGGGCCCTATCCAAGCTTAGAAGGAAGTTTCGTCCGACTGCAAGACGTTAAAGCAAGCGCTTCTTGGGAGGCAACCCATGTATTCAAATAAGGAAGATCTTTGAATTGCTCCACGATTAGTTTTGCATTCCTAAAATCCTTCCCTTTTTTGCAGTTTTATTTTACCATGATTGTCATTTTTATTTGTTGCTTGTTTAATTGTTTTTTGTGTGGGTTTATTTTTGAAACATTGACAGATATGCAAGGTATTTTTACATTAAAATTCGTGGAAAATGAACAGGGGCAGAAAAATACAAGAGGGAGCCTTCACAAGGGCTGTTTAGGAGAAGTCTTAGTAGTCGGCGGAGTCCCAGAAAGAAAAGGCATCGAAGGGTGATCATTCGGAGCCTCAGTAGTTGGCGGAGCCCCAGAAGGAGGAGGCATCAGAGGTTGATCATTTGGAGCTTCATTACGCGGTACAGCCTTAGAAGACGAAGGTAACTGTTTTTGGAACAAACCCACAAACCTTTGATGATCAAGTAAAATCTGACCATCAGATTCCTGCATTTGGTCAATCTTCCTCTTCATATTTGTAGCATAGTTATGTGCGAGCTTGTGCAACTATTTATTCTCATGCTTGAGCCCTCTAATCTCCTGTTTGAGACTCATCACTTCAGCCGCCAATGATTCAACTTGACGAGTTCGAGCAAATAGGCGTTGGGCCATATTAGACACAGAACCTGCACACTGCACAGTGAGAGCCAGAGAATCCTTAACAGCCAACTTATCATACCATTTGGAAAGTAGTTTGTTATCTTTGGGAGTGACAAGGTTCCTGGCCACCACCTCAGCGGTCATATCATTCTTTATCACCGAATCCCCAACGGTAAGATGACCAACAAGGGATATGAAGGATGAGCGCCATATGTTGTCTTAAGAGGCATGGCTGCCTCTTCACCAAGGTTCAAGTCAAAACAACGGTCGGAGGGGCCAGACATTTTCAAAGGTGTTGAAGAAAGAAGAGGTTAGGCAAATCAAGATCTTAGAAGTGCAAGAAAGGAGTTTCTACAGGCGGAAATTCAAGTGTGCTTTGAAACGTACTGCGTGCCTCTATAAAAATCAGCACTCAACGGGATTTCAGAGATCGAAGAGGCGAGCTGATGTGAAAATTAGGTTGACACACACATTAAACCCTATTGATGACAATTTTAGTATTAAGCAAATAGGGATCGTTCTAGACCAGGGATTAACTAGGGATGCTAATCAACACAAATAAGACTTAAAAACACTAAACTAGACTCTATAGACTCAAAACTAACTCAAAACAACAAGAAACAATAAAAAAAGACTCAATTCTAGACCTAACAAGTGATTTGGACGAAAATAAGACTTAACTTGACTCAAAAGATTAAAAGAAAACAGGTTTTGACTCTACAAACAAGACTTAAGGAATGGGGGATTGTTTTTGACGAAATTAAAACTTAAAAACAGAAACTTATAAAAGAAACTTAAGAAGACACGAATTTGATGAAATAGAATGGTGAAAGGCTAGTTAGAGGGTCCCTTCTCCACACATGACATATGCATACGAATCGATTTCCAATTATTCTTTCGACAAACTAGGAATGACAATGCCCCAAATTAACTGTATTGAACTAATTAATTCTCAGATTTCCCTAGATTCATTGAATTGAAGGGATAACGCATCACAACCAAATCATTCTTTATCAAGTTCCCTAACTATGGAATACGCATGATAGAAACACTTAACAGAGATCATTAAGCTTAAAAATACGTACTTTAAATGATCCGGCAAAGGCTTAAGCTCAAGAACGGGGGCCTGAATCACAGAGGGTAACAAAGTATTAGTTGAAACGAAAATTGGAATTGGGTTAGAAGGCTTATCACGATGTTGTGGCAATGATTCAAAGGCTGCCACAATCTCGGCCTGTTCTACATTGGGTATGGCCAGATTGGGTTTCAACCCAATTCCTTGTGCAATTGTTGTTTTAAGGGGATCGTCTTCCAATGAGTCAAGAAATTCCTGCGCCAATGCATCAAATGCATCAATAGAAAAACAAGAATGATCATCTTTAGGAAATTTAATAGCTTCAAAAATGTTAAAATTAATAATCTTCCCATCAAATTCCATTGTTAAAGTCCCCTTGAGCACATCGATCTTGGTGCGTGCTGTTTTCAGGAAGGGCCTCCCAAGTAGGATCGGCAATGGGGTGACATTGGGTGAATCCTCCATCTCTAACACATAGAAATCTGCTGGGAATATCAAGTTATCCACCTGCACCAAGACATCTTCCAAAACACCTTTCGGATATGCATTAGAACGATTGGCTAATTGAATTATAACACCATCGTTTTTAAGCTCGCCTAAGTTCATAGATGCATAAATTGAATAAGGCATGACATTAATTGAAGCTTCTAAGTCTAACATAGCATGTTCAAATTTAGTATTGCCAATAACACAAGGAATTGTAAAACTACCCGGATCTTTGCATTTAGGGGGTAATTTCCTTTGCAAAACAGCGGAGACATTCTCACTTACTTGGACAACCTCTTTGTTCGAAATTCTTCTCCTTGTGGTACAAAGTTCTTCCAAAAACTTAACATACCTTGGAACTTGCTTAATTGCATCAAGAAGAGGTATGTTGACTTGAACTTTCCGAAACGTCTCCAGAATGTCTTTCTCGTTCTCTTCCTTCTTTGATTGCTTAAACCTGTTAGGAAAGGGTGCATTTAATGGAATAGAACTAGAAAATTTCGAATTAAGACTTACCTTTGCCGAATTGGATGGTTTAGGGGTGGAAGATGGCTGTGGCAAGGGTTGTTCCACCCTTGCCGTGGGTGTAGCTTGTGCTTCCTCCTCAAACAGCAACTTTTCATCCTTTTTTTTTTACTTGATTTAGATGCTTGGGGTTTGGTTCCAACTTGTTTGCCACTCTTTAACATGATTGCTTTGGCAGTTTCGAATCCTCCCTTCGGATTTGCAATGGTTGAACTAGGGAGTTGATGCGAAAATTAACATAACACACAAATTAAACCCTATTTTTATCAAATGTAGTAAAGTATGTAACTAGGGATCGTTCTGAACCGGGGATTAGGAGGGATTGCTAAACATTTGAAAACTGACTTAGAAACGTAAAAACAAAGTTTAAAACACTAAACTAGGCTCAAAGAATGCAAAACTAAAATTTAAAACACTAAAACAATGCAAAAGACTCAAAACAGCAACCAAAAGACTCAAAACTGCCTTAAAAACACTTTCTGGGCAGTTTAGAGCACAAACACAAATTTGGACGAAATTGGGTTACAACTTGAATCAAAACACTTAAAAACACAAACTAAATGGATTTCTAACTAATCTAACACTTTAAAATAAAGGGGATTTGGTTTTGACGAAATTGAAAATAAGACAAAACTTTGTAATTAAAACAGATTGTAGAACGAATTTGAATGAAACTTATGGATGGAAGGCTAGCTAAGATGTTCTTCTCCACACATGTCACACTTGCATGCAAAACGATCTCCAATTGCTTTTCGATAAACTATGAATACTCAATGCCCCAGATTAACCGTGAATTGCACTAATTAAACCTCAGTTTTTTTTACAAGTTATTGAGTTGGATGATTGCATACGACAACCCAAAACATTCCCTACAAGTTCCCTACATGAATTGCATAATAGAGATACAAGCCAGAATCATTAAGTTCTATGAAAAACATAAGCATTGACGAGGCACTCGTTACTATGAATTGCATGAAACTTATGCCAAGAAATTACTTAACGCGATTGTGACTAGCAACCTTCACTACTTGCGAATATAAGTTCATAACGATTAGGTGAAACTCCCTTATATTCTAGCATCAAATTCATGCATGAAAATTAAGCGTGCACTCTCAACCAACATACACAAATCAGTTTTTATACGAACGGATAAGTAAATTGAATTCACAGCTTATGAAACGCAATTAGAAGTAATCAAATCATATTGCAAGCATAAACATGGTTTCAAATTCCCCCCTAGCCAAGGGGGGTTTAGTTTCTCATACTCACAAAGCAAAGATAAACAAATTTAGACATTGAAAACAGAAGAAAGAAAACACCTAGACGCTCCAATGATCCACTTTGAACAACAAGCACGCCTATGGACTGTCCTCCTTCCTCTTTGCTGCGGCACAAGACTTGAGGACAGGTTTTGGGTGATATATTTATGGAGGAATGGATGTGAGATGGTATGGTAGTGTTTAGGATAGGTGGAGGGTGCGGCAAAGGTAAGGAATTATGGATGTATGGTGATTTGGGAGTGTAGAATGGTGTAGAATGTGGCTGGACGAATTTCTGAGATGAAAGGGGGTATTTTTTATGTAGTGTGTCCTCCCTTCACTCCCTATTTATAGAAGCTCCAAAGCAAAGAATCACTCAAGTGGCTTCAATAAACAATACAAACAAAGACCAAAATGATGCAAAAACAGCTAGTTTACATGCTCTTTTATCATTGTGTCTTGCCTTTAACAAAAGGCAATCATTCCTCTTTTGCTAATTCAACTGCTTTGTAGTTGTCCATGTGCCTTCATTCTTCAATTTCTGATGCATTTGCCTTGTATTCCATCCCTTTTCCACATGTACTAGCTATTAGACAATTTTCACCCACATGTTTTGCATCATTTCATCTTGCAACACATCAACTTTTAGCCACTTTACACCTCTACACACATGCTATGCATCATTTCAGCTTGTAATTATGCTTGTAGTTGCTGAAAATGTGAATACATCTTGTAAAGCAATCCAACAAATGACATCTTTCACTTCTTTTCCTTTCAAATTGTTCCTTAAGTGTATGTATCTGCACACTTCCACACTTCAACTTCATTATTCAGATTTTTGCATGTGTTGAAACCCTTTTTAAAACACCAAAAACGTCCATCCCACTTGCTCCATATGCATGCAATTCATTTTGGCCCAAAATTGCTCCAAATTGCACCAAAATGCACTTTCTTTCCAACTTTGTTATTAGGACCTACAAACACACGAAAATAGCTTAAAACACTCTTATAAGCAATAACTAAGTAAATGCAAGAAAACATGTTAACTAAGTCGCATAAATATGCTCCTATCAAATTCCCCCACACTTAGTTTTTGCTAGTCCTCGAGCAAAACAAAGAAATAAAACGAAAGAAAACACAAAAAAAAAACACAACCTAAACCTTCCAACATTTGCCTCAGGGATTTCCAATGCACATGACATGTTAAAAATCATCATCCCCACAGATTTAAGTCATCTTTACACTTGAGCACATACTTAATCATAGTCACCACTTACTAGTTCACAATTAACCAATTAAAACGATGTTTTGAATGTAGTAACATGCCTAGAGAAATCACTCAATTCCTTACAAGATATGCACTCAGATTTTCTAACTACACACCCTATACTAGTTATATGTGAGAGAATTGATGTAGACATGAAAAGGAATGCTCACATATATCTATAACAAAGAATGCAATTTCTGGAGTTAATAAGCATGTTTAGATATAATCTCATGAATGGAATGCTACTACTTAGATGCGAGAACCAATGACACCATATGCTCATACCAAATTCAAACTCCACAAATTGAAACACATAACACTCAAGATTGAAGTCAAGGGTTGTAATGGGGCTTGGGTATTGGTTAACAAATGAAGGATAGGGATAACAAACGTTCTTAAAGCATTAGCAAGCAAAGTAATGAAATTGATACTTAGAATTCACTTTAGAATGCAGAGATTAACTTTGAACACAAAGGGAAGATTCAAGCAACACTTAGGGTCAAATACAACTTTTTGGACCCTTTCTTCAACAAACAATACTTTAGAACTCTTTTTCACATCTTTTCAACTCTTTTTTCCATACTTTTCATATTTTTCTTCCTTCTTTCTTTCTTTTCACGAATTTTTCTTTTCTTTTCTTTCTACCCATGCCTATGGCACACTAACTCACATGAGAAACACTTCCCCCACACTTGTTTTATGCCACACATTAATCAAAAGGAATTCAATTTGAATCATGCTTTACTATGCTTCAAGAACAAGGGTATGGATTGTCCTAATCTAGGCTAGGTGAGGAAAACGTGGGTTAACAAAGAATATAGGCTAACGAAGGCTCAAAGGGGTTAAACTTAAACATAAAATGAAGTAGGGCACACGGCATTTTGGCTAAGGTGGTGGTAACTACCCAACTTCATCTTGCATATGTGTTATGCAAATCAATAACATGCTTTGAATGAAATGGGCATGAGTTCTAGCATGTGGAACTAAATGATGAAACGCCTTCTAAGTAGTAACCAAGCAAGGAATAATGAGATCATGCAACGACTTAGAAAACAATAATGCACAGATTGTAACTCTCCAAGTAAACGTTTAGGCTCAAGTCTCACAAGGTTGTAGCGTTAATTTGAGTTCCTTCCTTCAAGCATGTTATAAAAACTGATTTTTCCTTTATGATTGCATGTGAATTCATAAGCTATAACCACAACCAAGCATAAACAAAGAGTAAATCAACTTTCATCCATGTTTATAACTCTTTTTAACAGTCATGCAATTAAAAACCAAATCCTCATCATTGTGTTGGAAGGTACCCTAAGACACAAATAAACATACAAAAACAACTCTTTTTGGGTTTTTCAAAACAATTTTTCAAAATTTTATGAGATTTTCGGATTTTTATGTCAAAACACAATAAAACACTCCAAAACAGCTTAAAACAGCAAGGAACAACACTAGAAGTAATGGGTGATAAACTCCTACGAATTTCATGCAAAACAATGGTTACCCCCCCACACTTAAATCAAACATTGTCCTCAATGTTTCAAGCATAAACTCGCACAAAAATAAGCAAATAAACAAACAACGAATAAACATGACAAGTATGGCAAAGTAAAAATTAGACAGAGTAGAGTTTAAGAACGCAAATCTGGTTTTCGAGATAGATGATCTTGTTATCTTTCCACAGCTTTGATCTCGAACTAGTTTGGAATTTTATGCGAGGAATATGAGAGTTCCTTGATTTCAAATCAGACTCCTTCTGCTGGGTTGATTTGATTGTGCAGTCTGCATTCTTCTCTGCTTGTTTCTTCTGCACGCCGGGCAGGCACAAGGTAGAGGTGTTAGTCTTTTTCTTTCTTCAATCTTTCCAAGTGCCCACCTCTTGCTTTCTTTCTCCTTATCCCTAGCTGAGGATGAATTGGTAAATTGTCTCCACATGCTTCGAGGTATCATTTTCACTTCCCTTATCTGTTCCCCAGGTAGATGTGGTAGACGAAGAGGAAGCATAAGATGATGAAGATGAGTACTCGAGAGTAAGGCTAGGTAAGCAATCTGGAAGGGGTTCCAGGCAGTCGGTTCCAGATCGGAAGATTGATACCAAGTGCTGGCTGATTGCTCTCTTTCTCCTTGTCCTAAAACAAAGACAAGGAGAAGGACAGGGAGAAAGCATGATATGAAATACTCTTGCTTTCAACCTTCATGATATGAAATACTTTTGCTTTGGATGAGTTGTTTGCAGAGGTACCCCAAGGAATTAGGAACACTGAGTGACTCGAGAGGGTTTGTTGGCAAGGCATTTTCGGAGATGACAGAAGGTTATGTATGTCTACCTTGCCATGGAGAATGAAGGTCGACATTTATAGGAAATAATAACCGGTACTGTTTTTTCACTCCTGTCGGCAACCGTGGGATGATTGAACAGTAAACTTCACGTGCTTTCTACTTCACCAGAAATCGCCGACAGATTGCCCGTGATTTCTGCAAAGCTGACTCTGCATGTGATAGATGCTGACACGTCTGGAAAAACAGATGGTTGGAATCGGCGCTTCTACAAACTGCCCGTGATTTCCGCAAAGCTGACTCTGCATGTGATAGATGCTGACAAATCTGGAAAAGAAGATTGGCCGTGGTTTTCTAAGCAAGCCCAGCTTTTGAGAAAGCTAGCGCCTCTTTGATTTTTGAGTTGGCCTCTTCGATTTCTAAGCTCGCCTCTTCGATCTCTAAAATCCCATCGCGTGCTGTTTTTTATAGAGGTACGCAGGACGTTCAAAGCACACTTGAATTTTTGTCTGTAAAAACTCCCTTCTTGCACTTCTACGATCTTGACTTGTCCGACCTCTTCTTTCTTTAACACTTCTGAAAATGTCTGGCCCCTCCGACCGTCGTTTCCACTTGAACCTTGGTGAAGAGGCAGTCCCGCCTTCTCCAGACAACATATGGCGCCCATCTTTCATATCCCCTACTGGTCCCCTTACCGTTGGGGATTCGGTGATGAAGAATGACATGACTGCTGCGGTGGTGGCCCGGAACCTTGTCACTCCTAAAGATAACAGACTGCTTTCTAGACGGTCTGATGAGTTGGCTGTTAAGGAGTCTCTAGCTCTTAGTGTGCAGTGTGCGGGTTCTGTGTCCAACATGGCCCAACGCCTATTTGCTCGAACCCGTCAAGTTGAATCGTTGGCAGCTGAAGTGATGAGTCTCAAACAAGAGATTAGAGGGCTCAAGCATGAGAATAAACAGTTGCACAAGCTCGCACACAACTATGCCACAAACATGAAGAGGAAAATTGACCAGATGCAGGAATCTGATGGTCAGATTTTACTTGATCATCGGAGGTTTGTGGGTTTGTTCCAACAGCATTTGCCTTCGTCTTCTGGGGCTGTACCGCGTAGTGAAGCTCCAAATGATCAACCTCCGATACGTCCTCCTTCTGTGGCCTCGCCGACTGCTGATGCTCCGCCGACCACTGAGACTTCTCCCAAACAGCCTTTGTGAAAGGCTCCCTCTTGTATTTTTCTGCTTAATGTTCCTTTTTTTTTATGAATGTAATAATACCTTGCATATCTGTCAATGTTGCAAAAAAAATAAATCCAAACCCAAAAATAATTAAATAAGCAACAACCAAATAAAAATAAATAAAAAAATAAAAAAATAAAAAATTGACAATCAGGCAAAATAAAAATGCAGAAAAGGGAAGGTTTTTAGAAACGCAAAACTGCTTGTGGAGCGATTAAAAAATTTTCCTCATTTGAATACATGGGTTGCCTCCCAAGAAGCGCTTGCTTTAACGTCTTCTAGCCGGACGATACCTCCGTTTAAGCTTGAACAGGGCCCACAGCATGGAGGGGTACATTCTCCATGACTTGCTCCTCAAAGGCCTCATAATAGGGTTTCAAACGATGCCCATTTACCTTGAATTCTTGTTGCGTCTTCAAACTTTGTATTTGGACTGCACCACGAGAAAAAACATTAGTAACCACAAAAGGACCAATCCATTTAGAACGTAACTTACTAGGGAATAAACGTAAACGGGAATTGAAAAGCAACATTTTCTGCCCAATGGTGAAGGTTTTGCCCCTAATCATCTTGTCATGAAACGCCTTTGTTTTCTCCTTGTAAATTCGAGCATTCTCATATGCATCTTTCATTAGCTCCTCAAGCTCATTCAATTGAAGCTTCCGATGAATTCCAGCAGCATCTAAGTCCAAATTGAACGTTTTTACGGCCCAATGCGCCTTGTGCTCTAGTTCCACGGGTAAGTGACATGGCTTGCCATAGACAAGCCGAAATGGAGACATCCCTAGGGGTGTTTTGTAGGCAGTTCGGTACGCCCATAATGCATCGTCTAAACACATGCTCTAATCCTTCCGGTTTGGCCCCACAGTCTTTTCCAAAATTTGCTTGATTTCGCAATTTG
Source organism: Malus baccata (assembly GCA_006547085.1). Classification (NCBI taxonomy): domain Eukaryota; kingdom Viridiplantae; phylum Streptophyta; class Magnoliopsida; order Rosales; family Rosaceae; genus Malus; species Malus baccata. Next base: position 10,833 of record VIEB01000900.1, read on the forward strand.
AAACTTCGGCTTGGCCACTTGTTTGAGGGTGGTAAGGTGTTGAAACCTTATGCTTGACATTGTACTTCTTAAAGAGTGCCTCAATGGTCCGATTGCAGAAATGTGAGCCTCCATCACTTATGAACACCCGCGGCATCCCAAATCTAGAGAAAATGTTAGTCTTGATGAAATCTGAAACCACTCTAGAATCGTTAGTACGGGTAGCTTTTGCTTCTACCCATTTGGAAACATAATCAACTGCAAGCAAAATATAAGTGAAACCAAATGAAGAAGGAAAGGGACCCATGAAATCAATACCCCAAACATAAAAAATTTCAACATTGAAAATAGAAGTTTGCGACATTTGGTCCTTAGCACCAATGGTACCTGTCCTTTGACATCTATCACATGTTAAGCAAAACATTCTAGCATCTTTAAACAATGTAGGCCAATAAAAACCACATTCTAACACCTTGAGGGCTGTTCTTTTAGTGCCAAAATGACCCCCACATGTATAAGAATGACAAAAGGCTAGAATGGAGTTAAATTCAGAATTTGGTACACATCGTCTAACAATCTGATCTGGGCAGTACTTCCACACATATGGGTCATCCCAAACATAAAAACGTGCATCATGTTTAAGTTTATCGTGTTGGGACTTGTTTAAGGTGTGAGGAACTTGCTTAGACACCAAATAATTGACCAAATCGGCATACCAAGGGGTACTTACCTCAATGGACAGAAGTTGCTCATCCAGAAACATTTCTGAAATGGGAATGGGCTCTTCCTCACGCACCAACCTGCTTAGGTGGTCGACAACCACATTGTCACTTCCCTTTTTGTCCTTAATTTCGATTTCAAACTTTTGAAGTAGGAGCATCCAACGAATGAGTCGAGGTTTAGCTTCTTTCTTTGTGAACAAGTACTTCAAGGCTGCATGGTCAGTGAAGACAATGACTTTAGTGCCAATTAAATATGATCTAAACTTATCTAATGCAAAGACAACAACCAAGAGCTCTTTCTCAGTTGTGGAATAATTTAATTGTGCATCATTTAAAGTACGAGAAGCATAGTAAATAACATGTGGCAGCTTGTTTTTCCTTTGACCCAAAACAGCCCCAATTGCATAATCCGATGCATCACACATGAGCTCAAAGGGAATGCTCCAATCTGGTGGAGTGATGATTGGTGCCGAAGTGAGTAGATCCTTGAGATGGTTGAATGCTTGCTCACACGCCTCGTTGAACTCAAACGACACTTCCTTTTGTAGGAGACGGCATAGAGGTTGTGCAATCTTGGAAAAGTCCTTGATAAATCGTCAATAAAATCCTGCATGACCAAGAAAAGAACGAACCTCTCTCATCGAAGTAGGAAAGGGTAAGTAGCGTACAAGATCTATCTTAGACTTATCAACTTCAATTCCTTTTTCAGAGATTATATGACCCAAAACAATACCTTGTTTAACCATAAAATGGCATTTCTCCTAATTTAACACAAGGTTTGTTTCAACACAACGTTTCAATATTAAAGTGAGATTATCTAAGCAATTATCAAATGAACTACCAAACACACTAAAATCATCCATGAATATCTCAATAATCCTTTCAACATAATCAGAAAATATGCTAACCATACACCTTTGAAACGTGGCAGGAGCATTGCACAAACCGAATGGCATGCGTCGATATGCAAACGTTCCAAAGGGACAAGTAAAAGTGGTATTTTCTTGATCATCCGGGGCAATGACAATTTGATTATAACCAGAGTATCCATCAAGAAAACAATAAAAGGAATGACCCGCTAACCTTTCAAGCATTCGATCTAGGAACGGCAATGGGAAATGATCCTTCCTTGTGGTGGCGTTTAGCTTCCTATAATCAATGCATACTGGCCAACCGGTTTGGATTCGTGTGGGTACAAGCTCCGCATTCTCCACAACCGTCACTCCAGATTTCTTGGGCACGCATTGAATAGGTGAAACCCAACGGCTATCGGAGATAGGATAGATCACTCCACAATCAAGGAGCTTGATTATCTCCTTTTTCACAACTTCCATCATTGGAGGGTTGAGACGGCGTTGAGCCTCTCTAATTGGTTTGGCCCCCTCCTCAAGAAATATGTGATGCATGCATATTGTAGGGCTTATACCCTTGATATTGGCCAAGGTCCATCCTAGGGCAGATTTGAACTCCTTCAAGACTCGAACTAGTTTTTCTTCTTCTTGTGCCGTGAGGAATGAGGATATGATGGCAGGTAAGGTCTCATTTTCTCCCAAGAAAATGTACTTCAAATGGCTTGGTAATGGTTTGAGTTCAAGGACAGGTGCCTGAATTATTGATGGAAGCAACTTGTTAGTTGAAATAGGAATGGAATCGAAGTTAGGAGACTTACCACCATGCTTAGGTAATGACTTAAGGGCAACAACCAACTCAATGAATTCCTCACTAGAAGCCACGGCATGGAATGGTTCATGCATGCCATGGGTTAGCATATGGTTTGCACCCTTGGTGTTGAGTTCCATGCCTCTTGTAATGACTTTTTCAAGCACACCGTCATTCAAATCTTCAAAATATCTCTGTGCCAAAGAATCAATTATATCAATAGAGAAACATGAATGGTTCTCACTAGGGTATTTAATAGAATCAGAAAGATTGAAATTAACAACTTCCCCATCAAATTCCATGGACAAAGTTCCATTAAACACGTCAATCTTAGTCCGGGCCGTTGTCATGAATGGCCGTCCAAGGAGGATGGGCAATGAAGTGGCATGATTCGATTAATCCATTTCAAGAACATAGAAATCTACTGGAAAGATTAAGTGATTGACCTGCACAAGAACATCTTCCAAAACTCCCTTTGGATAGGCGTTAGATCTATCGACCAATTGTATGATTACACCATCATTTTTCAACACTCCTAAATTCATAGATGCATAAATTAAGTATGGCATAACATTTATAGAAGCTCCTAAATCTAACATGGCATATTCAAAGCGAGTGTTTCCAATGACACAAGGAATTGTAAAACTACCCGGATCTTTGCATTTGGGGGGTAGTTTGCGTTGCAAGATGGTGGAGACATTTTCACCTACCTTTACAACCTCCTTGGTCGAAATCCTCTTCCTAGTGGTGCACAACTCCTTTAGAAACTTGGCGTATCTCGGAACTTGCTTAATTGCATCCAAAAGGGGTATGTTAACTTGAACTTTCCTAAATGTCTCAAGGATGTCCTTTTCAGCTTCCTCCTTCTTTGTTTGCATAAACCTACTAGGAAAAGGAACATTCTAAGGAAAAACTTTAGTAGGCTTGCTTCTTCCTCTTCAATTTGCAAGTTTTCATCCTCTTTGAGACCTGATTTTGATGGTATAGGACCTGTCCCAACTTCTTTTCCACTTCTCAACAATATGGCTTTTGCACTTTCGAAACCTCCTTTTAGATTTGGAATGGTAGAACTAGGAAGTTGGCCTTGGTCTCGAAACTTCCCTACAAAATCTGCAATCTGCCCAATTTGTTTCTCCAAATGATCCACCCTCTTGTCTTGGTTTTGCATCGCTTTGGCTTAATTTTCTTGCCCCTGAGACAAGTTAGTTAGTAACTTAAGAAATGTATCATTGTCTAGAGATGTACCTGAAGCATTTGGGGCAGATTGTTTTGGAACATGTGGGGGTGCATATGGCTTGGTGAAAAACCCCGGGGGTTGTTGCCTAAAGCCTCCTTGTTGTTGGGGTTGTTGGGCCTCCCTCCACTTGAAGTTTGGATGGTCTCTCCAACCTGGATTATATGTGTTTGAATATGGATCGTTCCTCGGTTGGTTTTGGCCTTGAAATCCAATTGCGTTAGCGCTCTGCCATCCACCATTCTTAATGAGTTGAGGGCATTTTTCCGAGGCATGTCCTTGGATAGAACATACGCCACACACCATTGGTCCTTGCATCCTCATTCCTTCGCCCATTTGAGACACAATAGAAGTAAGATTAGCTAATTGTGAATGAATATCGGGTATGGAACTTACCTCATGTACTTGCTGCCGTGGGGGTCCTCTCTGGCCAACACCCTCGTATTGTTGAGCGTTCAACGCTCGATTAGCAATCAAGATCTTGGCAGCCATGGGTGTTTTATCCACCAATGCTCCACCCGCCGAGGCATCGAGCATTTGACGTTCAATTGGTAGGAGCCCCTCGTAGAAGTATTGTAGAAGTAACTCCTCCTTCATCCGATGCTGTGGACAAGAAGCAACAAGTGATTTAAAACGTTCATAATAAGTAGGAAAAGACTCACCTTCATCTTGCTGAATTCCACTTCTCCTTTTACGTAGAAGAATGATTCGAGAAGTTGGGAAAAACTTCTCCAAAAAGGCTCTCTTCATACTTTCCCAAGACGTGACAGTTCCGGGAGCTAACTCGTACAACCAATCCTTGGCTTTATCCATTAAAAAGAATGGAAAAGCCTTCATCTTCAAAATACTTCCGTCGACGTTAACCGAAGTCATGCTTGAACACACCACTTCAAATTCTTTCAAATGCTTGTTCGGATCCTCCATGGACAGCCCATGGTATTTTGGAATGTGGTGGAGCAAACTTGACTTTAACTCGAACTCTTCGGTCTTACCTTGCGCAGCCGTAGGATATTGGATACACAAAGGTGCGGCATTATCTAATCCCGAAGCGGAGAACTCCTTGAGTGTTCGGTTGTCCATGGTCATGCTTTGAACTTCTTCACCCACTTGTGCCGTGGGTATCTCCTCCTCTTCAAGTGGATGTTCTTTAAACTCAGGTTCAGGAATAGGTGGGTTACGATCTTGCTGATTCCTATTCCTTCTCAAAGTCCTCTCAAAATCGTCGTCAAAATCCATGATATGTTCACGAATCGGATGAGAACTCCGAGTCATAAACTAGTACCTAAATCAAGAGAACAACAAGGTCAGTAACTAGTAAAAACACACGGAAATAAACAAAAAGAAATAATAAGGGATTAGCAAAGTTGCTAATCCCCGGCAACGGTGCCAAAAATTTGATGCGAAAATTAACTTAACACACAAATTAAACCCTTTTTTTATCAAATGTAGTAAACTATGTAACTAGGGATCGTTCTGAACCTGGGATTATGAGGGATTGCTAAACACTTGAAAACTGACTTAGAAACGTAAAAACAAAGTTTAAAACACTAAACTAGACTCAAAGAATGCAAAACTAAAATTTAAAACACTAAAACAGATTGTAGAACGAATTTGAATGAAACTTATGGATGGAAGGCTAGCTAGGAGGTTCTTCTCCACACATGTCACACTTGCATACAAAATGATCTCCAATTGCTTTTCAATAAACTATGAATACTCAACGCCCCAGATTAACCGTCAATTGCACTAATTAAACCTCAGTTTTTTTTTACAAGTTATTGAGTTGGATGATTGCATACGACAACCCAAAACATTCCCTACAAGTTCCCTACATGAATTGCATAATAGAGATACAAGCAAGAATCATTAAGTTCTATGAAAACCATAAGCGTTGACACATGCCTTAGAGAATTCCCTTAATTCCTCACACGATATACACTCTAAATTCACATAGAATTTCTGACTACGCTCCCTATACTAGGTATATGTGAGAAGATTGATGTAAATATGTAGACTAACACTCACATAAGTTATAAGCAAAGAAAGCACTTTCTGGAATTATTAATGCATGTATATATATATGATCTCACGAACGGAATGCTACTACTTAGACACGAGAACCAGGGATACCATCTGCTCATACCAATCTCAAACTCCACATATTGAAATACACAACAACGAAGATTAAAGTCTAAGGGTTGTAATGGGGCTAAGGGTATTGGCTAACGAAGAAAGGTAAGGAAAACAAACGTTCTTAAAGCAATAGTAAGCAAAGTAATGAAATTGACACTTAAAATTCACTTTTGATTGCAGAAATCAACTTTTAACACACAAGGGAAGATTCATGCACACTCAGGTTTTGGGTGATATTTTTATGGAGGAATGGATGTGAGATGGTATGGTAGTGTTTAGGATAGGTGGAGGGTGCGGAACAGGTAAGGAATTATGGATGTATGGTGATTTGGGAGTGTAGAATGGTGTGGAATGTGGCTGGACGAATTTCTGAGATGAAAGGGGGTATTTTTTATGTAGTGTGTCCTCCTTTCACTCCCTATTTATAGAAGCTCCAAAGCAAAGAATCACTCAAGTGGCTTCAATAAACAATACAAACAAAGACCAAAATGATGCAAAAACAGCTAGTTTACATGCTCTTTTATCATTGTGTCTTGCCTTTAACAAAAGGCAATCATCCCTCTTTTGCTAATTCAACTCCTTTGTAGCTATCCATGTGCCTTCATTCCTCAATTTCTGATGCATTTGCCTTGTATTCCATCCCTTTTCCACATGTACTAGCTGTTAGACAACTTTCACCCACATGTTTTGCATCATTTCATCTTGCAAACATCAACTTTTAGCCACTTTACACCTCTACACACATGCTATGCATCATTTCAGCTTGTAATTATGCTTGTAGTTGCTGAAAATGTGAATACATCTTGTAAAGCAATCCAACAAATGGCATCTTTCACTTCTTTTCCTTTCAAATTGTTCCTTAAGTGTATGTATCTGCACACTTCCACACTTCAACTTCATTATTCAGATTTTTGCATGTGTTGAAACCCTTTTTAAAACACCAAAAACGTCCATCCCACTTGCTCCATATGCATGCAATCCATTTTGGCCCAAAATTGCTCCAAATTGCACCAAAATGCACTCTCTTTCCAACTTTGTTATTAGGACCTACAAACACACGAAAATAGCTTAAAACACTCTTATAAGCAATAACTAACTAAGTAAATGCAAGAAAACATGTTAACTAAGTCGCATAAATATGCTCCTATCAGGAGTCTACCTTGGTCTCGAAACTGTCCTACAAACTCCGCAATCTGCCCAATTTGCTTCTCCAAGTGATCCACCCTTTTGTCTTGGTTTTGCATTGCTTTGGTTTGATTCTCTTGCCCCTAAGACAAATTGGTGAGTAACTTAAAAAGTGTATCATTATCCAAGGACGTACCTGAATTGGTTTGGGCAGGTTGTGTTTAGTATTGATTTGGTACGAATGGCTTTTGAAACACCCCAAGTGGTGTTTTTCGAAATCCCCCTTGTTGGGCATGTTGTTGTGGCTCTCTCCATTTGAAATTTGGAAGATCTCTCCAACCCGGATTGCAAGTGTTGGAGTATAGATTGTTGCGTGGCTGATTTTGGCTCCCAAAACCCACGGCATTGGCAGATTCCTACCTTCCATTCTCAATCAATTGAGGGCATTGGTCATTGAGATGTCCTTGCATAGAACACACCCCACAAACACTTGGTCCTTGTAGCTTCATCCCTTCGGTCATCTGAGACACAATGGAAGTGAGGTTAGTTAATTGTGATTGAATGTCGGACATAGAACTTACCTCATTAACTTGCTGTCGTGGAAGGTCTCTTTGTCCAAGGCCTTCGTATTGTTGTGCATTCAATGCTCGATTGGCAATTAGGGTCTTTGCGGCAGTTGGTGTTTTGTCAACCAATGCACCTCCCGCTGAAGCATCAAGCATTTGTTGCTCAATTGGGAGGAGTCCCTCATAGAAATATTGAAGTAGAAGTTCTTCTTTCATTTGATATTGAGGACACGAGGCGATAATAGCCTTAAAACGCTTATAGTATGTGGGAAAGGATTCTCCTTGGCTTTGTTGAATGCCACTAATCTTCTACCTCAAGAGAATGACTCTCGAAGTGGGGAAGAACTTCTCTAAAAACGCCATCTTCATCTTTCCCAAGACGTGACCGTTCCGGGTGCCAATTCTGTTGGAAAGGTACCCTAAAACCAATCATATGATGATACTTTACGGACATTTCACATGTTAAACTAATCTAGTTGAATATCAAGGGCAAAGATTATTGTTTTAAGCCATCTCATATAAATGTTATATGCTTAAACGATAAGTCCAAGGAATATGTAATTAGGAGAATGTAATTTAAACAAGTTAGATTAATGAGACCATTCTCTTTCGTATACATATCCTAAACGTTCCTGATCAATGGATTGCCAATTGGGCATTGACAGTCCGTTAAGATCAGTACGTGTTATGTCTTCTCTCAGGGAGAGTGACTGGTCTTGAGTCATTGGTGTGATTGACACCAAGACAAGCATGTAGGTGCTCAATAGTGAACGAGTCCACTGAATACGATCAACGAGGAGTTCTCATACTCATGTCACATGAGAACTCATGGTTGGGATAATGCAAAGTAGTCCTTTGACCTGAGGCATCATAGTTGTCTTGTGGTTAGGTCCTTGATCTTTGACTATGTCAAAGTCACTCCATCAGAGAGTATCCACGGCATAGTTGGGGTTAAGCCACTTAGCCATAGAGGCAAGTAAATGCGCAACAAGGGATCTCTAACCTTCAAACTGTTTGAGGGAGAATACTCTATGATATGATTAAGAATCTCTGGCCAGAGTATGAATGAGATTTAGCAAGTCGTTCCAAATCACATTCAAGGTAATCATATAAGTAAATGAATCACATTTGATTGTAAACATGATTAAACTATCAAACCAAACAATGTGGTCGAGAGTATTGTATTAGAGAAAGACCGTATTGCATTGTAATCCTAAACTGAATAGGTTCTCCACCTCTTCTGATTAGCTTGGGTAACCATGACATATTGCTAGGTGTCACTCATGGTTTGTGGAAGCCGTAAACGTGAATAATCACTAAAGGGAGAATTGAAAGTAAGTTTCAATTCACAATCGATTTGAAAGAGTTCTAATCGCCCACTGCCTCGCTAAATGGAACCTATTGGATCGTACACCGTGGAAGGCAGAGATTGAAGAAACAACGGAGATGAGTAAGGATAATTAAATGGTTTAATTATTTATGGCAAGGATTAATTAATATGTTAATTAATCAAACGAATAAAATTCATTAAAAGACCACGGGTTAGTTTTGGGCCTCAAGGCCCAATGGGCTTCGAACGTCAAGCCCATTGACTTAAGTTGTATGACAACTTAATGACTAATAATTCACAAAGGCCCAAATAGCCCAATAAAACCCTATGGCCGGCCATATTGATAAAGGAGTGGGTTTTGGACTTAATTACAAGTTTGCCACTCCAATGAAGGTAGGTATAAATATGACTTTATAGCTATTTCTTCATTAGGGTTTCTTTTGGAGAAAAGATGAGAACACAAGCTCTCTTTTCTCTCTAAGAGGCCGGCCACCCTAGAGGATTTTAGCTAGCAATCTTACATCCTCTAGGTCACTCATTTCTTCATCAATCATTCCTTGGTGTAGAGACTTAGAGGTTCTTTGATAGGAGCATATTTATACGACTTAGTTAGCTTGTTTTCTTGCTTTTAATTAGCTAAACTATGATAATTATAGTGTTTAAAGTTATTTTCGTGCAATTTCAGGTTTTAGTGTCAAAGTATGCAAAAAGAAGCAATTTGGAACATTCTAGAGCATTTTTGGGCCAAGATTGGATAGTGCAAGCATGGAGGCATGAGGATGGACGAATTTGAAGACAAAAAAGGCTATGAACATGCTAAAAATCTGGTGAAACAAATACAAGTTGCAAGAAGGGATAAATTTCTATAAGGATTGACCAAAACTTCACTCAAAACCAAGAAATTCTTCAATGCCGTGGGCATTGATTCACTTTCACCAGAAATTTGAGTGATGATGCAATGCTTAAATCACCATGACATGAGAGTGGATGATGCAATGCTTAAATCATCAACAATTCCCACTCTTTGCCATGCTCACCTACTCAATTCCACCAAAATTTTGTGTTAAACAAGTCCATCCTCTTCCTATAAATACCATGGCAGCAACCTCATTCAAATCATCCAGAAATTACTCAATACCTAACCCACCAACAATTCCCACTCTTTGCCATGCTCACCTACTCAATTCCACCAACATTTTGTGTTAAACAAGTCCATCCTCTTCCTATAAATACCATGGCATCAACCTCATTCAAATCATCCAGAAATTAACCATTCTCCAAGCCTTTCCTTGCCTCTCCTACATATCTTAAACCTTCCCCATCCATTCCTCCATATAACCAACCATTCAACCACCATAACCACCTTGTGCCGCCACCATTGAAGGAGAGGAGGAGTAGTGCCGTGCCTATGCAATCTGCAACTATTAGAGTGTTTGGAATTCTTTCTTCTTTTAATTCTATGTTCATGTTTAATTTAACTTGCTGTTCAATTATGTTAAACATGTGGAACTAATTTCTTTTTAGTTAGAGGCAAATTTGAAGCCATGGACATATGTTGGTTATGATTTGATTTACTCCAGTTATGAATTCATGAACTTTAGATGTGGTTTACTTTTCTGTTTTGATTAAGAACTTGTTTATGTATGTGGGTTGAGGGTCGACACTTAATTTGCATGCCTAAACTTGATGCTAGGATATAAGGGAATTTCACCTAATCGTTATGAACTTATATTCATGAGTAGTAAAGATCGCTAGTCACGATTGTGTTTAAGTAAACCCTAGGCTGGATTAACATGCGTATTCCATAGTTATGAATGCCTAGTCAATGTTTATGATTTCCGTTGAACTTAATGATCTTTGTTGAATGTCTCTATCATGCGTATTCCATAGTTAGGGACTTTGATGAGGAATAATTTGGTTGTAATGCGTATTCCATTCAATCCAATGAATCTAGGGAAATCTAAGAGTTAATTTAAGCGTTTAAAATCTATTTAAGTTTTTAGTTTATTTGTTTTTACTTTCAACTTCACCAAACTCAAATCCCCCTTTTACTTTCTTGTTTTAAAATATTTTGTTTACATTTTTAACTTTGTTTTTATGTTTTTAAATTAGTTTTCAAGTGATTTAGCAATCCCTCCTAATCCCTGGCCTAGAACGATACCCTACTTACATCTGTACTACAATTGTCAAAAAGAGGGTTTAATTTGTGTGTCAAGTAATTCTCACATCATTCTCAACTTTGAGAACTTGGAGAAACCAATTCTTTCATCCAAATCCATAGAGCTAAGAAGCAAGGAATGAAGGCCCTATCTCTTGGGTGATTATCCTTTGCTTATGCAAAGAGGAATCAACAAAGGTATAAATTTCTCAACTCACTTTGTTTTGAGTTGAGTCTTGGTTCACCTAACTATTAGGCTTTGAATTTCATGGGTAATGTTTTTTTTTTGAGTGCATACAAGCATGATTCCGCCTTTAATTGTTAATTGCATGCTATAGATGTTGCTTAAATGAACATGTTTTTCACAAAATTTCCTTCAAATTCATATAGCCAATCTTTAGCCTTCTCCAAAAGAGAGAATGGAAAGGCTTTCATCTTTAGAATGTTCCCATCAACATTAATGGGTGTCATGCTCGAACAAACCACCTCGAACTCCTTAAGATGCTTGCCTGGATCTTCCATGGACAGCCCATGGTATTTAGGAATGTGATGCAACAAGCTTGACTTCAATTCAAACTCATCAGTCTTGCCTTGGGCAGTCGCAAGATATTGAATGCAACGGGGTGTGGCATTGGTTAATCCTGAGGCCAAGAGCTCCTTTATTGTTGATAGGAGCATATTTATGCGCCTTAGTTAGCTAGTTCTTATGCATTTTCGTTATGTTTTCTTAGTTCAAGTAGTTTTTTAAGCTATTTTCATGTGTTTTCAGGTTTTAAGGGCATATTATACAAAAAGATGCAAATTGGAGATTTTTGGAGCAAAAGTGAGCTTAGATTGAATAGCACATGCTTGGAACAAAAGGTTTGGACGAAATTGAAGATTTGAAGATTTGAGGATTCCTAGTCCAAGAAGGAGTCCTAATTGAAGAAGGATTCCTAATCAACGAGGGATTCCTAGTTGAAGATGGATTTCTAGAAGAATGAAGATTCCTACTCAAACAAGGTTTCCTACTTGAAGTAGGAAAGTTAAGCCTAAACGTTGCTATATTGGGTTGCTCTTTCCTAAACCTAAATGGCCTTAAGTTTCAGCAACATTAGAAGGTTCCTAAGCATTGGAAGACACAAAGAAAGGTTGAAGAGCGTTTCCTTATCCTTGCCGTGGGTTAGGGTCTATTTTCTCTTGGTTTTGGGTTTCTAGAAGCCCTATCCTTTTTCCCTTAATCCTTGCCGCACTTCCCTTCTTTCTAGAACCTGTTTTCTTGCCTTGCAAGGCTTTCTAGAAGCCTTATCCTACCCTATCCTTATCTACAGCACCCCTTAGGCCTTTTTCCTTGTGGATTCTGATTTCTAAGCCTTTTTCCTTGTGGATTTGGGTTATCCAAGTCCATATCTGATTACCCTAGGGTTTTAGGTGTCTATATATACTCATATCTCAGCCCTAGCTAAACCACTACCCTATATATTCACAATTCACATCAGAAAACTCATCCCATCCTTTGCCGCAGCCATCACTCATCATCCACCATAATTCCTGAACCTCAAACACCTTTGCTGCACCTACCATTCCCCCTAAACACTACTATACCATCTCCTACCCATTCATCCATACAACCACCATCCAAAACCTGTCCTTAGACCTTGTGCCATAGCAAAGAGGAGGAGGAGAAGCTTGGACGTGCATGCCATACAATTGAGGATTGTTGGACGTTTTAGGTGTTGTCTTTCCTTTGATTTCAATGTTTAAATTTATTTGTCTTCGCTTTGTGCGTATGAGGAACTAAACCCCCCCTTTGCTAGGGGGGATTCAAAACCATGTTTACGCTTGCTATATGATTTGATTACATCTAATTGCGTTTCATAAGTTGTGAATTCAATTTACATATCTTTATGAATTAAAACTGATTTGTGTGTGTGGGTTGAGAGTGCACGCTTAATTTTCATGCATAAGTTTGATGCTAGGATCTAAGGGAATTTTACCTAATCGTTACGAACTTATATTCAAAAGTAGTAAAGGTTGTTGATCACAATCGTGTTAAGTAAATTCTTGGCATAAGTTTCATGCAATTCATAGTAACAAGTGCCTCGCCAATGCTTATGATTTTGATAGATCTTAATGATCTTTGCTTGTATCTTTGTTATGCAATTCACGCAGGGAACTTGTGAGGAATGCTTTGGGTTGTCGTATGCAATTCATCCAATTCGATAACTTTAGGAAAATCTGAGGGTTAATTACTGCAATTCACGGTCAATCTGGGGCGTTGGGAATTCATGGTTTATTGAGAAGTAATTGGAAATCGTTTTGTATGCAAGTGTGACATGTGTGGAGAACAACCCCTTAGCTAGCTTTCCATCCATTCACTTTAGCCAAATTCGTTTTAAAATCTGTTCAATTTACAAAGTTTCTGTTTTGTTTTTAAATTCGTCTAAAGTAAATCCCCTTTTATTTTGTTGAGTCATCTTAGTTAGAAATCAATTTAGTTTGTGTTTTTAAGTGTCTTGAGTCAAGTTATAACCTATTTTCGTCCGAAATTGTGTTTTGTGTTCAAAACTGCCCAGACTGTGTTTTTAAGGCAATTTTTAGTGTTTCTGAGCTGTTTTGAGTCTTTTGGTTGTTTTAGTGTTTTAGAGTTTAGTTTTGCATTCTTTGAGTCTAGTTTAGTGTTTTAAACTTTGTTTTTACGTTTTGAGTCAGTTTTCAAGTGATTTAGCAATCCCTCCTAATCTCCGGCCTAGAACGATTCATACTTACATACTTCGCTACAATTGATAAAAATAGGGTTTAATTTGTGTGCTTATATATTTCGCATCAATTGTACGGTTGTCCGCTGCCATGACTTCTTCTTCTTCTTCTTCAAATTCAGATTCGGCTTCTGAACCTGAACTAGGTTCACTAGGTTCTGGATGCCTCATCTTTCTTCTTCTCAAATCTCGTTCAAAATCATCCTTAAAGTCCAAGATATGTTCACAAACCGGTTGAGAACTCCGAGTCATAAACTAGTACCTAAACAAAGAAAACAAAACAAAATCAGAAAACTAGTAAAACAAGGGATTAGCAAATCCCCGGCAACGGCGCCAAAATTTGATGTGAAAATTAAGTTGACACACAAATTTAACCCTATTGATGACAATTGTAGTATTAAGCAAGTTTATATGATATTAACTAGCACTCAAATTAAACCCTCTTTTTATCAATTGTAGTAAGTATGTAAGTAGGGATCGTTCTAGGCCGGGGATTAGGAGGGATTGCTAAATCACTTGAAAACTGACTCAAATACGTAAAAACAAGTTTAGAACACTAATTTAGACTCAAAGAATGCAAAACTAACCTTTAAAAGACTTAAACAAACCAAAGGACTCAAAACAGCAAGTAAACACTCAAAACTGCCTTAAAAACACTTTCTGGGCAGTTTTGAACACTAAGGAAGAATTTGGACGAAAATTGGTTTTAACTTGACTCAAGACACTTAAAAACACAAACTAAATTGATTTCTAACTAATAAGACTCAACAAAGTAAAGGGGGATTGATTTTCGACGAATTTAAAAACAAAACAAGTAAACGAAACTAAACAGATTTTAAAACGAATTTGATTAAATGAATGGATGGAAGGCTAGCTAAGGGGTTCATCTCCACACATGTTATACTTGCATTCAAAACGATTTCCAATTGCTTTTCAATAACCCATGAATTCTCAACGCCCCAAGTTAATTAGGTCCGCTTAAATTAACCTTCAGATTTTCCTAACGTTATTGAATTGGATGATTGCATACGACAACCCAAAGCATTCCCCACAAGTCTCCTACATGATTGCATAATAGAGATACAAAACCCTCTTTTGTCAAATTGTAGTAAAGATGTAAGTAGGGATCGTTCTAAACCGGGGATTAGGAGGGATTGCTAAACACTTGAAAACTGACTTAAAAACATAAAAACAAAGTTTAAAACACTAAACTAGACTCAAAGAATGCAAAACTAAACTTTAAAACACCAAAACAAACCAAAAGACTCAAAACAACACAAAAACACTCAAAACTGCCCAGAAATTGGTTTTAAGGCAGTTTTGGACTCTAAACAAGATTTTGACGAAAATAGGTTTTAACTTGACTCAAAACACGTAAAAACACAAACTAACACACTCTCTAACTAATTTGACACTTGAAAACAAAGGGGGATTTGGTTTTTACGAAATTGAAAACAAAACATAAGGGGTTATAATGAGTATATATAGGCATCCAAAACCCTAGGGTAATCAGATTAGGGTTTCTAGAAGCCCAAATCCACCAGAAATTAGGTTAAAACAATCAGATTTTTAGTGGGAATAAGGCCTAAGGTGCGGCTAGGGTTAGGGTTTAGAGATGGGCCTTCTAGAATGCCTTGCAAGGCAAGGAAATCAGATATTCTAGAGGCCTAGGTGCGGCTAGGGTTAGGGTCCACAAGGAATTAGGGTTTAGGTCATCTAAAAGCCCAAAGCCAAGAATAGAAACTCTCGAAAATGGAAACCTCCAAGAATAGAAACTTCCAACTTTAGAAACTTTGGTTTCCAAATCTGAATTCTTTGTTCTTCACTTTCATTTCTTCATTTCTTAAGCTCCTTTGACCTTCAAACTCGTCCATTCCTGGTGCTCCATTAGCATACACTCCATTCCAGCTCAATTTTGCTCTAAAATGCTCCATTTTGCACTTCTTTGCATACTTCGTCTCTAAACCTGAAATTGCACGAAAATGACTTTAAACACTAAAATAACTAAAGAAAAACAACATAAATGCTTAAGAACATGCCAACTAAGTCGCATAAATATGCTCCTATCAAATTCCCCCACACTTAGCTTTTGCTAGTCCTCGAGCAAAACAAAGAAACAAAACAAAACAAAAACACAATCTAAACCTTCCAACAATTGCCTCAGGGATTTCCAATGCACATGACATGTTAAAAATCATCACTCCCACAGATTTTAGTCATCTTCACACTTAAGCACATACTTAATCATAATCACCACGTACTAGTTCACATTTAACCAATTAAAACATGATTTTGAATGTAGTAACATGCCTTAGAGAATTTGCTCAATTCCTTACTAGATATGCACTCAATTTTAACACAGATTTTCTGACTGCACACCCTATACTAGTTATATGTGAGAAGATTGATGTAAATATGAAAACGAATGCTCACATATATGTATAACAAAGAAAGCACTTTTCGGAGTTAATAAGCATGTTTAGATATAATCTCATGAATGGAATGCTACTACTTAGATGCGAGAACCAGTGACACCATATGCTCATACCAATTTTAAACTCCACAAATTGAAACACATAACACTCAAGATTAAAGTCAAGGGTTGTAACGGGGCTAGGGGAGTTGGCTAACAACGAAAGGATAGGGAAAACAAACGTTCTTTAAGCAATAGTAAGCAAAACAATGAAATCGTACTAAGAATTCCCATTAGCATGCAGAAATTAACTTTTAAACACAAAGGGAAGATTCAACAACAATTAGGGCCGAAGTCACTGTTTTGGACTTCCTTCAACAACAACACTTAAGAACTCTTTTTCACATCTTTTCAACTACTTTTGCTTCTTTTCACAACTTTTTCTTTCTTTTTTTTTTCTTTTTATTTTCCACGAAAATTTTCTTTTTCTTTTCTTTTTCGTGCCTCATTCAAGACTTTGGCACACCCACAACAAAACTCACTTCCCCCACACTTGTTTTCTGCCAACAATGACCAAAAGGAATTCATTTTGAGTCATTCATTACTATGCTTCAAGAACGAAGGTATGGATGGTCCTAATCTAGGCTAGGTGAGGATAATGTGGGTTAACGAAGAAAACATAGGCTAAACAAGGCTCAACGGGGTTAAAACCTACAAAAACGACTGCATGGAATGAAGGCTTTTTGGCTATGGTGGTAACTACTAACTTCATCTTGAATATGTGTTATGCACTTCAATAACATGTTTTGAATGAAATTGGCATGAGTTCTAGCATTTGGAACTAAATGATGAAACGCCTTCTAAGTAGTAACCAAGCAAAGAATAAGGAGATCATGCAACGACTTTAGAAAACAAGAATGCACAGATTTTAACTTCTCCAAATAAACGTTTAGGCTCAAGTCTCACAAGGTTGTAGCGTTTGTTTGAGTTCCTTCCTTCAAGCATGTTACAAAAACTAATTTTTTATTTTTTTTTATGATTACATGTGAGTTCATAAGTTATAACCACAACCAAGCATAAACAAAGAGTAAATCAAACTTTCATCCATGTTAATCATTCTCTTTAACAGTCATGCAATTACAAACCGAATCCTCATCATTGTGTTGGAAGGTACCCTAAGACACAAACAAACACACAAACAACTTAAAAACAACTCTTTTTGGGTTTTCAAAACAATTTTTGTGAATTTTTTTCTAGGATTTTCGGATTTTTAGAACAACATATACTAAAGCACATCAAAACAGCCTAAAAACACCTAAAAACAGCAAGGAACAACATTTGAAATTATGGGTGACAAAACCCTACGAATTTGCATCAAAACACTTTGGTTACCCCCCCCACACTTAAATCAAACATTGTCCTCAATGTTTCAAGCATAAACTAACACAAATAACAAATAAACAAACAAACAGCAACTAACACACTAATCATGGCAGAAACGAAATAAACAACAAAGAGAAGAGTTTAGGAACGCAAATCTGGAATTGGAGTGCTTTCTCGGTCTTCCTTTGTTGAATGCATGGGTTGCCTCCCAAGTAGCGCTTGCTTTAACGTCGTACAGCTGGACGATGCTCCATTGAAGGTTTATGGAACCCCACGGCATGGAGTGATTTTTCCACATCCTGTCCTACGAAATACGTCATTCTTTGGGTCCTTGAATGGGATGGGATAATGATCCTTTCTTATTGTCATGTTCTGCTTCTCTAAATCAACACGAACTCTCCCACCACGTTGTCTTCGATTAGGTACCTGCACCATACAACGTAACAACCTATTAGTTGAAATGGGAATCGAAATTGGAATAGGTGGCTTACCTTTGTACGGCAAAGAAGTGGTAGCACTATGGACATATGCACAAGGGTTGCTCATGGCCAATTGTGGTGCTTCCAAGGTTGGGGCCGTGCACTCTGTGTTGTTCACTCCAATTCCTTCCTCGATGGTGGGTTGTGGTACATTCTTGTTGACTAGTGTTGAACATTCCTGCCCTATATTTTTAATTACATTAATAGCACAACAAGAACGAACATCATTAGTATTCTCAACCGATTCAGAAATCTTAAAGTTAATCATATCACCACCAAAGGCCATAGTTACTGCTCCCTTGGCCACGTCAATCTTGGTTTGAGCCGTTTTCATGAATGGTCGTCCAAGTAAGAGTGGTGATGGTGGAGAGTGGGTTGAGTCCTCCATATCAAGCACATAGAAATCTGCAGGAAAAATCAAATGGTCTACCTGCACCAAAACATCTTCCAACACTCCCTTGGGATATGCATTAGATCGATCGGCTAATTGAATAATAACGCCATCATTTTTAAGCTTTCCTAGATTCATAGATGCATAAACAGAATATGGCATGACATTTATAGATGCACCTAAATCTAACATAGCATGATCAAACCTCGTATTGCCAATAACACAAGGGATAGTGAAACTACCTGGATCTTTGCATTTAGGTGGTAGCTTCCTTTGCAACATTGCAGAGACATTCTCGCTTACATGTACCACCTCCTTCTCCCGAATCCGCTTCCTTGTTGTACAAAGCTTCTTCAAGAACTTGGCATACTTCGGGATTTGCTTGATTGCATCCAAAAGAGGTATGTTATCGGGGGCAGATTTGGATGGTGTTGGCTCGGTTCCAACTTCTTTCCCACTTCTTAGCGTAATGGCCTTGGCAGTTTCAAATCCACCCTTTGGATTCACCACGGTTGAGCTAGGCAACTTCCCTTGCTCACGAAACTGCCCCATAAACTCGGTAATTTGTCCCACTTGCTTCTCCAACTCGTCCATCCTTTTGTCTCTACTTTGCATACCCTGCGCCATAGAAGTTAGTAACTGAAAAATCTGATCATTATCAATGGACGAACCTGAATTAGTTTGGGTGGTTTGTGCTTGAGGTTGAGTTGGTGCAAACGGCTTTTGATAGAAACCCGGGGGTTGTTGCCTAAATCCGTTTTGTTGTTGGCCTTGTTGGGGTTCTCGCCATTTGAAATTTGGATGATCATGCCAACCGGGATTGTAAGTATTGGAAAACGGGTCATTCCTCGGTTGGTATTGGTTGCCAAATCCCACGGCATTGAGGGTCTCCCACCCTCCATTTTCTATCAACTGTGGGCACTTGTCCGTAAGATGGCCTTGCATGGAGCATACGCCACAAGCTACCATGTTTTGCACTTTTGGACCTTCCACCACCTGAGAAAGCAAAGTAGTAAGGTTAGCCATTTGATTTTGAAGTTCGGTTATGGCACTTACCTCATTGACTTGATGTTGCCGTGGGTTACTCCTTTGTCCAACGCCTTCGTATTGTTGAGCATTCAATGCACGGTTGGAAATCAAAGTCTTTGCTGTCGTGGGGGTCTTGTCCACCAAGGCTCCTTCCGCTGAGGCATCTAGCATTTGACGTTCGATAAGTAGTAGCCCCTCGTAGAAGTATTGTAGCAGAAGCTCCTCCTTCATTTGATGTTGTGGACAAGAAGCAACAAGAGATTTAAAACGTTCATAATACGTAGGAAAAGACTCACCTTCTTCTTGTTGAATTCCACTTATCCTTTTTCGTAGGAGGATGACTCGAGAAGTTGGGAAAAACTTCTCCAAGAAAGCTCGCTTCATGCTCTCCCAAGATGTGACCGTTCCGGGAGCTAATTCATATAACCAATCTTTCGCCTTGTCCATGAGAGAAAAGGGAAAGGCCTTCATCTTTAATATACTCCCGTCGACATTGATTGGAGTCATGCTTGAACACACCACCTCGAACTCTTTCAAGTGCTTGTTAGGCTCCTCCATGGACAACCCATGGTACTTCGGAATATGGTGTAGTAAACTTGACTTCAATTCGAACTCGGCAGTTTTGTCCGGAGCTGCCCTAGGGTCTTGGATACATAGCGGTGCGGCGTTATCCAATCCCGAAGCAGAAAGCTCCTTGATCGTTCGGTTGTCCGCTGCCATGTCTTCCACTTCCTCTTCAAATTCAGAAACGGATTCGGAACTTGCACTTGATTCACTAGGTTCCGAGTTCTTCCTCTTTCGTCTCAACTCTCGTTCAAAATCGTCGTCAAACTCCAAAATGTGTTTATGAACCGGATGAGAACTCCGAGTCATAAACTAGTACCTAAAACAAGAAAACAAAACAAACTCAGAATCTGGAACGAATTAAAACAGAAATAAAATAATCCAAGGGATTAGCAAAGTTGCTAATCCCCGGCAACGGCGCCAAAATTTGATATGATATTAACTAGCACTCAAATTAACCCTCTTTTTATCAATTGTAGTAAGTATGCAAGTAGGGATCGTTCTAGGCCGGGGATTAGGAGGGATTGCAAAATCACTTGAAAACTGACTCAAATACGTAAAAACAAATTTAAAACACTAAACTAGACTCAAAGAATGCAAAACTAAACTTTAAAACACCAAAACAAACCAAAAGACTCAAAACAGCAAACAAACACTCAAAACTGCCTTAAAACACTTTCTGGGCAGTTTCTGACACTAAGGAAGAATTTGGACGAAAATTGATTATAACTTGACTCAAAACACTTAAAAACACAAACTAACACACTTTCTAACTAATAATTAGGTCCGCTTAAATTAACCTTCAGATTTTCCTAACGTTATTGAATTGGATGATTGCATACGACAACCCAAAGCATTCCCCACAAGTCCCCTACATGATTGCATAATAGAGATACAAGCAAGAATCATTAAGTTCTATGAAAACCATAAGCATTGACGAAGCACTTGTTACTATGATTGCATGAAACTTATGCCAAGAATTTACTTAACGCGATTGAGATCATCAACCTTTACTACTTGTGAATATAAGTCCATAACGATTAGGTGAAATTTCCTTATATCCTAGCATCAAATTCATGCATGCAAATTAAGTGTCGACCCTCAACCAACATACACAAATCAGTTTTAATTCTTGTAGATAAGTAAATTGAATTCACAACTTATGAAACGCAATTAGAAGTAATCAAATCATATAGCAAGCATAAACATGGTTTCGAATCCCCCCCTAGCCAAGGGGGGTTTAGTTCCTCATACTCGCAAAGCAAAGATACATAAATTTAGAAATTAAAATCCAAAGAAAGAAAACACCTAGAACGCTCCAACTTGGCAGCAAGCTCATCAACGAATTCTCCTTCCTCCTTGCTGCGGCAGAGAACTTTAGAACATGTTTTTGGGGTTATTTGTGGTGTAGAATGGATGGGGAATGGAATGGGAAGGTTTAGGGTTGATGGGGGTACGGCTAGGGATGATTTTGGGCAGAATTTTGGGACTTTGGTGATGGGAAGGTGCGGCAGAAATCAAGGGCAGATTTCTGGCGTGAATGATTGTGTATGGGAGATGATGCTCTGATCTAGGGGTTATAATGAGTATATATAGGCATCCAAAACCCTAGGGTAATCAGATTAGGGTTTCTAGAAGCCCAAATCCACTAGAAATTAGGTTAAAACAATCAAATTTTTAGTGGGAATAAGGCCTAAGGTGCGACTAGGGTTAGGGTTTAGAGATGGGCCTTCTAGAATGCCTTGCAAGGCAAGGAAATCAGATATTCTAGAGGCCTAGGTGCGGCTAGGGTTAGGGTCCACAAGGAATTAGGGTTTAGGTCATCTAAAAGCCCAAAGCCAAGAATAGAAACTCTCGAAAATGGAAACCTCCAAGAATAGAAACTTCCAACTTTAGAAACTTTGGTTTCCAAATCTGAATTCTTTGTTCTTCACTTTCATTTCTTCATTTCTTAAGCTCCTTTGACCTTCAAACTCGTCCATTCCTTGTGCTCCATTAGCATACACTCCATTCCAGCTCAATTTTGCTCTAAAATGCTCCATTTTGCACTTCTTTGCATACTTCGTCTCTAAACCTGAAATTGCACGAAAATGACTTTAAACACTAAAATAACTAAAGAAAAACAACATAAATGCACAAGAACAAGCTAACTAAGTCGCATAAATATGCTCCTATCACAAGTAGGGATCGTTCTAGACCAGGGATTAACTAGGGATGCTAATCAACACAAATAAGACTCAAAAACACTAATCTAGACTCTATAGACTCAAAACTAATTCAAAACACTCAACACAGTAAGAAACAATAAAAAAGACTCAATTCTAGACCTAACAAGTGATTTGGACGAAAATAAGACTTAACTTGACTCAAAAGATTAAAAGAAAACAGGTTTTGACTCTAAAAACAAGACTTCAGGAATGGGGGATTATTTTTGAAGAAATTAAAACTTAGAAACAGAAACTTGTAAAAAAAACTTAAGAAGACATGAATTTGATGAAATAGAATGGTGAAAGGCTAGTTAGAGGGTTCCTTCTTCACACATGACATATGCATACGAATCGATTTCCAATTATTCTTTCGGAAAACCATGAATGACAATGCCCCAAATTAACTGTATTGAACTAATTAATTCTCAGATTTCCCTAGATTCATTGAGTTGAAAGGATAATGCATCACAACCAAATCATTCTTTATCAAGTTCCCTAACTATGTAATACACATGATAGAAACACTTAACAAAGATCATTAAGTTCAATGGAAACCATAAGCATTGACGAGGCATTCATAACTATGAAAAGCATGTTACTCTTGCCTAGAATTTACTTAAGACAATCGTGACTAACGACTTTTACTACTCATGAATATAAGTTCATAACGATTAGGTGAAATTTCCTTATACTCTAGCATCAAATTCATGCATGCAAACTAAGTATGCATCCCCAATTAACACACAAGAACATGTTCTTAATATAATAGATAAGTAAACCACATCCACGATTCATGAAACAATAACTGGATGAAATCAAGTCATATAAAACATATAATCATGGCTTCGAGTTCACCTTTAACTATAAAGAAATTAATTCCTCATGTTCAAAATAAACAAAGATAACTTGAATTAAACATTGAAAGTAAAAGATGGAAAACACCTAGAAACGCTCCAACACTCCCAAAGACTTGGGCATAAGCTCGGCACTAGGTAGCTCCTTCTCCTTCCTTGCAATACTCACGGCACAATGATGGATGTATGAATGTAGAATTATATGGTAAAGGGTGGTGAATGATTTGTTCGGCAGAATGTAGTATTTATAGGTTAAAACCCACGACATTCTATGTAGCAAAGGAAAAGGATTTGAAGGCCTAATTTGTATAGGAAGTTAATACACAATCCTCAAAGGAAAAGGGTCTTCTAGAAATCAGAAATCCAAAGGAAATATGGAGAATAGAATCAGGTTTCTAAAACTTCTAGAAAGGTTTGGGCGCCAGATTTATAGGGCAAGGAATAAGGCCTTCTAGAAAGGATGTTCCAGCACCAATTTCTGATCCTAAATGAATAAGGATACACGACATGGTTGTAGAGAAAGATTACAAGTCCTAATTCACCTATGTAAGGTCATATATGCGGCACTTAAGGGATAAGAGTTCTAGAATCTGAAATACTTGTTTTAAATGCATAATTATCCCTTAGAATTAGCTGGAATCAAGGCACAAATTGATTTGGATAAGATAGGATAAGATAAGGTTAGGTTAGGTAAGGATAAGATAAGATAAGATTGGATAAGGTTTTGGATAATGTTCCTTCTTTTAAGCTGATTTCTTATCTTCCTTGAATTGGATTTATTTCTTCACTCTTTTTAGCTCATTCCTAGCCTCTTGAACTTCAAATTCGTCCATCCATCTTGCTCCATTCATAAGTTATCCATTTGATGCGCAAAACTGCCTCAAAATGGTCCAAATTGCACTTTCTTGCCAACTTTGTCATATAGACCTACAAACACACGAAAATAGCTTAAAACATTATAATAAACATAAACAAACTATGAAAATGCAAGAAAACAAGCTAACTAAGTTGCATAAATATGCTCTTATCACCAGCTCAGAAATCGAAGAGGCGCTAGCTTTCTCAAAAGCTGGGCTTGCTCAGAAACCACGGGCCAATCTTCTTTTCCAGACGCGTCAGCACTTGTCACATGCAACCTATGCACTCGACGGAGTTCAGAACTCGAAAAGCAAGCTCAGAAATCGGAGAGGCATCAACTTTTCTAGATGTGTCAGCATTTGTCACATGCACACTCAGCTTTGTGGAAATCACAGGCAATTTGTCGAAGCATCGATTTCAGATATCGAAGAGGCACCTGCTTTTCCAGACGTGTCAACACCTGTCACATGCACACTCAGCCTTGCAGAAATTACGGGCAACCTGTCGAAGATTTCTGGTGAAGTAGAAAGCACGTGAAGTTTACTGTACAATCATCCAACGGTTGCCGACAAGAGTGAAAGAATAGTACCAGTTATTAATTCATATAAATGTCGACCTTCACCCTCCATAGGAAGGCAGACATACATAACCTTTCTTCATCTCCGAGAATGCCTTCCCAACGGAGCCTTTCGAGTTACTGAGTGTTCCTTATTCCTTGGGGTACCTCTGCAAACAACTCATCAAAAGCAAAAGCATTTCATATCATGAAGGTTGAAAGCAAGAGTATCTCATATCATGCTTTCTCCCTGTCCTTCTCTTTGTCATTGTTTTCACTTGCGGGACAAGGAGAAAGAGAGCAATCAGCTAGCACTTGGTATCAATCTTCCGATCTGGAACCGACTACCTGCAACCCCTTCCTGATTGCTTACCTAGCCTTGCTCTTGAGTACTCATCTTTCAACATCTTATGCTTCCTGAAAAGCTACCACATCTGCTTGGAGAACAGATAAGGGAAGTGAAAATGGTACATCGAAGCATGTGGAGACAATGTGCTAATTCATCCTCAGCTAGGGACAAGGAGAAAGAAAGCAAATGGTCGGCACTTGGAAAGATTAAACAAAGAAACAGACCATCACCTCTACTTCGTGCCTGCCTGCCGTGCAGAAGAAACAAGCAGAGAAGAATGCAGACTGCACAATCAAATCAACCCAGCAGAAGGAGTTTGATTTGAAACCAAGGAACTCTCATATTCCTGGCTCAGAATTCCAAACAAGTTCGAGATCAAAGATGTGGAAAGTCAACAAGATCATCTATCTCCATAACCAGATTTGCGTTCTTAAACTCTACTCTGTCTTGTTTTTACTTTGCCATACTTGTCATGTTTATTCGTTGTTTGTTTGTTTGCTTGTTTCTGTGTGAGTTTATGCTTGAAGCATTGAGGACAATGCTTGAAACATTTGCGTTCTTAAACCAAGTTGTTTTGCATGAAATTCGTAAGAGTTTATCACCCATTACTTCTAGTGTTGTTTCTTGCTGTTTTTAAGTGTTTTTAAGCTATTTTGGAGTGTTTTACTGTGTTTTGACATAAAAATACGAAAATCTCATAAAAATTTGAAAAATTGTTTTGAAAAACGCAAAAAGAGTTGTTTTTGTGGGTTTGTTTGTGTCTTAGGGTACCTTCCAACACAATGATGAGGATTTGGTTTTTAAGTACATGACTCTTAAAGAGAGTTATAAACATGGACGAAAATTTGATTTACTCTTTGGTGTATGCTTAGTTGTGGTTATAATTTATGAACTCACATGCAATCATAAAGGAAAAATTAGTTGTTGTAACATGCTTGAAGGAAGGAACTCAAATGAACGCTACAACCTTGTGAGACTTGAGCTTAAACGTTTATTTGGAGAGTTAATAATCTGTGCATCATTGTTTTCTAAAGTAGTTGCATGATCTCATTATTCTTTGCTTGGTTGCTACTTAGAAGACGTTTCATCATTTAGTTCCAAATGCTAGAACTCATGCCTATTTCATTCAAAGCATGCTATTGATTTGCATGACACATATTCAAGATGAAGTTGTGTATTGACCACCAAAGCCAAATTGACGTGCCCCTATTTCATTATGTGTAACTTTAACCCCGTTAAGCCTATGTTCTTTGTTAACCCACACTATCCTTACCTAGCCTAGTTTTAGGATCATCCATATCCTTGTTCTTGAAGCATAGTAAAGCATGACTTAAAATGAACTCCTTTTTTATCAATGTATTGCAGAAAGCAAGTGTGGGGGAAGTGATTCTTGTGTGTGTGTGTGTGCCAAAGTCCTTAATAAGGCACGGGTAGAAAAGAAGAAAACAAGAAAAAAAAAAGATGTAAAAAGAGTGAAAAAAAAGAATTGAAAAGAGTATGGAAAAGAGCTCTAAAGTGTTGTTTGTTAAAGAAAGGGTCCAAAACATTGAATTCGGCCCTAAGTGTTTCATGAATTTTCCCTTTGTATTTAAAAGTTGATTCTGCATTCTAAAGTGAATTCCAAGTGTCTATTTCATTTCTTTGCTTGCTATCGCTTTAAGAACGTTTGTTATCCCTATCCTTTCTTTGTTAGCCATTAACCCCAAGCCCTATTACAACCCTTGACTTCAATCTTGAGTGTTGTGTGTTTCAATTTGTGGAGTTCGAAATTGGTATGAGCATATGGTGTCACTGGTTCTCGCATCTAGGTAGTAGCATTCCATTTATGAGATCACATCTAAACATGCTTAATAACTCCAGAAAATTGCTTTCTTTGTTATAACATATGTGAGTCCTAGTCTTTCGTGTTTACATCAATCTTCTCACATATAGCTAGTGCAGGGGGTGTAGTCAGAAAATGTGTGTGAAAATAGAGAGTATCTTGTAAGGAATTGAGCAAATTCTCTAAGGCATGTTACTACATTCAAAACATCGTTTTAATTGGTTAATTGTGAACTAGTAAGTGGTGACTGTGATTAAGTATGTGCTCAAGTGTGAAGATGACCAAAATTTGTGGGAATGATGATTTTTACATGTCATGTTTCATTAAAAATCCCTAAGGCAAATGTTGGAAGGTCTAGGTTGTGTTTTGTTTGTTTAGTTTGTTTAGTTTTGCTCGAGGACTAGCAAAAGCTAAGTGTGGGGGAATTTGATAGGAGCATATTTATGCGACTTAGTTAGCTTGTTCTTGTGCATTTATGTTGTTATTTCTTAGTCAATTATGGATTTTATGCTATGTTCGTGTGTTTTTAGTTCCTAATAACAAAGTTGGCAAGAAAGTGCATTTTGGAGCAATTTTGGGCTGAAATGGATTGCATGCATATGGAGCAAGTTGGATGGATGTTTTTGGTGTTTTAAAAAGGGTTTCAACATATGCAAAAATCAGAATAATGAAGTTGAAGTGTGGAAGTGTGCAAATACATACACTTAAGGAACAATTTGAAAGGAAGTGAAAGATGCCATTTGTTGGATTGTTTTACAAGTTGTATTCACATTTCCAGCAACTACAAAGATAATTGCAAGCTGAAATGATGCATAGCATGTGTGTGAAAGTGTCTAGCAGCAGGTGCATGTGTGAAGAGGTGTAAAGTGGCCAAAAGTTGGTGTTTGCAAGATGAAATGATGAAAAACATGTGTGTGAAAGTTGTCTAACAACTAGTACATGTGGAAGTGAGCTGGAACACAAGGCAAAGAGTGCAGAAAATCAAGTTTGAAGGCACATGGACAGCTCATTTGCCGTGCACTCCATCCATTGTTGCAGCAACCTTTCACCTTTCCTTTGTCTACCATGTGCACAATATTCTTGTCCACTCCTTGCACTCATTTCATCCACCATTACACTCATTATCGCTCCATGTCGTGCACCACCCTTGTCTCCTTCATTATTTCTGATTTCATGCACCAAGACATTGAATCATTGTACTCAATTTCTGCACATTCCTTGTCCCCTTCACCCATCAGATTTCATACAACTTTTACCTCTACTACATGCACTCATTGATGCACCATCCACCACATTTGGAATCCCATGCCGTGCATCATGACTCTTGCTGCACCTTTGACTCATTTCTGCACCATTCCACCTCCCTTTCTTTTCTCTACCATGTGCACAATCATTCATGTTCCCTACTTGCATTTATAGTTGCAACACCACTCCATTTTACCCCCCATGCTTTGCATCATCACTTCACTTTCACCTTTGAATCATTTCAATACCACTCCATGCACTCATTGCTGCAATACCACTCAATTTTACCCCCCATGCTTTGCATCATTACTTCATTTTCACCCTTGAATGATTGCATACACCACCAATTTCCCCTTCTTGCTGTGCACTTCCTCTATAAAAGGAAGTGTGTGTGGCAGCCATAGAGTTTAGTTTTTGCTTGATCATTCATCCCCATTTCAATACAACCATTCATCCATAAACATCCATTCATTCTCTCAAGCACTTTCATTTCCCTTTCCTTGCCGTGACCTCCATCCAACCTAAACACATTCAGCCATTCCCTTCCATGTATCCATACACATCCTTAGACATTTAAGCCGCAACAAGGTGGTGAAAAAGAAGGTCCTTAGCGTTTCAAGCTTGTTGATTGGAGCGTTTTAGGTGTAACTCGTTCTTTATTTACTATGATTAAATTCATTATCTTTCGTTTTGGTTGTGAACATGAGTGGCTAAACCCCTCTTGGCTAGGGGTGATTTCAAAGCCATGATTATGTGTGCAATATAATTTGATAAATTCCAGTTATGAACTCTTGAATCGTGAATGCAATTGGCTTAACTATTTCATTGATAACTTATTTGTATTTGTTGATTAAGGGTCGACACTTAATTAGCATGCATAAATCCGATGCAAGAATATAAGAAAGTTTCACATAATCGTTACAAACTTATATTCATAAGTAGTGGAGATCGCTTATAAACAATTACGTTAAGTTTAATTCTAGCATGAGTGACATGATGTCATAGTTGCAAGTGCTTTGTCAATGCTTATGATTTTCATTAAACATAACTATCCTTGATTGTATCTCTATTATGATGTCATGTAGGGAACTTTTGAAGAATGTTTTGGATTGTCGAATGATGTCATCCAATCCAATAAAACAAGGAAAATCCGAGGGTTAACTAGTGATTTCACAGTTAATTTAAGGCATTGTCATTCATAATTCAATGAAGTAGTAACTGGAAATCGAGTTGTTTGCATACATGTCATGTGTGGAGAAAAAGCCTCTAGCTATCCCATCCATCATCTTATTTCTCAAATTTGTTTTACAATCTGTCTAGTTTTTCATACTTGTTTGTTTGATTCAACTTCATCCAAATCAAAACCTCCCTTTTAGTTTCTTGTTTCAAAGTGTTTCAAATCTGTTTTAGTTTGTGTTTTTAAGTGTTTTGATTCAAGTAAAAGTCAATTTTCATCCAAAGTCATTCCTAGTGTCTAGTTTAAGTTTATTTGGTTGTTTTAAGCTGTTTTGAGTATTTTAAGTTTGCTTTGAGTCTTGTGATTCTTGTTAAGTGTTTTTAAGTTTAGCTTTATGTTTTTGAGTCAGTTTAGAGGTTATTAGCAAGCCCTCATAATCCCCGATCCAGAATAATCCCTATTTATACATATACTAGAATTGTCAAAAGAGGGTTTAATTTGTGTGTTAAGTTAATTTTTGCATCACCTGCATATTACTATGGCATGTTGAAGGAAAATTTAAAGAGTGAAGGTAGGAGATGGATGACACAAGAGAGTGAAAGAGAAGGGGCTCAGTTTTTTTATATATGTTTCTCTCACTTAGTCTTATACTTTATTTATACTAATCAAAATTGACTTGTTTGCTCGATAAGTAATACAAGTCATAAAAAAATTTGATGTCCAAAACCTATTGGATTTTACTTTTAATCTACACAATTAAATCCCTAATCAATATTAACTACAGCATTCCCCTTGAGTGTGTAGAACTTAAGAAGTAGGCGCATCAGGTCTTCAAAAAAAGTGTAGGAGAGATTGGTGTAGCCTTGATCGACATAGGTAGTACATGCACGAATCTAAGTTAGGGGTGCATATAGAAATACAATCTCACCAAAATCTGACTATGGTAAAACTTAATGGGACAAACCCAAAGTTTAAGGAGAAAAGGATGAGTCATGCAGTGTTGATGCTTGAGATGAGTAGGGATACAATAAGTCCAAATCCATTTCCAATGTCTGCATGTCAGTGCATTGTTGTATCTTGCCAAAATATTCATAGTGAAGGAGATGTTCAGTCTTATGAAGTAAGCTCAGTACAATAAAACGCCTATTGCACTTGGATATGGAACTTATGGTTCTAAAACCTCTTCATCCCCCTTTTTTGGATGTAATAGGTCTAGTAGTGCATCAAGCATACAAATGACCATGGGTATACTCAAGGGTAATGCTCGGCATAACCATGTCTTGATAGCTCAAATGATGTACTAGATTGACTTCAGAACAATGTTTCATCTCAAGGCGAAGATGGTATCAATTTTTCCCAAGACCCTTCATCTCAAATTCTGATTTAAGGTGTGCGACGATATGCTTAAGCTTCTCTGAAGTACCAATGAGATTCATGTCATCAACATAGATTGCAATAATCACACATTTGTAACTATCCTTTGATAGGAGCATATTTATGCGACTTAGTTAGCTTGTTTCTTGGCATTTATGTTGTTAGTTCCTAGTTATTTTAGTATTTAAGCTATTTTCGTGTGTTTGTAGGTTTAAACGGCTAAAGTGGTAAGAAAGTGCATTTTGGTGCATTTTGGAGCAGTTTTGGACTTGGAATGGATAACACATGCAGGAGCAAGGTGGATGGACAAATTTGAAGACCAAAAGAGGCTAGGAATGTGCTAAAGAGATGAAGGAAATAAATTCAAAACAAGGAAGATAAGGAAGCCCAACAATAAAGAAGGAATGTTAGCCAAGTTACCTTATTTTGTCCTAATCCTTTACCACCTAATTTCCAGCTGTAAGGAGGATCTCTAAATATATTAGGACCACCTTTCTAGTCAAAGAGCCTTGCCGCACCACCTTTCCATTTCTTTTTCTCTTTCTGTGCAAGGCAAACACCTTTCCTATTTCCTATCCTTACCGCACATTACCCTTTATTCTTAGGATTTTGACATTTATTCCTATTTTTCCTTGTGGATTTGGGATCAAACTTTTCTACCAATTTAAGTTAGGCTTTGTTTTTCTAAAACCTATAAATAAAGGCCCTTGACGCACCATTCAAACCATCCATTCACTACCATTCATACTTTTAGCCATCATTTCATACAATTCATCACTCAAACCTTTACCCACACCTTGTGCCGCAACAAAGAAGAAGAAGGAGGACCCTTAGACGTGCTAGCCATTCAAGTTGGATTGCTAGAACATTCTTAGGTGTAATCCATCTTTGTTTTCAATATTTAAGTTTAATTATCTTTGTTTTGCGAACATGAGCATATTTTCAATATGAATTGATTACTTCTAGTTGTGATTCTATAAATCGTGAATGCAATTTACTTAACTGTTTGATTCAGAACTTATTCTTGTATGTTGATTAAGGGTGCACACTTAGTTTGCCGGCAAGGATTTGATGCTAGAATATAAGGGAGTTTCACCTAATCGTTATGAACTTATATTCATAAGTAGTAGAGGCTGCTAGTCAAAATCGTGTTAAGTAAATTCCTGACAGGAGTATCATGCTGTTCATAGTTACGAATGCCTTGTCAATGCTTATGATTTTCACAAAGCTTAATGATCTTTGATTGTATCTCTATTATGTTGTTCATGTAGGGAACTATTGAAGAATAATTTGGTTACCGATGCGTTGTCTATCCAATTCAATGACTTAAGGAAAATCTGAGGATTAATTAGTGTTGTTCACTGTTAATCTGGGGCGTTGAGGTTCATGGTTTATTGGAAAAGCAACTGGAAATCGATTTGTGTGCAAGTGTGTCATGTGTGGAGAAGAACCCTCTAGCTAGCCAATCACCCATATTTTCCCCCAAATTCGTGCTAAACTTGTTTAAGTCTTTAATTTACTTGTCTTTACTTTAAATTCATCAAAAACCCAATCCCTTTTACTTTATTGTGTCAAATTAGTTAAAATCTGTCCAGATTTGTGTTTTTAAGTGTTTTGAGTCAAATTGAAATCAATTTTCGTCCAAATCACTCTCTAATGTCTAGTTTGAGTCTATTTGATTGGTTTATGCTGTTTTGAGTCTTTTTAGTTTGTTTTGAGTTCTTTGAGTCTAGTTAAGTGTTTTCAAGCCTAGTTTTGTGTTTTGAGTCAGTTTTAAGTAGATTCGCAATCCCTCCTAATCCCTGGCCTAGAACGATCCCTACTTACATCTTTACTACAATTGTCAATAAGAGGGTTTAATTTGAGTGCTAGTTTATATCTGATAGGAGCATATTTATGCGACTTAATTGGCTTGTTCTCGTTCATTTTCGTTGTGTTTCCTTAGTTATTTTAGTGTTTAAAGTCACTTTTGTGTGTTTTAAGATTCTAAGGACAAAGTATGCAAGAAGATGCATTTTGGAGCCTTTTGAAGAAAATTGGGCTTGGAATGATTATCACAAGCTTGGAGCAAAAGGAATGGACATAATTGAAGATTTGAAGAAGTTAGGATTCCTAATCAACGAAGGATTCCTAATTGAAGATGGATTCCTACTCACATGAGGATTCCTAGAAGAACAAGGATTCCTACTCCAACAAGGATTCCTACTTGAAGTAGAAAAGTTAAGCCAAGGTTTCCTATTTTGGTTTGACCTTTCCTAATCCTAATTGTCCCTATGTTCCAGCAACTTTGAAGGCCTTTTAAGCATTCTAAGACTCAAATTACACATTCCTTACATGGTCTACTTCCTTGCCGTACTTGTCCCACCTTTCCTCTTCCTTGTCGTGCAAGGGAGAAGGTGATTTCCTATTTCCTTGCATTAAAACACATTCCTTTTTTGCAGCCACAAATCAACCATTCAATCACCCATTCACGCCAAAAATCATCCACCACTCCTAGACGCATCCATACTTCACCAATCTCCATAGTTTCTGACCCCAAACACTTCTAGCCACACCATACATCCATCCTAAACATAATTCTATACTTCTACACCATCCATAACCCAAAAAACTCACCACCAATCCTTATGCCGCAGCAAAGAGGAAGGAGGAAAGCCCTTGGACGTGCTTGTCTTTCGATTGAGGATTGCTGGAACGTTTTAGGTGTAATCTTTCTTTTGTTTTCAATGTTTCAATTCAATAATCTTTGTTTTGTGAGTATGAGGAACTAAACCCCTCTTAGTTAGGGGGTGATTCGAAACCATGTTCATGCTTGCAATATGATTTGATTACATCCAGTTGTATTTTGTAAGTTGTGAATTCAATTTACTTATCCGTTCGTATAAAAACTGATTTGTGTATGTAGGTTGAGAGTGCACGCTTAATTTTCATGCATGAATTTGACGCTAGAATATAAGGGAGTTTCACCTAATCGTTATGAACTTATATTTACAAGTAGTGAAGGTTGCTAGTCACAATCGCTTTAAGTAAATTATTGGCATAAGTTTCATGCAATTCATAGTAACGAGTGCCTCGTCAATGCTTATGATTTTCATAGAACTTAATGATTCTTACTTGTATCTCTATTATGCAATTCATGTAGGGAACTTGTGGGGAATGCTTTGGGTTGTCGTATGCAATCATCCAATTCAATAACTTTTGGAAAATCTGAGGGTTAATTAGTGCAATTCACGGTTAATCTAGGGCGTTAAGAATTCATAGCTTATTGAAAAGCAACTGGAAATCGTTTTGTATGCAAGTGTGTCATGTGTGGAGAAGAACCACCTAACTCTCCTTTTATCCATAGTTTTATGGGAGTTTTAACGAAAAGCCCACGGTACTGTTCACTTTAACGAAAAACCACATTTTTACACTAAAAAGTCAAACTTCGTACTATTCATTTTACCCTTTATTTTGTCCTTATCATTAAAACTCAAAGTTTTCAAGCCCTTTTCATTAGTTTTCCTTAGTTTTATTCAAATTCGTTCAAACTTTGCTTAGTTTAAAATCTGTTTTGTTTTGTTTTCAAATTCATCAAAACCAAATCCCCCATTATTTTAAAGTGTTAGACTAGTTAGAAATTAATTTAGTTTGTGTTTTTAAGTGTTTTGATTTGAGTTATAACCCAAATTCGTCCAAGTTTGTGTTAGAGTTCAAAACTGGCCAGAAAGTGTTTTTAAGGTAGTTTTGAGTATTTTGGTTTGTTTTAGTGTTTTTAGACTTTAGTTTTGCATTCTTTGAGTCAGTTTAGTGTTTCAAACTTTTGTTTTACATATTTGAGTCAGTTTACAGTGTTTAGCAATCCCTCCTAATCCCCGGTTTAAGAACAATCCCTACTTATCCATATTACAATTGTCAACAAGAGGGTTAATTTGTGTGTTTAGTTATTTTACGCATCAAATTTTGGTGTCGTTGCCGGGGATTAGCAACTTTGCTATTCCCTCGTTGTTTCTTTTTATTTTATTTTCGTGTGTTTTCTACTTTAGTTGTTGACTTGTTTGGTTTCTTTGTTTTTAGGTACTAGTGCATGACTCGAAGTTCCCAACCTGTTCGTGAGCATATTTTGGACTTTGACGACGATTTTGAGAGAACTTTGAGAAGAAGGAGGAACCAACAAGAGTCTAGCCCACCTAGCCCTGAACCTGACCTTGAAGAACAAGTTTTAGAAGAAAAAGAGAGGGGCACGGCTGGGATTTTTGAGGAAGCACCAATCATGGCAGCCGACAACCGAACAATCAAGGAGCTTTCGGCTTCGGGATTGGATAATGCCGCACCTTTATGCATCCAATATCCCATGGCAGCTCAAGGCAAGACCGAGGAGTTTCAATTCAAGTCTAGTTTGCTGCACCACATCCCAAAGTTCCATGGGCTGTCCATGGAGGACCCTAACAAGCACTTGAAGGAGTTTGAGGTTGTGTGCTCAAGTATGACTCCGGTTAATGTTGATGGCAGCATCTTGAAGATGAAGGCTTTTCCATTCTTTCTAATGGATAAAGCTAAAGATTGGTTATATGAACTTGCTCCCGGAACTACCACATCTTGGGAGAGTGGTGTGAAAATTCTGTTGACACACAAATTAAACCCTATTGATGGCAATTGTAGTAATGATGCAAGTAGGGATCGTTCTAGACCTGGGATTAACTAGGGATGCTAATCAACACAAATAAGACTCAAAAACACTAAACTAGACTCTATAAAATCAAAACTAACTTTAAAACACTCAAAACAACAAATAACAATAAAAAAGACTCAATTCTAGACCTAACAAGTGATTTGGACGAAAATAGAACTTCAAAGACTCAAAAGACTTAAAGGAAACAAGTTTTGACTCTAAAAACAAGACTTAAAAGCAAGGGGGTTGGTTTTGACGAATTTAACTTTTAAAACAGAAACTTTGAAAACGAACTTGACAAAAACGATTTCAATGTAAATTAAGATGGTGGAAGTCTAGTTAGAAGGTTCCTTCTCCACACATGAAACATTTGCATACGACTCGATTTCCAGTTACTCTTTCAACAAACCATGAATGACAATGCCCCAAATTAACTAGATTGCACCAATTAATTCTCAGATTCCCCTAGATTCATTAATTTGAATGGAATACGCATTACAACCAAATTATTCTTATCAAGGACCCTAACTATGGAATACACATGATAGAGACACATATCAAAGATCATTAAGTTCAATGGAAATCATAAGCATTGACGAGGCATTCATAACTATGGAATACGCATGTTACTCTTGCCAAGGATTTACTTAACACAATCGTGACTAGCGACTTTTACTACTTATGAATATAAGTTAATAACGATTAGGTGAAATTCCCTTATACTCTAGCATCAAATTCATGCATGCAACCTAAGTGTCGACCCTCAATCAACCTACATAAACATGTTATCAATCAAATAGATAAGTAAACCACATTCACGATTTATGGAATCATAACTGGAGAAAATCAAATCATATAAAACATACGATCATGGCTTTGAATTCCCCTCTAACTATAAAGAAATTAGTTCCTCATGTTCGTAAATAAACAAAGATAAGTAAATTTAAACATTGACATAAAGATAGAAAACACCTAGAAACGCTCCAACAATCCAAGCTCCTTGAATGGCATGCACGGCTCCAAGAGTCTGCTTCCTTCTCCTTTGCAAACTCACGGCACAAGAGGGATATTTAGGTGGATGGTGTAGTTAAAATCTGGTAGAGGGTGGTGAATGATATGTGCGGCAAGGGGTGGTATTTATAGGCTGGAAATCACAACCCCTAGGTAGCAAAGGAAAAGGTTTTAAAGGCCTAATCTGCATAGGAAAATAACACACAATCCTAGAAGGAAAACAAATCAGAAATCCAAAGGGAATGGGAGGATAATGCGCGGCATAAAACTAGGAAAGGATAAAGGCTTCTAGAAATCAAAATCCCAAGGGAAATAGGATATAGGGTGCGGCCAAAAGGGTGGTTGCTAAAAAGAAAATACAAGGCAGATCTTTAGGCTTCTAGAAGGGTTCCAGGCGCCATCTTTGTAGGAAAGGATTAGGTCTTCTAGAAATCTGATTTTAAGCATCCTAATATAGTTAGAAACCCTCCCCTGCAGCTGAAATGTAGGTAGATTAGGATTAGGATAAGATAGGATAGGATAAGGTTTGTTTGGATAAGATAAGCTAAGATAAGGTTATGGATGATGTTTTGGATAAGATTCCTTCACTTGAGCTGATTATTCGGCTTTAACTTTCCTTCTTCAAGTAGGAAACCTTGCTTGAGTAGGAATCTTCATACGTCTAGGAATCCATCTTCAATTAGGACTCCTTCATTTAAACCCTTTCCTACTTCAACTAGGAAACTTTGTATCTTCAATTCTTTAACTTCGTCCATTCTTTGTGCTTCACATGCATGAACTCCATTCTAGCCCAATTTTGCTCCAAAATGCTCCAAATTGCCTCTTTTTGCTCACTTTGTCTTTAAAATCTGAAAACACATGAGAATAGCTTAAAAGACTAACTTAACTAAGAAAACACAACATAAATGCATAAGAACTAGCTAACTAAGGCGCATAAATATGCTCCTATCAGAGAGTATGAAGAGGGCGTTTTTGGAGAAGTTTTTCTTAACTTCTCGAGTCATTCTTCTACGAAAAAGGATAAGTGGAATTCAACAAGATGAAGGTGAGTCTTTTCCCACTTATTATGAACGTTTTAAATCACTTGTTGCTTCTTGTCCACAACATCAGATGAAGGAGGAGTGACTTCTACAATACTTCTACGAGGGACTCCTACCAATTGAACGTCAAATGCTCGATGCCTCGGCGGGTGGAGCATTGGTGGACAAGACACCCATGGCTGCCAAGATCTTGATTGCTAATCGAGCGTTGAACGCTCAACAATACGAAGGTGTTGGCCAAAGAGGAACCCCAAGGCAGCAAGTACATGAGGTAAGTTCCAAATCTGACATTCATTCACAAATAGCTAATCTTACTTCCATTGTGTCTCAGATGGCCGAAGGAATGAGGATGCAAGGACCAATTGTGTGTGGTGTTTGTTCTATCCAAGGACATGCCTCTGAAAAATGTCCTCAACTCATTGAGAATGGTGGATGGGAGAGCGCTAATGCAATTGGATTTCAAGGCCAAAATCAGCCAAGGAACAACCCATATTCTAATACGTATAATCCGGGGTGGAGAGACCATCCAAACTTCAAGTGGAGGGAGCCCCAACAATCCCAACACCAAGGAGGCTTTAGGCAACAACCCCTGGGTTTCTTCACCAAGCCTTACGTCCCCACACAAGTCCCACAACAACCTGCCCCAAATGTTTCAGGTTCGTCTTTAGAAAATGATGCACTTCTTAAAATATTAACCACTTTGTCTCAAGGGCAAGAAAATCAAACCAAAGCTATGCAAAGCCAAGACAAAAGGGTGGATCAATTGGAGAAACAAATTGGGCAGATTGCAGACTTTGTGGGCAAATTTCGAGACCAAGGCAAATTACCTAGTTCTACCATTCCAAATCCGAATGGAGGTTTCGAAAGTGTGAAAGCCATATTGTTGAGAAGTGGAAAAGAAGTTGGGGCAGATCCTACACCATCAAAATTAGGGCACAAAGAGGATGAAAAACTTCAATTCGAGGAGGAGGAATCAAGCCAACCCACGGCAAAGGTGGAAACACCTTTGCTGCAAGCTTCCATGGCCCCTAAACCTTCAAATATGTCCAATAAGGGTAAGAATGTGTTAAATTCAAGTCGTACTAATATTTTTCCTTCGAATGTTCCTTTTCCTAGTAGGTTCATGCAAACAAAGAAAGGGGAAGCTGAAAAGGACATTCTAGAGACATTTAGGAAAGTTCAAGTCAACATACCCCTTTTGGATGCAATCAAGCAAGTCCCAAGGTATGCTAAGTTTTTAAAGGAACTTTGCACCACTAGGAAGAGGATTTCGACCAAGGAGGTTGTAAAGGTAGGTGAAAATGTATCCGCCATCTTGCAACGCAAACTACCCCCCAAATGCAAAGATCCAAGTAGTTTTACAATTCCTTGTGTCATTGGTAATACTCGCATTGAATCTGCCATGTTAGACTTAGGTGCATCTATAAATGTTATGCCATATTCAATTTATGCATCTATGAACTTAGGTGAATTAAAACATGATGGTATAATCATACAATTGGCCGATAGATCTAATGCCTATCCAAAGGGGGTTTTGGAAGATGTTCTTGTGCAAGTCAATCACTTAATCTTTCCAACAGATTTCTATGTGCTTGAAATGGATGAATCGGACCATGCACCTTCATTACCCATCCTTCTTGGTAGACCATTCATGAAAACGGCCCGGACAAAGATTGATGTGTTTAAGGGAACTTTATCCATGGAATTTGATGGGGAAGTTGTTAATTTCAATCTTTCTGATTCTATTAAGTATCCTAGTGATGATCATTCATGTTTCTCTATTGATATAATTGACTCTTTGGTGCAGGGATATCTTGAAGATTTGAATGACAATGCACTTGAAAGAGTCATTACAAGAAGCATGGAACTCAAAACCATGTGGGCAGAACCTAAGCTAACCCACGACATACATGAATTACTCCATGCCGTACCTCCTTGTGAGGAATTCCTTGAGTTGGTTGTTGCCCTTGAGTCATTACCTACGCATGATGGTAAGTTTCCTAACCTTGAGTCAATTCCCATTTCTACTAACAAGTTGCTTCCGTCAATAATTCAGGCACCTATCCTTGAACTCAAAACATTGCCAAGTCATTTGAAGTACATTTTCTTGGGGGAAAATGAGACACTACCTGCCATTATTTCCTCATCCCTCACGACACAAGAAGAAGGGAAACTAGTGCGTGTGTTGAAGGAGTTCAAATCTGCCCTAGGTTGGACCTTGGCCGACATCAAAGGGATAAGCCCTACAACTTGTATGCATCACATATTTCTTGAGGAGGGGGCCAAACCAATTAGAGAGGCTCAACGCCGTCTCAACCCTCCGATGATGGAAGTTGTGAAAAAGGAGATAATCAAGCTCCTTGATTGTGGAGTAATTTATCCCATCTTCGATAGCCGTTGGGTTTCACCTATCCAATGTGTGCCCAAGAAATCTGGAGTAACGGTTGTAGAAAACGTGGAGAATGAGCTTGTGCCCACCCGAATTCAAACCGGTTGGCGAGTGTGCATTGATTATAGGAAGCTCAACGCCACCACAAGGAATGATCACTTCCCATTGCCGTTCCTAGATCAAATGCTTGAGAGGTTAGCGGGTCATTCCTTTTATTGTTTTCTTGATGGTTATTCCGGTTATAATCAAATTGTCATTGCCCTGGATGATCAAGAAAATACCACTTTTACTTGTCCCTTTGGAACGTTTGCATATCGACGCATGCTATTCGGCTTGTGCAATGCTCCTGCCACGTTTCAAAGGTGTATGATTAGCATATTTTCTGACTATGTTGAAAGGATTATTGAGATATTCATGGATGATTTTAGTGTGTTTGGTAATTCATTTGATAATTGCTTGGATAATCTCACTTTAATCTTGAAACGTTGTGTTGAAACAAACCTTGTGTTAAATTGGGAGAAATGCCATTTTATGGTTAAACAAGGTATTGTTTTGGGTCATATAATCTCTGAAAAAGGAATTGAGGTTGATAAGTCTAAAATAGATCTTGTACGCTACTTACCCTCTCCTACTTCGGTGAGAGAGGTTCGTCATTTTCTTGGTCATGCAGGATTCTATAGACGATTTATCAAGGATTTTTCCAAAATTGCACAGCCCCTATGCCGTCTCCTACAAAATGAAATGACTTTTGAGTTCAACGAGGCGTGTGAGAAAGCCTTCAATCATCTCAAGGATTCACTCACCACGGCACCAATCATAACTCCACCAGATTGGTCCATTCCCTTCGAGCTAATGTGTGATGCATCGGATTATGCACTTGGAGCTGTTTTGGGCCAAAGAAAAAACAAGCAGCCACATGATATTTATTATGCTTCACGCACCTTAAATGATGCCCAATTGAATTATTCCACCACGGAAAAAGAACTTTTGGCGGTTGTATTTGCATTACATAAGTTTAGATCATATCTAATTGATACTAAAGTAATTGTTTTCACTGACCATGCAGCCTTGAAGTATCTTCTCACCAAAAAGGAGGCCAAACCAAGGCTCATTTGTTGGATGCTCCTACTTCAAGAGTTCGATATTGAAATTAGGGACAAGAAAGGGTGTGAAAACGTGGTGGCCGACCACCTAAGCAGAATGGTGTGTGAAGAAGAGTCCATTCCTGATAG
Source organism: Malus baccata (assembly GCA_006547085.1). Lineage (NCBI taxonomy): Eukaryota > Viridiplantae > Streptophyta > Magnoliopsida > Rosales > Rosaceae > Malus > Malus baccata. Next base: position 51,501 of record VIEB01000900.1, read on the forward strand.
GAACATATTTATGCGACTTAATTGGCTTGTTCTCATGCTTTTACGTTGTGTTTCTTTAGTTATTTTAGTGTTTAAAGTCACTTTTGTGTGTTTTCAGATTCTAAGGCCGAAGTGTGCAAAATGATGTAATTTGGAGCCTTTTGGAGCAAAAGGAATGGGTGAATTGAAGACTTGAAGAAATTAGGATTCCTTATCAACGAAGGATTCCTAATCAGCGAAGGATTCCTAATTGAAGATGAATTTCTAATCACATGAGGATCCCTAAAAGAACGAGGATTCCTACTCCAACAAAGATTCCTACTTGAAGTAGGAAAGTTAAGCCAAGGTTTCCTATTTTGGTTTGACATTTCCTAATTCTGAAAGTACTTATGTTCCAGCCACTTTGAGGACTTCATATGCATTTGAGGACACAAAACAAAGGCCCTAGAACCCTTAGGGACCTTTGCCGCACCTTTCCCAATCTTCCATCCCCTTGTCGTGCAAGGAAGCCCTTCTCCTATCAGTTTTAGGACACTTAGACCTTCCTAAAGTCCTTACCGCACACACCTTGCCCATTCCTCTTCCTTGCCGTGCAAGGGAGAGGGTTGTTTCCTGATTCCGTGCATTTAAACACATTCCTAATCTATTTTAAACCTTTGCCGCCCCTTTTAGCCTATTTCCTTTAAATTTCTGATTTGATTTCCTAATTCTAGAAGCTTTAGACTTAATTTCTGTTTACCTAAATAACCTAGGGTTTTAATTCCTGAAATCCTTTAAATAAGCATCTTTTTTGCAGCCAGAAAGTATGCATTCATTCACCATTCACGCCAGAAATCATCCACCATCCCTTACCACATCCATACTTCACCATTCATCATATTTTCTACCCAGAAATTACTCTAGCCGTCCCCTACATTCATCCTAACCTTAATTCCATCCTTCTACATCATCCATAACTCCCTAAACTCACCCCCAACCCTCGTGCCGCAGCAAAGGAGAGGAAGAAGAAGTGCTTGAAGGTTCTAGCTGTTCCACATTGAATCGTTAGAATATTTAGGTGTTCTCTTTCCTATATTTACAATGTATAAATCTGTTTTCCTTTGTTTTGTGAACATGAGGAACTAAGCCTTTTTAGCTAGGGGGCTATTCAATACCATGATTATGCTTGCAAGATGAATTGATTACTTCTAATTGTTATTTCATGAATTGTGAATGCAATTTGCTTAACCGTTTGATTGATGACTTATTTTTGTGTGTTGATTAAGGTGGCCAACTTAGTTTTCATGCAGGAATTTGAAGCTAAAATATAAGGAAGTTTCACCTAATAGTTACAACCTTATATTTGCAAGTAGTGGAGGTCGCTTATAAACGATCGTGTTTAGTGAATTCTTAGCAAATGTTTCACGCTTTTCATAGTAACAATTGCCTCGTCAATGCTTATAGTTTTCATGAAGCTTAATGATCTTTGATTGTATATTTATTGTGCTTTTCACGTAAGGGACTTTTAGAGAATGTTTTGAGTTGTTGCATGTGCATTCCCATCCAATTCAATAACTTAAGGAAGACTTGAGGGTTAAAAAAGTGCTATCACAGTTAACCTAGGGCGTTGAGATTCATGGTTATTGAAAGAAGCAATTGGAAATCAAAGTTGAATGCAAGTGTATCATGTGTGGAGAAAAACCATCTAGTTACCCCATATCTCATCAATTCACCTAATTTTGTCTAAGAATCTGTTTACATTATTCTTGTCTTCATTTACTTATTTTCGTCCAAAATCAACCCCACCTTATTTCTTTGAGTCATATTAATTAGAACTTGTCTTAGATTATGTTTTAAAGTGTTTTAGGTCATTAGAAAACCAAATTTCGTCCAAGTTTATGTTAGAGTCCCAAAACTGCCCAGAAAGTGTTTTTAAGGCAGTTTTGAGTGTTTTTGTGCTGTTTTGAGTCTTTTGGTTTGTTTTAGTGTTTTAGAGTTTAGTTTTGCATTCTTTGAGTCTAGTTTAGTGTTTTAAACTTTGTCTTACATATTTGAGTCAGTTTAGAGTGTTTTAGCAATCCCTCCTAATCCCCGGTTTAAGAACGATCCCTACTTATCCATACTACAATTGTCAACAAGAGGGTTAATTTGTGTGTTTAGTTATTTTACGCACCAATTCCCATTTTAGAGACGTTTCCAAATGAATAACTTCTGTCCATTAAGGTAAGTACCTGCTTGGTATGCCGATTTGGTAAATTTCTTGGTGTCTAAGCAAGTTCCTAACACCCTAAGCAAGGCCCAACGTGATAAACTTAAACATGATGCCTGTTTTTATGTTTGGGACGACCCGTATTTGTGGAAAATCTGCCCTGATCAGATTGTGCATCGCTGTGTGCATAATTCGGAGTTTCATTCAATTTTAAGCTTTTGTCATACATATGCATGTGGTGGCCATTTTGGCACGCAAAGAACAGCCCATAAAGTGTTACAATGTGGATTCTATTGGCCTAGTATCTTTAAGGATGCTAGAACTTTTTGTTTAACATGTGATAAATGCCAAAGAACCGGAAATATAAGTGCCAAGGACCAAATGCCACAGGTTTCTATCCTAAATGTTGATATTTTTGATGTTTGGGGTATTGATTTCATGGGTCCCTTTCCTTCTTCGTATGGGTTCATGTATATTTTACTTGCGGTTGATTATGTGTCAAAGTGGGTGGAAGCAAAAGCCACCCGGACTTATGATTCTAAAGTGGTTGCAGATTTTATTAGAACTAACATATTTGCAAGGTTTGGCATGCCACGGGTGATCATTAGTGATGGGGGGTCTCACTTTTGCAACCGGACCATTGAGGCGTTGTTGAGGAAGTACAATGTCAACCATAAGGTTTCCACACCTTACCATCCTCAAACAAATGGCCAAGCCGATGTTTCCAACCGTGAGATCAAACAAATTCTTGAGAATACCGTTGGGCCTACAAGGAAGGATTGGAGCTTACAGTTAGATGATGCATTGTGAGCGTATCGAACGGCTTACAAAACACCCATTGGCATGTCCCCATTTGGGCTAGTCTATGGCAAGCCATGCCATCTGCTCGTGGAGCTTGAACACAAGGCACATTGGGTGGTCAAAACCTTCAATATGGATGTGGACATGGCTGGAAATCATAGAAAGCTTCAATTGAACGAGCTTGACGAGATTCGGCATGATGCTTATGAGAATGCTTGAATTTACAAAGAGAAGACCAAAGCAATTCATGACAAGATGATTAGAGGGAAAACATTCTCAATTGGGCAGAAAGTGTTGCTATTTAATTCTTGGTTACGTTTGTTTCCTGGTAAGTTACGTTCTAAATGGATTTGACCGTTTGTTATTACTAACGTATCTTCTTATGGTGCCATCTAGATTCAAAGTCTCAAAACAGGTCATGAATTCCAAGTGAACGGACACCGTTTGAAGCCATATTATGAGAACTTTGTTGAACAAACCGTGGATGACATCACTCTGGGTGCCGTGGGCTCCAATGAGAGATGAATGAGCTCTTCGTCCAGCTGCAGGATGTTAAAGAAAGTGCTACTTGGGAGGCAACCCATGCATTCAACAAAGGAAGCCTTAGGAATCACTCCAATTCCAGATCTTCGTTCCTCAAACCCTTCTCTTTGTTGCTGTTTTCTAATCTGCCATGTTTAGTTGCTTAAGTTGCTGTTTGTTTATTTACTTGTGTTTTGTGTGAATTTATGCTTGAAACATTGAGGACAATGTTTGATTTAAGTGTGGGGGGGGGGGTAACTAAGTGTTTTTGATGCAAATTCATGGGATTTTATCACCCATAACTTCAAGTGTTGTTCCTTGCTGTTTTTAACTATTTTTAAGCTGTTTTGGTGTGTTTGTTTTAAAAATCCGAAAATCTCATAAAAATTTGAAAAATTGTTTTGAAAAAGCCAAAAAGAGTTGTTTTTGTGTGTTGGTTTGTGGGTGTTGGAAATGTGCCCTAAAGCCAATCATATGATGATACTTTACGGACATTTCACATGTTAAACTAATCTAGTTTACATATAAAGGGCATAAATTATTGTTTGAGCTGTCTCATATAAATGTTATATGCTTAAACGATAAAGTCCAAGGAATATGTGATTGGGAGAATGCAATTTAATGAAGTTAGATTCATGAGACCATTCTTTCGTAGACACATCTTAAACGTTCCTGATCATAGGATTGCCAATTGGGCATTGACAGTCCGTTAAGATCAGTACGTGCTATGTCTTCTCTCAGGGAGAGTGACTAGTCTCGAGTCATTGGTGTGTGTGACATCAAGATAGGCATGTAGGTGCTCAATAGCGAATGAGTCCACTGAACACGATCAACGAGGATTTCTCATACTCATGTCACATGAGAACTCATGGTTGGGATAATGCAAAGTAGTCCTTTGACCTGAGGCATCACAGTTGTCTTGTGGTTAAGTCCTTGACCTTTGATTATGTCAAAGTCACCCCATCGGGGTGTCCACAGCATCGTTGGGGTTAAGCCACTTAGCTATGGAGACAAGTGAATGCGCAACAAGGAATCTCTAACCTTCAAACCGTTTAAGGGAGAATACTCTATGATATGATTTAGAATCTCTGGCCAGAGTATGAATGAGATTTGGGAATGCGTTCCAAATCACATTCAAGGTAATCATATAAGCACACGAATCACATTGGATAGTAGACATGAATAAATAAACTATCAAACCAAACAATGTGGTCAAGAGTATTAGATTAGAGAAAGACCGTATTGCATTTGTAATCCCAAACTGAATAGGTTCTCCACCTCTTCTGATTAGCTTGGGTAACCATGATATGCTGCAAGGCGTCACTCATGGTTTGTGGAAGCCCTAAACGTGTATAATCACTAAAGGGAGAATTGAAAGTAAGTTTCAATTCACAATTGATTTGAAAGAGTTTTAATCACCCACTGCCTCGCTAAAAGGAACCTAATGGATCGCACACCGTGTAAGGTGGAGATTGAAAAAACCATGGAGATGAGTAAGAATAATTAAATGGTTTAATTATTTATGGCAAGGATTAATTAATATGTTAATTAATCAAACGACTAAGTTCGTTAAAGACCTCGGGATAGTTTTGGACCTTAAGGCCCAATGGGCTTCGAACGTCAAGCCCATTGACTTAAGTTGTATGACAACTTAATGAATAATGATTCACAAAGGCCCAAACAACCCAAATACACCCTAAGGCCGGCCATATTGTTAAGGGTAGTGAACTTGGACTTATTTACAAGTTTGCCACTCAAATGAATAAAGGTATAAATATGACTTTATAGCCAAAATTCATTTAGGGTTTCTTTTGGAGAAAATTGGAGAGAACATGTCTCTCCATTTCTCTCTAAAGAGGCCGGCCTCCTTGGGGGGTGCTTCTAGCAATCCCACTACTCCAAGGTCACTCATTTCTTCTCCAATCTAACCTTGGTGAAGAGACTTAGAGGTTCTCAATTTTGGGAACTTGAAGACACCTATTCTTCCATCCAAATCCATAGTTTTTAGATGCAAGGAATGAAGACCCTCTCTTTGGGTGATTAGCCTTTGCTTATGCAAAGAGGAATCTACAAAGGTATAAATCTCAACTCACTTTGTTTTGAGTTGATTAATGGTTCACCAATCTACTAGGCTTTGAATTTCATGGGTAATGTTTTGTTTTTGAATGCATGCAAGCATGATTCCGCCTTTTAATTGTTAATTGCATGCTATAGATGTTATTCAAATGAACATGTTTTCACAAAATAATCCTTCAAGTGGTATCAGAGCCTAGGTCTAGTAGTTGGTGAATCCTTTTGGGTTTTGTAGTTCATAGTTTGTGATTTAAAAGTTGTAATATGTTACAAGCTTTATTCTTGTTTTTTAATGTAAATTTTGTTAGAAAATTTGCCATCTCAAATGTTGTAGATGTAGTTCATATGAACATGAATATTGGAGCTAAAAATTTGGTGCCATGACTTTGGGGATTTTCGGCCAAATCTAAAGGGTGGATTTTTGGGTTCTTGTTTG
>VIEB01000900.1:62438-110423 GCA_006547085.1 Malus baccata
GTATGACCAAAGAACTTGGGGTACAAATTCTGACCAACAACCTTTAGCCTTGTCCAAGCTGGTGTTGGAAATGTGCCCTAAAACCAATCATATGATGATACTTTACGGACATTTCACATGTTAAACTAATCTAGTTTAATATCAAGGGCAAAGATTATTGTTTAAGCCGTCTCATATAAATGTTATATGCTTAAACGATAAAGTCCAAGGAATATGTGATTGGGAGAATGCAATCTAAAGAAGTTAGATTCATGAGACCATTCTTTCGTAGACACATCCTAAACGTTCCTGATCATAGGATTGCCAATTGGGCATTGACAGTCCGTTAAGATCAGTACGTGTTATGTCTTCTCTCAGGGAGAGTGACTAGTCTCGAGTCATTGGTGTGTGTGACATCAAGACAAGCATGTAGGTGCTCAATAGCGAATGAGTCCACTGAACACGATCAACGAGGAGTTCTCATACTCATGTCACATGAGAACTCATGGTTGGGATAATGCAAAGTAGTCCTTTGACCTGAGGCATCATAGATGTCTAATGGTTAGGTCCTTGATCTTTGATCATGTTAAATGGCATTCCATTGGAGTGTCCACGGCATTGTTGGGGTCAAGCTATCTAATCATGTAGGCATATGAATGCGCAACAAGGGATCTCTAACCTTCAAACTGTTTGAGGGAGAATACTCTATGATATGATTAAGAATCTCTGGCCAGAGTATGAATGAGATTTAGGAAGTCGTTCCAAATCACATTCAAGGTAATCATATAAGCACACGAATCACATTGGATAGTAGACATGAATAAACTAAACTATCAAACCAAACAATGTGGTCAAGAGTATTGTATTAGAGAAAGACCGTATTGCATTTGTAATCCTAAACTGAATAGGTTCTCTACCTCTTCTGATTAGCTTGGGTAACCATGATATGCTGCTAGGTGTCACTCATGGTTTGTGGAAGCCCTAAACGTGTATAATCACTAAAGGGAGAATTGAAAGTAAGTTTCAATTCACAATCGATGTGAAATGGTTTTAATCGCCCACTGCCTCGCTAAAAGGAACCTAATGGATCGTACACCGTGTAAGGTGGAGATTGAAGAAACAATGGAGATGAGTAAGAATAATTAAATGGTTTAATTATTTATGGCAAGGATTAATTAATATGTTAATTAATCAAACGAATAAGTTCGTTGAAGACCTCGGGATAGTTTTGGACCTTAAGGCCCAATGGGCTTCGAACGTCAAGCCCATTGACTTAAGTTGTATGACAACTTAATGAATAAAATTCACAAAGGCCCAAACAACCCAAATACACCCTAAGGCCGGCCATATTGTTAAGGGTAGTGAACTTGGACTTATTTACAAGTTTGCCACTCAAATGAATAAAGGTATAAATATGACTTTATAGCCAAAATTCATTTAGGGTTTCTTTTGAGGAAATTGGTGAGAACATTTTAAAGAGGCCGGCCTCCTTGGGGGGTGCTTCTAGCAATCCCACTACTCCAAGGTCACTCATTTCTTCTCCAATCTAACCTTGGTGAAGAGACTTAGAGGTTCTCAATTTTGGGAACTTGGAGAAACCTATTCTTCCATCCAAATCCATAGATTTAAGATGCAAGGAATGAAGGCCCTCTCTTTGGGTGATTAGCCTTTGCTTATGCAAAGAGGAATCTACAAAGGTATAAATCTCAACTCACTTTGTTTTGAGTTGATTAATGGTTCACCAATCTACTAGGCTTTGAATTTCATGGGTAATGTTTTGTTTTTGAATGCATGCAAGCATGATTCCGCCTTTTAATTGTTAATTGCATGCTATAGATGTTATTCAAATGAACATGTTTTTCACAAATCATCCTTCAGTGTCTTAGGGTACCTTCCAGCACAATGATGAGGATTTGGTTTGTAATTGCATGGCTGTTAAAGAGAGTGATTAACATGGATGAAAGTTTGATTTACTCTTTGGTTATGCTTGGTTGTGGTTATAACTTATGAATTCACATGTAATCATAAAGGAAAAAATTAGTTTTTGTAACATGCTTGAAGGAAGGAACTCAAACAAACGCTACAACCTTGTGAGACTTGAGCCTAAACGTTTATTTGGAGAGTTAAAATCTGTGCATTATTGTTTTCTAAAGTCATTGCATGATCTCATTATTCTTTGCTTGGTTACTACTTAGAAGGCGTTTCATCATTTAGTCCCAAATGCTAGAACTCATACCCATTTCATTCAAAGCATGTTATTGATTTGCGTAACACATATTCAAGACGAAGTTGTGTAGTGACCACCACCAAAGCCAAATTGCCGTGTATCCTACTTCATTATATGTTTAAGTTAACCCTATTGAGCCTTGTTAGCCTACATTCTTTGTTAACCCACGTTATCCTCACCTAGCCTAGATTAGGACCATCCATACCCTTGTTCTTGAAGCATAGTAAAGCATAATTCAAATTGAATTCCTTTTGATTAATGTATGGCAGAAAACAAGTGTGGGGGAAATGTTTCTCATGTGAGTTAGTGTGCCATAGGCACGGGTAGAAAGAAAAGAAAAGAAAAATTCGTGAAAAGAAAGAAAGAAAAAAGAAAAGTGTGAAAAGTATGAAAAAAAGAGTTGAAAAGATGTGAAAAAGAGTTCTAAAGTGTTGTTTGTTGAAGAAAGGGTCCAAAACATTGAATTCGGCCCTAAGTATTGCTTGAATCTTCCCTTCGTGTTGAAGAAATGTCACTGGTTCTCGCATCTAAGTAGTAGCATTCCATTCATGAGATCATATCTAAACATGCTTATTAACTCCAGAAATTGCATTCTTTGTTATATATATATGTGAGCATTCGTTTTCATGTCTACATCAATCTTCTCACATATAACGAGTATAGGGTGTGTAGTTAGAAAATCTGAGTGAAAATTGAGTGCATATCTTGTAAGGAATTGAGTGAATTCTCTAAGGTATCTTACTACATTCAAAACATTGTTTTAATTGGTTAATTGTGAACTAGTAAGTGGTGACTATGATTAAGTATGTGCTTAAGTGTAAAGATGACTAAAATCTGTAGGGATGACGATTTGTAACATGTCATGTGCATTGGAAATCCCTGAGGCAAACGTTGGAAGGTTTAGGTTGTGTTTCGTTTGTTTTGTTTTGTTTTGTTTTCTTTAGTTTGTTTGTTTTGCTCGAGGACTAGCAAAAGCTAAGTGTGGGGGAATTTGATAGGAGCATATTTATGCGACTTAATTGGCTTGTTCTCGTGCATTTTCGTTGTGTTTCCTTAGTTATTTTAGTGTTTAAAGTCACTTTTGTGTGTTTTCAGATTCTAAGGACAAAGTATGCAAGAAGATGCATTTTGGAGCCTTTTGAAGAAAATTGGGCTTGGAATGATTATCACAAGCTTGGAGCAAAAGGAATGGACGTAATTGAAGATTTGAAGAATTTAGGATTCCTAATCAACGAAGGATTCCTAATTGAAGATGGATTCCTACTCACATGAGGATTCCTAGAAGGACAAGGATTCCTACTCCAACAAGGATTCCTACTTGAAGTAGGAAAGTTAAGCCAAGGTTTCCTATTTTGGTTTGACCTTTCCTAATCCTAATTGTCCCTATGTTCCAGCAACTTTGAAGGCCTTTTAAGCATTCTAGGACACAAATTACACATTGCTTACATGGTCCACTTCCTTGCCGCACTTGTCCCATCTTTCCTCTTCCTTGCCGTGCAAGGGAGAGGGTGATTTCCTATTTCCTTGCATTAAAACACATTCCTATTGTGTTTTGTCCCTTTGCCGCATATCTTAGCCAATTTCCCTTAGTTTTCTGATTTGATTTCCTATTTCTAGAAGCTTTTGACTTAATTTCTGATTACCTAAATAACCTAGGGTTTTAATTCCTAAAATCCTTTAAACAAACCTCCTTTTTGCAACCACAAATCAACCATTCAATCACCCATTCACGCCAGAAATCATCCACCACTCCTAGACACATCCATACTTCACCAATCTCCATAGTTTCTGACCCCAAACACTTCTAGCCGCACCATACATCCATCCTAAACATAATTCTATACTTCTACACCATCCATAACCCCAAAAACTCACCACCAATCCTTGTGCCGCAGCAAAGAGGACGGAGGAAAGCCCTTGGACGTGCTTGTCATTCGATTGAGGATTGCTGGAACGTTTTAGGTGTAATCTTTCTTTTGTTTTCAATGTTTCAATTCAATAATCTTTGTTTTTTGAGTATGAGAAATTAAACCCCTCTTAGTTAGGGGGTGATTCGAAACCATGTTCGTGCTTGCAATATGATTTGATTACATCCAGTTGTGTTTTGTAAGTTGTGAATTCAATTTACTTATCCGTTCGTATAAAAAACTGATTTGTGTATGTAGGTTGAGAGTGCACGCTTAATTTTCATGCATGAATTGGAAGCTAGAATATAAGGGAGTTTCACCTAATCGTTATGAACTTATATTCACAAGTATTGAAGGTTGCTAGTCACAATCGCTTTAAGTAAATTCTTGGCATAAGTTTCGTGCAATTCATAGTAACGAGTGCCTCGTCAATGCTTATGATTTTCATAGAACTTAATGATTCTTACTTGTATCTCTATTATGTAATTCATGTAGGGAACTTATGGGGAATGCTTTCGGTTGTCGTATGCAATCATCCAATTCAATAACTTTTGGAAAATCTGAGAGTTAATTAGTACAATTCACGGTTAATCTGGGGCGTTGAGAATTCATAGCTTATTGAAAAGCAACTGGAAATCGTTTTGTATGCAAGTGTGTCATGTGTGGAGTGAAGGAAAAATTTTGTCCTAGCTAAGAACAAGTATGAACATTTGAATACATATGCAAGCTATTAACACTTTAAAGTAGGCATGCATTCAAAAACAATTCATAAAACCCATGACTTTCAAAGCCTAGTATATGGTGAACCATTAAACTCATTAACAACATTAAAGAGAAATAGATTTAGAGTTTCTTTACCCTTGAAGCTCATCCTTGTTTACACAAGGGATTCACCCAAGTGGAGGGCCTTCAAGTCACCTCCAAGCTCCTTGGATATTGCTTGTGATTTCCTTCTCCTTTTGTGCTCCTTTGGTCCTTGAGGATGAAAGGAAAGGATCTCCAAAAACACCAAAGATTTGGTGTCTCTAAGTCTCCACACCAAGGGTTAAGTGTGAAGATGAAATGGATGACTTAGAGAAGAAAAGATTGCTAGATTAATCTCTCTAAGTGGCCGGCCTGCTTGTGTAAAAAGAGAGAAAGTTTTTTCACCTCATTTCACCAAGAAAAACCCCTAATGAGAAAATTGCTATAAAGTTGCTTTTATAACATTTTTCTTAGGTGAGTGGCAAACTTGCAATTAAGCAAACTTTCACCATCTCCTCACCATGGCCGGCCTATATGTTGTGATTGGGCTTATTGCCCATTTTGTTTTAGTTGTCATACAACTTAAACATAATAGGCCTTGTGGACCAAAACACTTTTGGGCCCCGAAACCCAAAACCAACTTAAAAGCCCAATACGAACCTTTCGTAAAATTAATCAACTAATTAATTAATCTTGACCATTCTTCAATTAAACCATTTAATTGCATATCCATTTCATTTAATTTCTTCACTATCGCCCTTACTCGGTGTACGATCCATTAGGTTCCAATTAGCGAGGCAGTGGGCGATTGTTACTCTTAACGATCGATTGTGAATTGAAACCACATTTCAATTCTCCCTTTAATTAGTGTTTGCTAATCTTCAAGGCTTCCACAAACCATGAGTGACACCTAGCAGCATATCATGGTTACCCAAGCTAAGTAGAATTGGTTGGAGAACCTATCCAGTTACAACTACAATGCAATACGGTCCTTCTCTAATACAATACTCTTAATCACATTGTTTTAGTGATAGTTTGTTTCATGTCTACTATCCAATGTGATACTGTTCTATATGATTCCCTTGAATATGATTTGGAACAAACTTCCTAAGTCATATTCATTTGCTTTGGCCAAAGACTTTAGAATCATATCTTAGAGTATTCTCCTTCCACCATGGAAGGTTAGAGATCCCTTGTTGTGCATTCATATGCCTACATGATTAGATAGCTTGACCCCAACAATGCCGTGGACACTCCGATGGAATGCCGTTTGACATGATCAAAGATCAAGGACCTAACCATTAGACATCTATGATGCCTCAAGTCAAAGGACTACTTTGCATATTGCAACTTTAGAGTTCTTACACGACATGTATGTTCGAACTCTCTTTTGATCGTTGTTCAGTGTACTCGATTACTCTTTCGAGCACCTATGTGTTTGTCTTAGTGTCCAACACCAAATGACTTGAGACTAGTCATACTCACGCTTGAGTCAACATAACACATACTAACCTTAGCGGATTGTCAATACCCAATTGGCAATCCTATGGCTAGGAACGTTTTAGGAATGAACATAAGATAATGGTCTCGATAATCTAACTCACTTAGATCACTTGTCTCTTAGATCAAATACATCCCTTGGATTCCCTTATTACTTAAACACATGATACAATAAATAGTGATTAACAATAAGCTTTGCCCTTCATTAAACATATAAAAGTTTAATACATTAAGTATTCCAAAAAGCTATTACATCAAATGAGTGGCTTTGTGGGCATACTTCCAACATGGAAAAGAACCTCCTAACTATCCTTTTATCCATAGTTTTATTCAAATTCGTTCAAACTTTGCTTAGTTTAAAATCTGTTTTGTTTTGTTTTCAAATTCGTCAAAACCAAATCCCCCATTATTTTAAAGTGTTAGGCTAGTTAGAAATCAATTTAGTTTGTGTTTTTAAGTGTTTTGATTTGAGTTATAACCCAAATTCATCCAAGTTTGTGTTAGAGTTCAAAACTGCCCAGAAAGTGTTTTGAAGGCAGTTCTGAATGTTTTTGTGCGTTTTTGAGTCTTTTGGTTTGTTTTAGTGTTTTTAGACTTTATTTTTGCATTCTTTGAGTCTAGTTTAGTGTTTCAAACTTTTGTTTTACATATTTGAGTCAATTTAGAGTGTTTAGCAATCCCTCCTAATCCCCGGTTTAAGAACGATCCCTACTTATCCATACTACAATTGTCAACAAAAGGGTTAATTTGTGTGTTTAGTTATTTTACGCATCAAATTTTGGCGCCGTTGCCGGGGATTAGCAACTTGCTAATCCCTCGTTGTTTCTTTCTATTTTATTTTTGTGTGTTTTCTACTTTAGTTGCTGACTTGTTTAGTTTCTTTGTTTTTAGGTACTAGTGCATGACTCAAAGTTCCCAACCTGTTCGTGAGCATATTTTGGACTTTGACGACGATTTTGAGAGAACTTTAAGAAGAAGGAGGAACCAACAAGAGTCTAACCCACCTAGCCCTGAACCTGACCTTGAAGAACAAGTTTTAGAAGAAGAAGAGAGGGCACGACTGGGATTTTTGAGGAAGCACCAATCATGGCAGCCGGCAACCGAACAATCAAGGAGCTTTCAGCTTCAGGATTGGACAATGCCGCACCTTTATGCATCCAATATCCCATGGCAGCTCAAAGCAAGACCGATGAGTTTGAATTGAAGTCTAGTTTGCTGCACCACATCCCAAAGTTCCATGGGCTGTCCATGGAGGACCCTAACAAGCACTTGAAGGAGTTTGAGGTTGTGTGCTCAAGTATGACTCCGGTTAATGTTGATGGCAACATCTTGAAGATAAAGGCTTTTCCATTCTCTCTAATGGATAAAGCTAAAGATTGGTTATATGAACTTGCTCCCGGAACTGTCACATCTTGGGAGAGTATGAAGAGGGCGTTTTTGGAGAAGTTTTTCCCAACTTCTCGAGTCATTCTGCTACGAAAAAGGATAACTGGAATTCAATAAGATGAAGGTGAGTCTTTTCCCACGTATTATGAACGTTTTAAATCTCTTGTTGCTTCTTGTCCACAACATCAAATGAAGGAGGAGCTTATTCTACAATACTTCTACGAGGGGTTTCTACCAATCGAACGGCAAATGCTAGATACCTCGGTGGGAGGAGCTTTGGTGGATAAGACTCACACGGTAGCAAAGACCTTGATAGCTAATCGAGCGTTGAACGCTCAACAATACGAAGGTGGTGGACAAAGGAGCACCCCATGGCAACACCAAATGAATGAGGTAAGTGCCATCTCCAAACTTCAAAATCAAATGGCTAACCTTACTACTCTTCTTTTTAGGTTATGGAAGGACCAAAAATGAAAAATGTGAGTGCTTGTGGCGTGTGCTCCATGCAAGGACACCTTACGGACAAGTGCCCACAATTGATAGAGAATAGAGGGTGTGAGACCCTCAATGCCGTGGGATTTGGGCAACCATACCAACAACGAAATGATCCCTTTTCTAATACATACAATCCGGGATTGAGGGATCATCCAAATTTCAAATGGTGAGAACCCCAACAAGGCCAACAACAAAGCACATTTAGGCAACAACCCCCGGGTTTCTATCAAAAGCCGTTTGCACCAACTCAACCCCAAGCACCACCTGCCCAAAACAAATCAGGTTCGTCCATTGATAATGATCAAAATTTTCAATTACTAACTTCTATGGCGTAGAGTATGCAAATTAAGGACAAGAAGGTGGACGAGTTGGAGAAGCAAGTAGGGCAGATTGCGGAGTTTATGGGCCAATTCCGAGAGCAAGGCAAGTTACCTAGCTTAACCGTTGTGAATCCGAAAGGAGGCTTTGAATCTGCCAGGGCAATTATGTTGCGAAGTGGGAAACAAATGGGAACATCACCCCAACCATCCAAATCAACCCCAAATGAGGTGGAAGAGTTGATCATCGAAGAGGAGGAGCAAAGCATGCCCACGGCAAGGGAGGAAGTTTCTTTGCCGCAAGCCCCCATGGCTCCTAAGCCATCCAATCTGTCCAATAAGGGTAAGAACATGTCCAATTCCATTCCTACTAATGATTTTCCTTTGAATGTTCCTTTTCCTAGTAGATTTAAGCAAACAAAGAAAGAGGAAGCCGAAAAGGACATTTTAGAGACGTTTAGAAAAGTTCAAGTCAATATCCCTCTTTTGGATGCAATTAAGCAAGTACCAAGGTATGCTAAATTTTTGAAAGAACTTTGCACCCCTAGGAAGAGGATTTTGACCAAGGAGGTTGTAAAGGTAAGTGAAAATGTCTCAGCCATCTTGCAATGCAAATTGCCCCCAAAATGCAAAGATCCGGGTAGTTTTACAATTCCTTGTGTCATTGGTAATACTAGGTTTGAATC
This sequence comes from Malus baccata, assembly GCA_006547085.1. NCBI lineage: Eukaryota > Viridiplantae > Streptophyta > Magnoliopsida > Rosales > Rosaceae > Malus > Malus baccata. Next base: position 71,680 of record VIEB01000900.1, read on the forward strand.
TGCCGTGTTAGACTTAGGTGCATCTATAAATGTCATGCCATATTCAATTGATGCATCTATGAACCTAGGAGAGTTGAAAAATGATGGTGTGATTATTCAATTAGCCGATCGCTCTAATGTATATCCAAAGGGAGTTTTGGAAGATGTTTTAGTGCAGGTTAATCATTTGATCTTTTCGGCGGATTTCTACGTGCTTGAGATGGATGAATCAGACCATGCCCCTTCATTGCCCATCCTCCTAGGAAGACCATTCATGAAAACGGCTCAGACAAAGATTGATGTGTTTGATGGAACATTGACGATGGAGTTTGATGGGGAAGTTATTAATTTCAATCTTTCTGATTCTATGAAATATCCTAGCGAGAATCATTCATGTTTTTCTATTGATGTAATTGACTCTTTGGCGCAGGACCATTTTGACAAATTGAACGACGATGCACTTGAATTGGTCATCGCATGAGGAATGGACAAGCAAAACGTTGAAGCAACCACCATGGAAACCCACGGTATGCATGGAACCTCCTTTGCCGTGCCCCTTAGTGATGAAGTCATTGAGATGGTGGCTGCCCTTGAGTCATTGCCATCATAAACTGGTAAGTTTTTGGACCCAATTTTAAGTTCAGTTTCGGCTAATAAGATGCTTCCCTCAGTTGTGCAGCCACCTACACTTGAACTTAAGCCATTGCCGAGTCATTTGAAGTACGTTTTCTTGGGAGAAAATGAGACGTTGCTCGTCATTATTTCATGCTCACTCACGGCATAAGAAGAAGGTAAGTTAGTGAGGGTGCTTAAGGAGTACAAAACAGCAATAGGGTGGACGTTGGCTGACATCAAAGGAATTAGCCCCACAACTTGCATGCATCGTATACTTTTGGAGGAAGGGTCTAAAACATCTCGAGAGGCTCAACGCCGACTCAACCCTCCTATGATGGAAGTTGTGAAGAAAGAAGTCATCAAGCTTTTAGATTGTGGAGTTATCTATCCAATCTCATATAGTAGGTGGGTTTCGCCCGTTCAATGCGTTCCGAAGAAATCCGGAGTGATGGTGGTAGCAAATGCGGAGAATGAACTTGTGCCTACTCGCATTCAAACCGGTTGGAGAGTGTGTATCGACTATAGGAAGCTAAATGCCACTACAAGGAAGGATCACTTTCCCTTGCCATTCATTGATCAAAGGCTTAAGAGGTTAGCCGGTTACGCTTTTTATTGTTTTCTTGATGGTTATTCTGGTTATAATCAAATTGTCATAGCACCCGAGGACCAAGAAAAAACCACTTTTACATGCCCTTTTGGTACATTTGCTTATCGTCGCATGCCTTTTGGTTTATGTAATGCCCCTAAAAAATTTCAAAGATGCATGATGAGCATATTTTCTGATTATGTTGAGAAAATAATTGAGGTTTTTATGGATGATTTTAGCGTCTTTAGTGATTCTTTTGATGGTTGCTTGCATAATCTTAGCTTGATTTTAAAACGTTGCGTTGAAACTAACCTTGTGCTTAATTGGGAAAATGTCATTTCATGGTTAAACAAGGCAAAGTTTTGGGTCATATTATCTTTGAAAATGGTATTGAGGTTGATAAGTCAAAGATAGATCCTGTGCGTCACTTACCCGCGGCTAATTCGTTGGATGTTGCTACTTCAAGAGTTCGATATTGAGATTCGTTGGCTGACCACCTAAGCCGCATGGTGCATAATGAGGAGTCCCTACCCATTGCCGAGACATTCCCTAATGAACAATTGCTGTCCATAAAGGTAAGTGAGCCTTGGTATGCCAATTTGGTTAATTTTTTGGTGTCAAAACGAATTCCTAGCACTTTCACTAGGCACCAACATGATAAGTTAAAGCATGATGCACGATTTTATGTGTGGGATGATCCATATTTATGGAAATTTTGCCTGGATCAGATTGTACGTCGATGTGTGCATAATTCTGAATTTCATTCTATTCTAAGCTTTTGTCATACATATACATGTGGTGGGCACTTTGGCACACAAAGAACAGCCCTCAAGGTATTACAATGTGGATTCTATTGGCCTAGTATATTTAAGGATGCTAGAACTTTTTGCTTAACATGTGATAAATGCCAAAGAATGGGTAACATAGGTGCTAGGGATCAAATGCCGCAAGTTTCTATCCTTAATGTTGAAATTTTTGATGTTTGGGGAATTGATTTTATGGGTCCCTTTCCTTCCTCATATGGTTTCATGTATATTTTGCTTGTGGTTGATTATGTGTTGAAGTGGGTGGAAGCTAAAGCCACTCGGACTAATGACTCTAAAGTGGTTGCAGATTTTATTAGAAATAACATTTTTGCAAGGTTTGGCATGCCACGTGTCATCATAAGTGATGGAGGATCGCACTTTTGCAACCGGACCATAGATGCGTTATTGAGGAAATACAATGTTAACCATAGGGTTTCTACACCTTACCATCCTCAAACGAATGGCCAAGCCGAGGTTTCCTGATAGGAGCATATTTATGCGACTTAGTTGGCTTGTTCTTAAGCATTTATGTTGTTTTTCTTTAGTTATTTTAGTGTTTAAAGTCATTTTCGTGCAATTTCAGGTTTAGAGACAAAGTATGCAAAGAAGTGCGAAATGGAGCATTTTAGAGCAAAATTGAGCTGGAATGGAGTGTATGCTAATGGAGCACCAGGAATGGACGAGTTTGAAGGTCAAAGGAGCTTAAGAAATGAAGAAATGAAAGTGAAGAACAAAGAATTCAGATTTGGAAACCAAAGTTTCTAAAGTTAGAAGTTTCTATTCTTGGAGGTTTCCATTTTCGAGAGTTTCTATTCTTGGCTTTGGGCTTTTAGATGACCTAAACCCTAATTCCTTGTGGACCCTAACCCTAGCCACACCTAGGCCTCTAGAATATCTGATTTCCTTGCCTTGCAAGGCATTCTAGAAGGCCCATCTCTAAACCCTAACCCTAGCCGCACCTTAGGCCTTATTCCCACTAAAAATCTGATTGTTTTAACCTAATTTCTGGTGGATTTGGGCTTCTAGAAACCCTAATCTGATTACCCTAGGGTTTTGGATGCCTATATATACTCATTATAACCCCTAGATCAGAGAATCATCTCCCATACACAATCATTCACGCCAGAAATCTGCCCTTGATTTCTGCCGCACCTTCCCATCACCAAAGTCCCAAAATTCTGCCCAAAATCATCCCTAGCCGTACCCCCATCAACCCTAAACCTTCCCATACCATTCCCCATCCATTCTACACCACAAATAACCCCAAAAACCTGTTCTAAAGTTCTCTGCCGCAGCAAGGAGGAAGGAGAATTCGTTGATGAGCTTGCTGCCAAGTTGGAGCGTTCTAGGTGTTTTCTTTCTTTGGATTTTAATTTCTAAATTTATGTATCTTTGCTTTGCGAGTATGAGGAACTAAACCCCCCTTGGCTAGGGGGGATTCGAAACCATGTTTATGCTTGCTATATGATTTGATTACTTCTAATTGCGTTTCATAAGTTGTGAATTCAATTTACTTATCTACAAGAATTAAAACTGATTTGTGTATGTTGGTTGAGGGTCGACACTTAATTTGCATGCATGAATTTGATGCTAGGATATAAGGAAATTTCACCTAATCGTTATGGACTTATATTCACAGTTTACAAAGTTTTGTTTTGTTTTTAAATTCGTCCAAAATCAATCCCCCTTTACTTTGTTGAGTCTTATTAGTTAGAAATCAATTTAGTTTGTGTTTTTAAGTGTCTTGAGTCAAGTTAAAACCAATTTTCGTCCAAATTCTTCTTTAGTGTTCAAAACTGCCCATAAAGTGTTTTTAAGACAGTTTTGAGTGTTTATTTGCTGTTGTGAGTCTTTTGGTTTGTTTTGGGGTTTTAAAGTTTAGTTTTGCATTCTTTGAGTCTAGTTAGTGTTTCAAACTTTGTTTTTACGTTTTTGAGTCAGTTTTCAAGTGATTTAGCAATCCCTCCTAATCCCCGGCCTAGAACGATCCCTACTTACATACTTACTACAATTGATAAAAAGAGGGTTAATTTGAGTGCTAGTTAATATCATATCATTTCCAACAGTGAGATCAAACAAATTCTAGAGAAGACCGTTGGGCCTACAAGGAAGGTTGGAGCTTACGGTTAGATGATGCACTTTGGGCATATCGTACGACGTACACCCATTGGAATGTCCCCATTTAGGCTCATCTATGGCAAGTTGTGCCATCTCCCCGTTGAATTGGAACACAAAGCTCATTGGGCCGTCAAGAAGTTCAATATGGACCTAAATGCCGCAGGAAGTCATAGGAAGTTTCAACTAAATGAACTTGATGAGATAAGGCATGAGGCGTACGAGAATGCTAGCATTTACAAGGAGAAGACCAAAGCTTTACATGATAAGATGATTCGAGGCAAAACATTCTCCATAGGCCAGAAAGTGCTCTTGTTCGACTCCCGTTTACGGTTATTTCCTGGTAAGTTATGTTCTAAGTGGATTGGACCGTTTGTTATTACTAATGTTTTTGTTCATGGTGCAATCCAAATCCAAAGCTTGAAAACATGACATGAATTCAAGGTGAATGGGCACCGATTGAAGCCCTATTATGAGCACTTTGAGGAGCATGCCGTGGAGGACATCTCCCTGCATGCCGTAGGCTCCAATAGGGAGTGAATGAGTTCTTCGTCCGGCTGCAAGACGTTAAAGCAAGCGCTACTTGGGAGGCAACCTATGCATGCAACAAAGGAAGACCAAGGAATCACTCCAATTCCAGATTTGCGTTCCTAAACCCTTCTCTTTGTTGTTTATTTCATTTCTGCCATGTTTATTATGTTAGTTGCTGTTTGTTTGTTGGTTTGTTATTTGTGTTAGTTTATGCTTGAAACATTGAGGACAATGTTTGATTTAAGTGTGGGGGGGGTAACCAAAGTGTTTTGATGCAAATTTGTAGGGTTGTATCACCCATAATTTCCAATGTTGTTCCTTGCTGTTTTTAGGTGTTTTTAGGTTGTTTTGATGCATTTTAGTGTGTTTTACATAAAAATCCGAAAATCCCAAAAAAAAAATTTCAAAAAAATAAAAAAGAATCGTTTTAAAGTTGTTTTGTGTGTTTGTTTGTGTCTTAGGGTACCTTCCAACACAATGATGAGGATTCGGTTTTTTCATTGCATGACTGTTAAAGAGAGTTGTAAACATGGATGAAAGTTTGATTTAATCTTTCGTTTATGCTTGGTTGTGGTTATAACTTATGAATTCACATGTAATCGTAAAGGAAAAAAATTAGTTTTTGTAACATGCTTGAAGAAAGGAACTCAAACTAATGCTACAACCTTGTGAGACTTGAGCCTAAACGTTTAATTGGAGAGTTAATAATCTATGCATTGTTGTTTTCTAAAGTCGTTGCATGATCTCATTATTCTTTGCTTGCTTACTACTTAGAACGTGTTTCATCATTTAGTTCCAAACACTAGAACTCATGCCCATTTCATTCAAAGCATGCTATTGATTTGCATAACACATATTCAAGATGAAGTTGTGTAGTGACCACCATTTAAGCCAAATTGCCGTGTCCCCCATGTTCATATGTTTTGTAGGTTTTAACCCCGTTGAGCCTTGTTTAGCCTATACTGTTTGTTAACCCACATTATCCTCACCTAACCTATATTGTTTGAAGTGGTGTGCTCAAGTATGACTCCGGTTAACGTTGACGGAAGTATTTTAAAGATGAAGGCTTTGAAGGAAATTTTGTGAAGAACATGTTCATTTAAGCAACATCTATTAGCATGCTATTAACAATTAAAAGGCGGAATCATGCTTTCATGCACTTAAAACAAAACATTAACCATGAAATTCAAAGCCTAGTAGATTGGTGAACCAAGACTCAACCCAAAACAAAGTGAGTTGAGATTTATACCTTTGTAGATTCCTCTTTGCATAAGCAAAGGCTAATCACCCAAAGAGAGGGGCCTTCATTCCTTGCATCTTAGATCTATGGATTTGGATGGATGAAATGGTTCTCCAAGTTCCCAAAATTGAGAACCTCTAAGTCTCTTCACCAAGGTTAGATTGGAGAAGAAATGAGTGACCTTGGAGTAGTGGGATTGCTAGAAGCACCCCCCAAGGAGGCCGACCTCTTTAGAGAGAAATGGAGATACATGTTCTCACCAATTTTCTCCAAAAGAAACCCTAAATGAATTTTGGCTATAAAGTCATATTTATACCTTAATTAATTGGAGTGGCAAACTTGTAAATAAGTCCAAAACCCACTCCATCTCTAAATGGCCGGCTTAAGGGTTTCATTGGGCTTTTAAGGCCTTTGTGAATTATTAGTCATTAAGTTGTCATACAACTTAAGTCAATGGGCTTGACGTTCAAAGCCCATTGGGCCTTGAGGCCCATAACTAAACCCGTGGTCTTTAACGAACTTATTCGTTTGATTAATTAACATATTAATTAATCCTTGCCATAAATAATTAAACCATTTAATTATTCTTACTCATTTCCGTTGTTTCTTCAATCTCCACCTTACACGGTGTACGATCCATTAGGTTCCTTTTAGCGAGGCAGTGGGCGATTAAAACCATTTCAAATCGATTGTGAATTGAAACTTACTTTCAATTCTCCCTTTAGTGATTATACACGTTTAGGGCTTCCACAAACCATAAGTGACACCTAGCAGCATATCATGGTTACCCAAGCTAATCAGAAGAGGTGGAGAACCTATTCAATTTAGGATTACAAATGCAATACGGTATTTCTCTAATACAATACTTTTGACCACATTGTTTGGTTTGATAGTTTAGTTTATTCATGTCTACTATCCAATGTGATTCGTGTGCTTATATGATTACCTTGAATGTGATTTGGAACGACTTCCTAAATCTTATTCATACCCTGGCCAGAGATTCTTAATCATATCATAGAGTATTCTCCCTCAAACAGTTTGAAGGTTAGAGATCCCTTGTTGCGCATTCACTTGCCTTCATGGCTAAGTGGCTTAACCCCAACTATGTCGTGGACACCTTCCTGATGGAGTGACTTTGACATAACCAAAGATCAAGGACTTAACCACAAGACAACGATGATGCCTCAGGTCACAGGACTACTTTGCATTATCCCAACCATGAGTTCTCATGTGACATGAGTATGAGAACTCCTCGTTGATCGCGTTCAGTGGACTCATTCGCTATTGAGCACCTACATGCTTGTCTTGATGTCACACACACCAATGACTCGAGACTAGTCACTCTCACTAAGAGAAGACATAGCATGTACTGATCTTAACGGACTGTCAATGCCCAATTGGCAATCCTATGATCAGGAACGTTTAGGATGTGTCTACGAAAGAATGGTCTCATGAATCTAACTTCTTTAGATTGCATTCTCCCAATCACATATTCCTTGGACTTTATCATTTAAGCATATAACATTTATATGAGACGGCTTAAACAATAATCTTTGCCCTTGATATTAAACTAGAGTAGTTTAACATGTGAAATGTCCGTAAAGTATCATCATATGATTGGTTTTAGGGCACATTTCCAACAGGCTTTTCCATTCTCTTTAATGAGCAAGGCCAAGGATTGGTTATACGAGTTGGCTCCCGAAACAGTTACGTCTTGGGAGAGTATGAAGAGGGCATTTTTGGAGAAGTTCTTCCTAACTTCTCGAATTATCCTTCTTCGTAAAAAGATAAGCGGTATTCAGCAAGAGGAAGGTGAGTCTTTTCCTACTTATTATGAATGGTTTAAATCACTTGTTGCTTCTTGTCCACAGCATCAGATGAAGGAGGAACTACTTCTACAATACTTTTACGAGGAGCTCCTACCACTTGAACGTCAAATGCTCGATGCTTCGGCGGTTGGAGCATTGGTGGACAAAACGCCCATGGCTGCAAAAATCTTGATTGCTAATCGAGCGTTGAACGCTCAACAATACGAGGGTGTAGGCCAAAGAGGACCCGCACGGCAACAAGTTCATGAGGTAAGTTCCACATCCAATATTCAATCTCAGTTAGCTAATCTTACTTCTATTGTTTCACAGATTGCCAAGGGAATGAAGATTCAAGGACCCATGGTGTGTAGCATATGTTCTATCCAAGGACATGCATCCGAAAAGTGTCCTCAACTCTTTGAGAATGGTGGATAGGAGAGCGCTAATGCCATTGGATTTCAAAGCCAAAATCAGCAAAGACATGATCCATACTCCAACACGTATAATCCGGGGTGGAGAGACCATCCAAACTTCAAATGGAGAGAGCCACAACAATCCCAACCCCCGGGCTTCTACACCAAGCCATACGCACCCACACAAGCTATTCCACAACCTGCCCAAACTACTTCAGGTAATGCTTTGGATAATGATACACTTGTTAAGTTACTAACAACTTTGACTCAGGGGCAAGAAAATCAAAACAAAAGGGTGGACCAACTAGAGAAACAAATGGGGCAGATTGCCGAAGTTGTTGGGCAGATTAGGGACCAAGGAAAGCTTCCTAGTTCTACCATTCCAAATCCAAAGGGAGGGTTTGAATCAGCCAAAGCAATCACCCTAAGAAGTGGTAAGGAGGTTGGAGCAGGGTCTTCATAAAAAATAGGTCACAAAGAGGATGAAATGTTGCAAATGGAAGAGGAGGAATCAAATCAACCCATGGAAAAGGTGGAAGTACCTTTGCCGCAAGTCTCCAATGCCCCTTAACTGTCCAATTTGTCCAATAAAGGTAAGAATGTGTCAAATTCAGTTTCTACTAATGTTGTGCCTTTGAATGCTCATTTTCCCAGCAGGTTTGTGCAAACGAAGAAGGACGAAGCTGAAAAGGACATCCTTGAGACACTTAGGAAAGTTCAAGTCAATATACCCTTGTTGGATGCCATTAAGCAAGTCCCGAGATACGCTAAGTTTTTAAAGGAGCTGTGCACCACTAGGAAGAGGATTTCAACCAAGGAGGTTGTGAAGGTAGGTGAAAATGTCTCCGCCATCTTGCAACACAAACTACCCCCCAAATGCAAAGATCCGGGTAGCTTTACAATTCCGTGCGTCATTGGTAACACACATTTCAAATCTGCCATGCTAGATTTAGGAGCCTCTATAAATGTTATGCCATATTCCATTTATGTATCTATGAACTTAGGTGAGTTGAAACATGATGGTGTAATCATACAATTGGCCGATAGATCTAACGCTTATCCAAAGGGAGTTTTGGAAAACGTTTTGGTGAAGGTTGATCATTTAGTCTTCCCAGCGGATTTTTATGTGCTCGAAATGGATGAATCGGATCATGCTCCATCATTGCCCATCCTCCTTGGAAGACCATTCATGAAGACGGCCCAGACAAAGATTGACGTGTATAGTGGAACTTTGTCCATGGAATTTGATGGGGAAGTTGTTAATTTTAATCTTTCTGATTCCATTAAGTACCCTAGTGAGGACCATTCATGTTTCTCTATTGATATAATTGACTCTTTGGCGTAGGGATATCTTGAAGATTTGAATGACGATACGATTGAAAAAGTCATTACACGAAGCATGGAACCCACAATCAAGGGGGCAGATTCTAGGCTACCCCACGGCACACATGAACCAGGCCATGCCGTGCCTCCTAGTGAGGAAATTCTTGAGTTGGTTGCTGCCCTTGAGTCATTACCTAAGCATGGTGATAAGTCTCCTAACTTTGAGTCAATTCCAATTTCGACTAACAAGTTGCTTCCATCCATCGTTCAGGCACCCATCCTTGATCTCAAACCCTTACCAAGCCATTTGAAGTACATTTTCCTGGGGGAAAACGAGACCTTACCTGCCATCATTTCCTCATCCCTCACGGCACAAGAGGAGGAGAAACTAGTGCGTGTGTTGAATGAGTTCAAATCTGCCCTAGGTTGGACCTTGGTCGATATTAAAGGTATAAGTCCTACAACATGTATGCATCACATATTTCTTGAGGAGGGGGGCAAACCAACTAGAGAGGCTCAACCCCGTCTTAACCCTCCGATGATGGAAGTTGTGAAAAAAGAGATAATCAAGCTCCTTGATTGTGGTGTGATTTATCCCATCTCCGATAGCCGTTGGGTTTCACCTATCCAATGTGTGCCCAAGAAATCTGGAGTGACGGTTGTCGAGAATGCAGAGAATGAGCTTGTGCCCACCCGAATTCAAACCGGTTGGCGAGTGTGCATTGATTATAGGAAGCTAAACGCAACCACAAAAAAAGATCACTTCCCATTGCCGTTCCTAGATCAAATGCTCGAAAGGTTAGCAGGTCATTCCTTTTATTGCTTTCTTGATGGATACTCCGGTTATAATCAAATTGTTATTGCTCCGGATGATCAAGAAAATACCACGTTTACTTGTCCCTTTGGAACGTTTGCATATCGACGCATGCCATTCGGTTTGTGCAATGCTCCTGCCACGTTTCAAAGGTGTATGGTTAGCATCTTTTCTGATTATGTTGAGAGGATTATTGAGATATTCATGGATGATTTTAGTGTGTTTGGTAATTCATTCGATAATTGCTTGGATAATCTCACTTTAATCTTGAAACGTTGTGTTGAAACAAACCTTGTGTTAAATTGGGAGAAATGCCATTTTATGGTTAAACAAGGTATTGTTTTGGGTCATATAATCTCTGAACGAGTCATTGAAGTTGATAAGTCTAAAATAGATCTTGTACGCTACTTACCCTCTCCTACTTCGGTGAGAGAGGTTCGTTCTTTCCTTGGTCATGCAGGATTCTATAGACGATTTATCAAGGACTTTTCCAAGATTGGACAACCCCTATGCAGTCTCCTACAAAAGGATGTGTCATTTGAGTTCAATGAGGCATGTGAGAAGGCATTCAAGCATCTCAAGGACCTCCTCACCACGGCACCCATCATAACTCCTCCGGATTGGTCCATTCCCTTTGAATTGATGTGTGATGCATCGGATTATGCACTTGGAGCTGTTTTGGGTCAAAGAAAAAATAAACAGCCACATGTTATTTATTATGCTTCACGCACTTTGAATGATGCTCAATTGAATTATTCTACAACCGAAAAAGAACTTTTGGTGGTTGTATTTGCTTTAGATAAATTTAGATCATATCTAATTGGTACTAAAGTAATTGTTTTCACTGACCATGCAGCCTTGAAGTATCTTTTTACCAAAAAGGAGGCCAAACCGAGGCTCATTCGTTGGATGCTCTTACTTCAAGAGTTTGACATCGAAATCAAGGACAAGAAGGGGAGTGATAATGTTGTTGCCGACCACCTAAGCAGGTTGGTACGTGAAGAAGAGGTTCTTCCCATCTCCGAAACGTTTCCGGATGAACAACTCTTGTCCATTCAGGTAAGTGCTCCTTGGTACGCAGATTTGGTGACTAAACAAGTTCCGAGCACCGTAAACAAATTCCAACGTGATAAACTTAAAAAGGATGCTAGATTTTATGTTTGGGATGACCCATACTTGTGGAAATATTGTTCAGATCAGGTTATAAGAAGATGTGTGCATGAATCAGATTTTCACTCAATTTTAAGTTTTTGTCACACATATGCATGTGGGGGTCATTTTGGCACCCAAAGGACAGCTTTTAAGGTTCTTGAATGTGGTTTTTATTGGCCTACCTTGTTTAAAGATGCTAGAACCTTTTGTTTAACATGTGATCGCTGCCAAAAGACAGGTAATATAGGCCAAAGAGATCAAATGCCGCAGGTACCCATCTTTGTTGTTGAAATTTTTTATGTTTGGGGTATCGATTTTATGGGTCATTTTCCTTCATCTTTTGGTTTCACTTACATATTACTTGTCGTTAATTATGTTTCAAAGTGGGTGGAAGCAAAAGCCACTCGAACTAACGATTCTAAAGTTGTGGCAGATTTTGTGAAAACTAATATCTTTTCTAGATTTGGGATGCCTAGGGTGCTAATAAGTGATGGAGGGTCTCATTTTTGCAACCGTATCATTGAGGCATTACTCAAGAAGTACCATGTGACGCATAAGGTTTCCACACCTTACCATCCCCAAACCAATGGCCAAGCCGAGGTGTCTAATCGTGAGATCAAACAGATTTTGGAGAAGACCGTTGGGCCAAATAGAAAAGATTGGAGCTTATGGTTAGATGATGCACTATGGGCGTATCGAACGGCTTACAAAACCCCCATTGGTATGTCTCATTTTCAGCTTGTGTATGGCAAGCCATGCCATCTTCCCGTGGAATTAGGACATAGAGCACATTGGGCCATCAAGACCTTCAATTTGAATGTGGACGAAGCCGGAATTCATCGACAGCTTCAATTGAGTGAACTTGATGAGATAAGGCATGAAGCTTATGAGAATGCTAGAATTTACAAAGAAAAGACCACGGCATTCCATGATAAGATGCTTCGAGGCAAGACTTTCACAATTGGGCATAAAGTGTTGTTGTTTAACTCCCGTCTTCGTCTGTTCCCTGGTAAGTTACGTTCCAAGTGGGTTGGCTCGTTTGTTGTTACTAATCTTTTTGTGCATGGTGCAGTCCAAATAAAAAGCTTGAGAACCTGGCAAGAATTCAAGATGAATGGACATCGATTGAAGCCGTACTACGAGAACTTTGTGGAGCATGTTGTGGAGGAAATCCCACTGTATGCCGTGGGTTCCAAGGAGGAGTGAAGGTGTTCTTCGTCCGGCTGTACGACGTTAAAGAAAGCGCTACGTGGGAGGCAACCCATGCATTCAACAAAGAAAGACTTAGGAATCACTCCAATTCCAGATTTGCGTTCCTAAAACCCTTCTCTTTGTTGATTCTTTCTAATCTGCCAGTTTACATGTTTAGTTGTTGTTTGTGTGTTTAATTTTGTTTGGTGTGATTTTATGCTTGGAACATTGAGGACAATGTTTGGTTTAAGTGTGGGGGGGGTAACTAAGTGTTTTTGATGCAAATTCGTGGGATTTTATCACCCATTACTTATAGACTTGTTCCTTGTTGTTTTAAAGTGTTTTTAAGCAGTTTTGGTGTGTTTTAGTATGTGTTGACATAAAACTCCGAAAATCACATAAAAATTTGAAAAAAAAAAAGTGTTTTGAAAAGCTTAAAAAGAGTGTTTTGAGTCGTTTTTGTGTGTTTGTGTCTAGGGTACCTTCCAACATAATGATGAGGATTCGGTTTGTAATTGCATGGCTGTTAAAACGAGTGATTAACATGGATGAAAGTTTGAATTACTCTTTTCTTATGCTTGGTTGTGGTTATAGCTTATGAATTCACATGCAATCACAAAGGATAAAAATTAGTTTTTGTAACATGCTTGAAGGAAGGAACTCAAACAAACGCTACAACCTTGTGAGACTTGAGCCTAAACGTTTATTTGGAGAGTTAAAATCTGTGCATTATTGTTTTCTAAAGTCGTTGCATGATCTCATTATTCTTTGCTTGGTTATTACTTAGAAGGCGTTTCATCATTTAGTTCCAAATGCTAGAACTCATGCCCATTTCATTCAAAGCATGTTATTGATTTGTATAACACATATTCAAGATGAAGTTGTGTAGTTACCACCACAAAAGCCAAACTGCCATGTATCCCATTTCATTATATGTTTAAGTTTAACCCCTTCGAGCCTTGTTAGCCTACATTCTTTGTTAAACCACACTATCCTCACCTAGCCTGGTTTAGGACCATCCATACCCTTGTTCTTGAAGCATAGTAAAGCATGATTCAAATTGAATTCATTTTGATTAATGTATGGCAGAAAACAAGTGTGGGGGAAATATTTCTAATGTGAGTTTGGGTGCCATAGGCACGGCATTGAAAGAAAAGAAAAAAAAAAAGATTGGTATGAGCATATGGTGTCACTGGTTCTCGCATCTAAGTAGTAGCATTCCATTCATGAGATCATATCTAAACATGCTTATTAACTCCAGAAATTGCGTTCTTTGTGATACATATATGTGAGCATTCGTTTTCATATCTACATCAATCTTCTCACATATAACTAGTATAGGGTGTGTAGTTAGAAAATCTGAGTGAAAATAGAGTGTATATCTTGTAAGGAATTGAGGGAATTCTCTAAGGCATGTTACTACATTCAAAACATTGTTTTAATTGATTAATGTGAACAAGTAAGTAGCGACTATGATTAAGTATGTGCTTAAGTGTAAAGATGACTAAAATCTGTGGGGATAACGATTTTTAACATGTCATGTGCGTTGGAAATCCCTGAGGCCATTGTTGGAAGGTTTAGGTTGTGTTTTATTTGTTTTGTTTTGTTTTATTTCTTTGTTTTGCTCGAGGACTAGCAAAAGCTAAGTGTGGGGGAATTTGATAGGAGCATATTCATGCGACTTAATTGGCTTGTTCTCGTGCATTTACGTTGTGTTTCCTTAGTTATTTTAGTGTTTAAAGTCACTTTTGTGTGTTTTCAGATTCCAAGGTCAAAGTGTGCAAGAAGTTGCATTTTGGAGCCTTTTGGAGCAAAATGGAGCTTGGAATGAATGTCACATATTTGGAGCCAAGGTTTGGACGAATTTGAAAGACTTGAAGATGATGATTCCTACTTGAACAAGGTTTCCTAGTTGAAGTATGAAAGTGCTTACATCAACAAAGGATTCGTAATCGACGAAGGATTCCTAATTGAAGATGGATTCCTAATCACATGAGGATTCCTAGAAGAACAAGGATTCCTACTCCAAGAAGGATTCCTACTTGAAATAGGAAAGTTAAGCCAAAGTTTCCTACTTTGGTTTGACCTTTCCTAAATGTTCCTAAGTTTTATCAACTTTGAAGGCCTCCTAAGCATTCTAGGGCATCAAATACACATTCCTTGCACAAAAACATACCTTGCCGCACCCCCTTAACCTGTCCTCTTCCTTGCCGTGCAAGGGAAAGGGTCCTTTCCTGATTTTAAGCATTAAAACACATTAGGAATGTGTTTTTAGACCCTTGCCGCATATTCCTTGCCCTTTCCTTTAATTTTCTGATTTTGTTTCCTATTTCTAGAAGCTTTAGACTTAATTTCTGTTACCCTAAATAACCTAATGTTTTAATTCCTGAAATCCCTTTAAATAAACTCTCTTTTGCAGCCACAAATCATCCAGAAACTCACCATTCACGCCAGAAACAAAACTCCACTTTCAGCCGCACCATTCTACCACCATTCACCCAAATTTCAGCCACAAATCACCCCTAGCCGCACCACCCATCAACCCTAAACACTTCCATACGTCCCCCATCCATTCTACATCATTCAATAACCCAAAAACCTGCCCATAGTCCCTGTGCTGCAGCAAAGGAGAGGAATAAGAAGTACTTGAAGATTCTAGCCGTTCAACATCGAATCGTTGGAATATTTAGGTGTTCTCTTTCTTATATTTACAATGTATAAATCTGTTTTCCTTTGTTTTGTGAACATGATGAACTAAGCCTTTTGGCTAGGGGGTTATTCAATACCATGATTATGCGTGCAAGATGAATTGATTACGTCTAATTGTTATTTCATGAATTGTGAATGAAATTTGCTTAACCGTTTGATTGATGACTTATTTTTGTGTGTTAATTAAGGTGGCCAACTTAGTTTTCATGCAGGAATTTGAAGCTAAAACATAAGGAAGTTTCACCTAATAGTTACAACTTTATGTTTGCAAGTAGTGGAGGTCGCTTATAAACGATCGTGTTTAGTGAATTCTTGGCAAACGTTTCATGCTTTTCATAGTAACAATTGCCTAATCAATGCTTATAGTTTTCATGAAGCTTAATGATCTTTGATTGTACCTTTATTGTGCTTTTCACGTAAGGGATTTTTAGAGAATGTTTTGAGTTGTTGCATGTGCATTCCCATCCAATTCACTAACTTTAGGAAAACTTGAAGGTTAAAAAAGTGCTATCACAGTTAACCTAGGGCGTTGAGATTCATAATTCATTGAAAGAAGCAATTGGAAATCAAAGTTGAATGCAAGTGTATCATGTGTGGAGAAGAACCCTCTAGTTGATCTATCACCCATCAATTTACTTAACTTTGTCTAAAAATCTGTTTACTTTGTTCTTGTTTTGTTTTATTTATTTTCGTCCAAAATCAATCCCACCTTATTTCTTTGAGTCATATTAACTAAAACTTGTCTTAGAATATGTTTTTAAGTGTTTTAGGTCATTAGAAAACTAAAATTCGTCCAAATTATGTTAGAGTCCCAAAACTGCCCAAAAAGTGGTTTTTAGGCAGTTTTGAGTGTTTGTTTGCTGTTTTGAGTCTTTTAATTTGTTTTAGTCTTTTAGAGTTTAGTTTTGCATTCTTTGAGTCCAGTTTGGTATTTTAAACTTTATTTTACAGATTTTAGTCAGTTTAAGAGTGTTTTAGCAATCCCTCCTAATCCCCGGTTTAAGAACGATCCCTACTTATCCATACTACAATTGTCAACAAGAGGGTTAATTTGTGTGTTTAGTTATTTTACGCATCAGAGGAGGGGTCTAAAACATCTCGAGAGGCTCAACGCCGACTCAACCCTCCTATGATGGAAGTTGTGAAGAAAGAAGTCATCAAGTTTTTAGATTGTGAAGTTATCTATCCAATCTCAGATAGTAGGTGGGTTTGGCCCGTTCAATGCGTTCCGAAGAAATCCGGAGTGATGGTGGTAACAAATGCGGAGAATGAACTTGTGCCTACTCGCATTCAAACTGGTTGGAGAGTGTGTATCGACTATAGGAAGCTAAACGCCACTACAAGGAAGGATCACTTTCCCTTGCCATTCATTGATCAAATGTTTAAGAGGTTAGCTGGTTACGCTTTTTATTGTTTTCTTGATGGTTATTCTGGTTATAATCAAATTTTCATAGCACGCGAGGACCAAGAAAAAACCACTTTTACATGCCCTTTTGGTACATTTGCTTATCGTCGCATGCATTTTGGTTTAAGTAACTGCCACATTTCAAAGATGCATGATGAGCATATTTTCTGATTATGTTGAGAAAATAATTGAGGTTTTTATGGATGATTTTAGCGTCTTTAGTGATTCTTTTGATGGTTGCTTGCATAATCTTAGCTTGATTTTAAAACGTTGTGTTGAAACTAACCTTGTGCTTAATTGGGAAAATGTCATTTCATGGTTAAACAAGGCAAAGTTTTGGGTCATATTATCTTTGAAAATGGTATTGAGGTTGATAAGTCAAAGATAGATCTTGTGCGTCAGTTACCCTCTCCTATAGAGAGGTTTGTTCTTTTCTTGGCCATGCAGGTTTCTATCGTAGGTTCATCAAAGACTTCTCAAAGGTGGCACAACCTCTTTGCCGACTCCTACAAAAAGATGTGACGTTTGAGTTTAATGAGGCATGCACGACATCATTCAATCAACTCAAGGAGTTGTTGACCACGGCACCAATCATTGTCCCACCGGATTGGAGCCTACCTTTCGAGCTTATGTGTGATGCGTCTGATTATGCTTTAGGAGCTGTTTTGGGACAAAGGAAGGACAAGAGGCCGCATGTCATCTACTATGCCTCACGGACGTTGAATGATGTGCAATTGAACTATTCCACTACGGAAAAAGAACTTCTTGCCGTTGTTTTTGCTTTAGATAAGTTTAGATCATATTTAATTGGTACTAAAGTAATTGTTTTCACTGACCATGCAGCTTTGAAGTACTTGCTCACTAAAAAGGAAGCCAATCCGCGGCTAATTCGTTGGATGTTGCTACTTCAAGAGTTCGATATTGAGATTCGTGACAAGAAGGGAAGTGAGAACGCGGTGGCTGACCACCAAAGCCGCATGGTGCATAATGAGGAGTCCCTACCCATTGCCGAGACATTCCCTAATGAACAATTGCTGTCCTTAAAGGTAAGTGAGCCTTGGTATGCCGATTTGGTTAATTTTTTAGTGTCAAAACGAATTCCTAGCACTTTCACTAGGCACCAACATGATAAGTTAAAGCATGATGCACGATTTTATGTGTGGGATGATCCATATTTATGGAAATTTTGCCCGGATCAGATTGTACGTCGATGTGTGCATAATTCTGAATTTCATTCTATTCTAAGCTTTTGTCATACATATACATGTGGTGGGCACTTTGGCACACAAAGAACAGCCCTCAAGTTATTACAAAGTGGATTCTATTGGCCTAGTATATTTAAGGATGCTAGAACTTTTTGCTTAACATGTGATAAATGCTAAAGAATGGGTAACATAGGTGCTAGGGATCAAATGCCGCAAGTTTCTATCCTTAATGTTGAAATTTTTTATGTTTGGGGAATTGATTTTATGGGTCCCTTTCCTTCCTCGTATGGTTTCATGTATATTTTGCTTGCGGTTGATTATGTGTTGAAGTAGGTGGAAGCTAAAGCCACTCGGACTAATGACTCTAAAGTGGTTGCAGATTTTATTAGAAATAACATTTTTGCAAGGTTTGGCATGCCACGTGTCATCATAAGTGATGGAGGATCGCACTTTTGCAACCGGACCATAGATGCGTTATTGAGGAAATACAATGTTAACCATAGGGTTTCTACACCTTACCATCCTCAAACGAATGGCCAAGCCGAGGTTTCCAACCGTGAGATCAAACAAATTCTGGAGAAGACCGTTGGGCCTACAAGGAAGGTTGGAGCTTACGGTTAGATGATGCACTTTGGGCATATTGTACGACGTACACCCATTGGAATGTCCCTATTTAGGCTCATCTATGGCAAGTTGTGCCATCTCCCCGTTGAATTGGAACACAAAGCTCATTGGGCCGTCAAGAAGTTCAATATGGACCTAAATGCCGCAGGAAGTCATAGGAAGTTTCAACTAAATGAACTTGATGAGATAAGGCATGAGGCGGACGAGAATGCTAGCATTTCCAAGGAGAAGATCAAAGCTTTACATGATAAGATGATTCGAGGCAAAACATTCTCCATAGGCCAGAAAGTGCTCTTGTTCGACTCCCGTTTACGGTTATTTCCCGGTAAGTTACGTTCTAAGTGGATTGGACCGTTTGTTATTACTAATGTTTTTGTTCATGGTGCAAGCCAAATCCAAAGCTTGAAAACAGGACATGAATTCAAGGTGAATGGGCACCGATTGAAGCCCTATTATGAGCACTTTGAGGAGCATGCCGTGGAGGACATCTCCCTACATGCCGTGGGCTCCAATGAGGAGTGAATGAGTTCTTCGTCCGGCTGCAAGACGTTAAAGCAAGTGCTACTTGGGAGGCAACCCATGCATGCAACAAAGGAAGACCAAGGAATCACTCCAATTCCAGATTTGCGTTCCTAAACCCTTCTCTTTGTTATTTATTTCATTTCTGCCATGTTTATTATGTTAATTGCTGTTTGTTTGTTGGTTTGTTATTTGTGTTAGTTTATGCTTGAAACATTGAGGACAATGTTTGATTCAAGTGTGGGGGGGGGGGTAACCAAAGTGTTTTGATGCAAATTTGTAGGGTTGTATCACCCATAATTTCCAATGTTGTTCCTTGCTGTTTTTAGGTGTTTTTAGGCTGTTTTGATGCATTTTAGTGTGTTTTACATAAAAATCCGAAAATCCCAGAAAAAAAATTTGAAAAAAATAAAAAAGAATCGTTTTAAAGTTGTTTTGTGTGTTTGTTTGTGTCTTAGGGTACCTTCCAACACAATGATGAGGATTCGGTTTTTTCATTGCATGATTGTTAAAGAGAGTTGTAAACATGGATGAAAGTTTGATTTAATCTTTGGTTTATGCTTGGTTGTGGTTATAACTTATGAATTCACATGTAATCGTAAAGGAAAAAATTAGTTTTTGTAACATGCTTGAAGGAAGGAACTCAAACTAATGCTACAACCTTGTGAGACTTAAGCCTAAACGTTTAATTGGAGAGTTAATAATCTATGCATTGTTGTTTTCTAAAGTCGTTGCATGATCTCATTATTCTTTGCTTGGTTACTACTTAGAAGGCGTTTCATCATTTAGTTCCAAACACTAGAACGCATGCCCATTTCATTCAAAGCATGCTATTGATTTGCATAACACATATTCAAGATGAAGTTGTGTAGTGACCACCATTTAAGCCAAATTGCCGTGTCCCCCAATTTCATATGTTTTGTAGGTTTTAACCCCGTTGAGCCTTGTTTAGCCTATATTGTTTGTTAACCCACATTATCCTCACCTAGCCTAGATTAGGACCATCCATACCCTTGTTCTTGAAGCATAGTAAAGCATGATTCAAGATGAATTCCTTTTGATCAATGTAGTGCAAAAAACAAGTGTGGGGGAAGGGATGTATGTGAGTGCCTAAGTCTTTCATGTGGCACGGGTTAGAAAAGAAAAAAAAAATTCGTGGAAAATAGCAAGAAAAAAAAGAAAAGTTGTGAAAAATATGAAAAAAAGAGTTGAAAAAGATGTGGAGATGAGCACTTAAGTGTTGATTGTTGAAGCAAGGGTCCAAAACATTGAATTTGACCCTAAGTATTGCATGAATCCTACCTTGTGTTTAGAAGTTGAATTCTGCGTTCTAAAGTGAATTCTAAGTTTCGATTTCATTGCTTTGCTTGCTATTGCTTAAAGAACCTTTGTTATCTCTATCCGTTCTTTGTTAGCCAATACCTCAAACCCCGTTACAACCCTTGACTTTAATCTTGAGTGTTGTGTGTTTCAATTTAAGGGGTTTAGAATTGGTATGAGCATATGGTGTCACTGGTTCTCGCATCTAAGTAGTAGCATTCCATTCATGAGGTCATATCTAAATGCTTATTAACTCCAGAAAATGCTTTCTTTGTTATATATATATATATGAGCATTCGTTTTCATGTCTACATCAATCTTCTCACATATAACTAGTATAGGGTGTGTAGTTAGAAAATCTGAGTGAAAATTGAGTGCATATCTTGTAAGGAATTGAGGAAATTCTCTAAGGCATGTCACTACATTCAAAACATCGTTTTAATTGGTTAAATGTGAACTAGTATGTGGTGACTATGATTAAGTATGTGCTTATGTGTGAAGATGACTAAAATCTGTGGGAATGATGATTTTTAATTTGTCATGTGCATTGGAAATCCCTGAGGCAAACGTTGGAAGGTTTAGGTTATGTTTTGTTTATTTGTTTTGTTTTGTTTGTCTTTTGTTCTTTGTTTTGCTCGAGGACTAGCAAAAGCTAAGTGTAGGGGAATTTGATAGGTGCTGGAAATGTGCCCTAAAACCAATCATATGATGATACTTTACAGACATTTCGCATGTTAAACTAATCTAGTTTAATATCAAGGGTAAAGATTATTGTTTAAGCCGTCTCATATAAATGTTATATGCTTAAACGATAAAGTCCAAGGAATATGTGATTGGGAGAATGCAATCTAAAGAAGTTAGATTCATGAGACCATTCTTTCGTAGACACATCCTAAACGTTCCTGATCATAGGATTGCCAATTGGGCATTGACAGTCCGTTAAGATCAGTGCGTGCTGTGTCTTCTCTCAGGGAGAGTGACCAGTCTTGAGTCATTGGTGTGTGTGACATCAAGACAAGCATGTAGGTGCTCAATAGCGAATGAGTCCACTGAACACGATCAACGAAGAGTTCTCATATTCATGTCCCGTGAGAACTCATGGTTGGGATAATGCAAAGTAGTCCTTTGACCTGAGGCATCATAGTTGTCTTGTGGTTAAGTCCTTGATCTTTGATTATGTCAAAGTCACTCCATCAGGAGGGTGTCCACGGCATAGTTGGGGTTAAGCCACTTAGCCATGGAGGCAAGTGAATGCGC
The DNA here is from genome assembly GCA_006547085.1 of Malus baccata. Classification (NCBI taxonomy): domain Eukaryota; kingdom Viridiplantae; phylum Streptophyta; class Magnoliopsida; order Rosales; family Rosaceae; genus Malus; species Malus baccata. The sequence goes on from VIEB01000900.1 coordinate 93,292, forward strand.
AACAAGGGATCTCTAACCTTCAAACTGTTTGAGGGAGAATACTCTATGATATGATTAATAATCTCTGGCCAGAGTATGAATGAGATTTAGGAAGGCGTTCCAAATCACATTCAAAGTAATCATATAAGCACATGAATCACATTGGATAGTAGACATGAATAAACTATCAAACCAAACAATGTGGTCAAGAGTATTGTATTAGAGAAAGACCGTATTGCATTTGTAATCCTAAACTGAATAGGTTCTCCGCCTCTTCTGATTAGCTTGGGTAACCATGATATGCTGCTAGGTGTCACTCATGGTTTGTGGAAGCCCTAAACGTGTATAATCACTAAAGGGAGAATTGAAAGTAAGTTTCAATTCACAATCGATTTGAAATGGTTTTAATCGCCTAGTGCCTCGCTAAAAGGAACCTAATGGATCGTACACCGTGTAAGGTGGAGATTGAAGAAACAATGGAGATGAGTAAGAATAATTAAATGGTTTAATTATTTATGGCAAGGATTAATTAATATGTTAATTAATCAAACGAATAAGTTCGTTAAAGACCTCGGGATAGTTTTGGACCTTAAGGCCCAATGGGCTTCGAACGTCAAGCCCATTGACTTAAGTTGTATGACAACTTAATTCACAAAGGCCCAAAAAGCCCAAACAAAACCTTATGGCCGGCCATTTAGAGGAGGGTAGTGAACTTGCTTTAATTACAAGTTTGCCATTCTAATTAATAAAGGTATAAATATGACTTTATAGCCAAAATTCATTTAAGGGGTTTCTTTTAGGAAATTGGAGAGAACACAAAGCTCTCCTTTCTCTCTAAAGAGGCTGCCCCCCCCCTTGGAGGGTTTAGCTAGCAATCCAACTCCTCCAAGGTCACTCATTTCTTCTCCAATCTAACCTTGGTGAAGAGACTTAGAGGTTCTCAATTTTGGAAACTTGGAGAACCATTTCATCCATCCAAATCCATAGATCTAAGATGCAAGGAATGAAGGCCCCTCTCTTTGGGTGATTAGCCTTTGCTTATGCAAAGAGGAATCTACAAAGGTATAAATTTCTCAACTCACTTTGATTTGAGTTGAGTCTTGGTTCACCAATCTACTAAGCTTTGAATTTCATGGTTAATGTTTTGTTTTTGAGTGCATGCAAGCATGATTCCGCCTTTAATTGTTAATTGCATGCTATATGATGTTGCTCAAATGAACATGTTTTTCACAAATTTTCCTTCAAGTGGTATCAGAGCCTAGGTCTAGTAGTTGGTGAATCCTTTTGGGTTTTGTAGTTCATAGTTTTGATTTAAAAGTTGTAATATGTTACAAGCTTTATTCTTGTTTCTTTGAATGTAAATTTTTGGAAAATTTGTCATCTCAAATGTTGTAGATGTAGTTCATATGAGCATGAATATTGGAGCTAAAATTTGGTGCCATGTTTTTGGGAATTTTCGGCCAAATCCAAAGGGTGGATTTTTGGGTTCTTGTTTGACTTGTTAAAAGTGTTTTCAAGAAACTTTTGGAACCCCTGTGTATCCTAGTTTGGTTATATGTTATTTCCCTAAAGTTTGAATGGTTTTGGGATGTTTTTGGATGAAAAATGTTCATGGAAATTTTTTGGGTTTTTCATGAATGTTCTTCATTGTTCTTGACATTTTGCCAAGAACAAAAAGGTTTGATGTTTTGATTCAAAGTTTTGGATTATTTCATAAAGTCTTTGTTTTATGTTTTATCTTATATTTAAATGTGTTAGATATTTATTTAAAAGTTAAAAGGTGTAAGAAATATTGGTGGGTGTGAAAGGACACCACTTGCATGAATTTATGTCACAAATATCTTGCAAAGGCTTTATGACTTTGTTGAAAATTTTCCAAATTTTTGTGGACTTATCTCCACTCCTTTTTTCTCCCTAAAACCGGCCACCCTATTAAAATAGGGTATTTTTCGGGCTTTAATGCAATTACATAAAGTTTTGATACTTTTGTGTATTTGTATTTTGATCCGAAAGTTTACGTTTTGACATTAAGGCCTAAAAACGCTAAAGGACAAATTGTTTTGCTCCTTTAATGAAGTTTTGAATTTATTGAAATTTTTGGGTTCTAGTTGTAATTACATGAAGTAGTGGACTTTTGTGTTTTTACAAAGTGACCCCAAAAGTTTGTGTTTTCGCAATATAGCCCAAAAAGTTGTGGTTATTGCATGATGGCCCAAATTAGGTAGAGAACAAAATTGTTTTGTCTTTTTAAATGAGAATTGGATTTTAATTTTATTTAGCTCCATTTAAATCAATTTTATGGATACAAAAACCAAATGAAAATGTTGCATTCAATTTAATTAGTTAAAGTGTTAATTAATTAAAGGGTGATTATGAACCTAAGCCTACGATAATTGAGCTATGTGAAAGGCCGTTTCAAATTTGTTTGAACCATGGGAATGTGTAGATTAGATTTTGGTTGTAATTTGATTTGATCAAATGTTGTAAAAGAGCATAAGCTCTTCTTTACTTTAAAGTAATTTGAATTATTCAATTGTTGTAAAAGAGCATAAGCTCTTCTTTACTTTAAAGTACTTCTTTCTTGCTTTATTTGATATGCATGAAAATGAAGTAGTTGGGTCCAACGCCCCTAAGACAACATGCCTTAATGTGATTAAACGCGTAACTAAAATCAATCACCATCCCTAGACCGAGATTCAACACTAGGCTCGTGTTGAATCTAAACAAAGGTTCATAGTCATCCTAAGGCCCTAAGGAAACTATATAGTCCATAAAATGAATGCAAAGTTTATGTTAGTAGTATCATATACTCTTGCTTTAAAACCGTTTTATAAGCATAGTGGGAGTATTATATACAACTAAAACAATCAAATGGACCAATAGTTGTAATAGGACCAAAATTGTTTTAATAAAGATTAAAATGAATATTTATATGTGATGAGACCTAAAAACCCTCAACCAAACCATTATTAACTTGATAAGCGTGAGAGTGCTTTGAACACTCTTTCGTGGCCTTCCACCGTGGTAGGCTTCAATCGTTTGTGACTCATACACCATATTCGTCCAGTTCTGGGGTTGCAAAGTATGTGCTTACATTCAGGAGAAGCCTATACACATATGATGAAGTGAAAGGTAGGCAACGAGTGTGGTCAATATGATATTCTTCTGAGGTCATTCTTGAACCCCTACTTGAACTAGGCATGGTGGGAATGACTTAACTAAGTGCAAAGGTGTCAATATGATATTCTTCTGAGACATCATTCTCTAGAGGCCAAACTAGATGGGTACTTGCAAGAGATGCAAATGAGTAAGCGTACTCTCTCATTATTATTAACGCTAGCCAATATGATTTTCTTCTGAGGTGGGCTTGGTAATAGTGAGTCTCCCATACCCTACTAAGAGTTTCATCCAAAACTCTCGAATTCCGATGAGGGATATGGAATTTGCCAAAAATAGTGAGTGGTGCTATTTGATTTAAAGACCCGAATCAAATGGCTTAAAATCAATCAATTTATATTCGTTATGTATTTGTTTACCAATATACATTTGCAAATGCTATCCAATACTTGACAAATAAAAAGCCGAAAGCTTTAGTTTCCGGACTTGGTACTACAAAACCATAGATTGTCTTTAATGGCTTGTAAATGTACCTTAGTAGTCTCATCCTCACAATCTTCCTATTGATAATGTATCATTAGAAGAATATGTTAGAGAAGGTCTATCATAAAGAGGACAACACTTTTAATGTCATAATTCTTCAATTACAAATTGTTGTATGAAGAAATAAGAGTTGCTTTGAACAACCCTTAGTCAAAGCAAACACTTTGTGCTTGTTTCTTTGTTACATGAACAAGGAGAGGCATGGATACTTTATGTGCCATAATTCTTCACTTACAAATTGTTGTATGAAGAAATAAGAGTTGCCTTGAACAACTCTTGAAAGTTTGTAATTATGTTTAGAACATAATGGTTGGTTGACAAAAATAGTCCAACCACATGGACTTATGATGATTTTGAATCATTGAGTGTTGAAGTGTTACACCACTTAAAGAAACGGAAACTAGGCAAGGACTTCACCTTTGTGTCCCTATCCAAATCGTTCACTAAGTTTATTTTAAACTATATAGTGAACAATAAACACGCTCTCCAAATCGTTTGATGTGTATAACACAATTGAAATAAGTTTCAAGAGAGATAGTGGGAGTTTAGGGACCATGACTATTGTAGTCCAAGGAGAAGTCAAATGAAGAAGATAAAATTAACTCCAAGGGAACAAACTTGCTTTATGAAAGGATGGACATTGGAAGGGGTATTTGCAAGAAATATCTTGCAAATGTCAAGAACACACCTTTCGAAGGTGTTGTAAAATGTTCTTGAATAGTTCAAAACAGTTGGTTCTTCTACTTGAATGCTTGATTCCATATTAGTAACTATGTTTTACAATCATTGTAAAAGTGTGGCTAATAAGAAGTAGAAGATTAATGAGAGAAGAGAAAGTACTTCACATTCGAAACGTGAATAAAATATAGATCTCTGCAAAAGCAGTTAGTACTTACTTCCTCATATGAACTACCAAAGAAAATTGGAAAAACTAAAGATTGTCTTTACATTCCAATTGAATAAAGGAACTTAATTCCATATGTTAAATGGATAAATGTTTTGTTTGACAAAACATTGTTTTTTATTAGTCAATGATTGGATTATAGTAATCTAATTAATTATCTCTATAGTAGAGATGATTTGGTAGTGTTAACTGTTTAGAATACAACGATGCTTAAAACCCAAAAGGTTGCAAGGTAGTGACTAATCCCAACTAAAGTTGTGATACCTTTAAAACATAAATTACAAGTTAGTCATAGATGGATACTTTGGATCGTTAAATCCAGATCCAATGCCTTCTTGTTAAAATTGTATTGAGGCAAAATGTTTGAATCTTTATTCTTTTGGAAAGAACAAAGAATCACAAAGTTGTTGAGGTTAATTCACTTAGATGTTAGTGGCACTTGTCCACAACATAATACTACTCATATTATATGACATTCACCGAAGATCACTCTCGGTTGGACTATAGTTTATTTTGAATAAACACAAGTCCGAATACTTTGCAAAAGGTTTCAAAGAATTCAAGAAATGTAAGTTGATGAGTAAGACGTCTAAAGTATTTACCTCCTTAGATTTGATCCAAGAAAAGGTAACACTTTAGAATAGTTTCCTTGAAAGATATCAAGGAAAGAAGCATCATATGATAATGGAATTCTCCATTAGGAGAAGAACGAACTTGAATAAGATTTAGTTCGTTGGATGTTATCAATTACCCATATATATAGGATATATATGCTTCTAAGACAATATGATTGTCAATTAGAAGATCTTCCAAAATTTTCATGACTCCATAGGATGTAGTTGGAAAGAAAAACAAATCTTAATCATGTTAAGATTAGGGGTTGTGTTCTAATAATCAATATTTGTTTGAGAATTATCTTGTGGATATCCTTAAATTAACATTTGGATATCACTTCTATAAACCAACTAACAAATGTTGTTTGTTGGGTAGTTCATTGTAATCCTACAATGTGATTTGCCCAAGATAGAGCAAATGAACAAGGGATAGAACTCAAAGAATGGTTCTTTGAGAGACAAGATGATAATCAACAAATATAACAACCTAGTTCCTATACCACAAGCTCCAAGTTAGTCGAGAAGGATTAATAAACCGTTTTAGTTGAATGGTTTGAACTTTATGACTATGTCATAGAGTTGCACCTCTTAATTCGAAAGAAATAAGAATGATAATCCTTATGACTACATTGAGTGTATATACGATATATACGATATATACTCAAGGAAATGGTAAAGTACCATTTGACCCGAAATAATGAAACCTTTATAGCTAATTGGTAGCTTAAGGTGACTACAATAAAAGAGAATGGTTGACTTTGAAGGAACCATTTTTGACGTAGTCATAGTTTCAATTAATTCGAAGTTTGATAGCTACAACTAAATGGTGATTCAATGTTTGGACATAATATGGGTTTCCGAAACCATTATTGAGATAGTCTTGATAATATATGTCTAAAACTATGAATCACAAGACATGTAAGTTGTGGAGATCCATCCATCATGAATCTTAAGCAAGCTAGTGGGAGCCACAAGCGTCTTATGAGAGAAAGATCAAATCGTTTGATTTCTCATAAAGATGTAAATGAATATTTTGTTTACTAGGTTTACAAAAGATTAGTGGGAGTTAATCACATTCCTAAATTTGTACATATATATATATATATAAATATATATATGATATATATGAATATATATATGATATATTAATTTTGGAAATGGAAAGAATATTTCTTCATTAAAGTTATGACTTTAAACATTTTATAACGATAGAATGTATATGGGAGACGTAGTCTATAAACATGGGATGGAAATCTATAATGATAGATTTCAAGATATAATTGGATTATATCAATCCCTAATTATAGACAATAGATGCTAGGAAGTTTCTCATATGATGATAAACTTCAATTAGAAGGACGACTCTAGTAAGACTAGCAAGTTGCCCTTCTCAAAGGGAACTTGCCCTTTGACTCCCAAAGAAATAATGCGTAAATAGAATCCTTTATGCATACGCAGAAAGGAGATTTATGAATTTCATATTGTATGAATACATTGATATGAATTGTACCTAGAACGGTACAAGACAATATCAATGCAAGCCCAAGATCAGAACCGTGGCAACTGTCAAGTGAGTCCTTAAGTATTTAAGAAATACTAAAGGATAGATTCCTCAAAGAATGAGGAAGAATTAGAGTAACGTAAAGGAAGCGTAAATGTATTAGATTATGAATCTAATCCATCATTGGATGTTTCTTCATTATGTATGAAGAGATAATCAGATATCTTTTTATTATGACTAAAGAGATATTTGGATGGAAACATTAAAAGTAATGACTTTGTTATGTTCCATTATGAATGCAAAATATATTGCCATATAGAAGCTTACAACAATGTTGTTTGGATGGGAAAGTTCATTTATGAACTCTCTATTCGGTTCCAACCAGAAAATGTCTCTAGTGTATCGACACTACGACACTAATGGGGCGATAGCTCAAGCCAGGGAATCAAGGTCTCATCAAGATCCGAACTCATATGAGAGACTGAACCACATGATTGAGAATCATGTATAATGGTGACGCCGATATTCTCAAGGTTGCTTCTATGGATAACATATAGATATCCATTGTCTAGGCCTACTACTCAGCCATTTATGAAATGACTACAGAAGAGGTATCATCATTGATGACCAAGCGGATTGGCTCTAGTGCAAGTGGGAGATTGTTGGAAATGTGCCCTAAAACCAATCATATGATGATACTTTACGGACATTTCACATGTTAAACTAATCTAGTTTAATATCAAGAGCAAAGATTATTGTTTAAGCCGTCTCATATAAATGTTATATGCTTAAACGATAAAGTCCAAGGAATATGTGATTAGGAGAATGCAGTCTAAAGAAGTCAGATTCATGAGACCATTCTTTCGTAGACACATCCTAAACGTTCCTGATCATAGGATTGCCAATTGGGCATTGACAGTCCGTTAAGATCAGTGCGTGCTGTGTCTTCTCTCAGGGAGAATGACGAGTCTCGAGTCATTGGTGTGTGTGACATCAAGACAAGCATGTAAGTGCTCAATAGCGAATGAGTCCACTGAACACGATCAACGAAGAGTTATCATATTCATGTCATATGAGAACTCATGGTTGGGATAATGCAAAGTAGTCCTTTGACCTGAGGCATCATAGTTGTCTTGTGGTTAAGTCCTTGATCTTTGATTATGTCAAAGTCACTCCATCAGGAGGGTGTCCACGACATAGTTGGGGTTAAGCCACTTAGCCATGGAGGCAAGTGAATGCGCAACAAGGGATCTCTAACCTTCAAACTGTTTGAGGGAGAATACTCTATGATATGATTAAGAATCTCTGGCCAGAGTATGAATGAGATTTAGGAAGGCGTTCCAAATCACATTCAAAGTAATCATATAAGCACACGAATCACATTGGATAGTAGACATGAATAAACTATCAAACCAAACAATGTGGTCAAGAGTATTGTATTAGAGAAAGATCGTATTGCATTTGTAATCCTAAACTGAATAGGTTCTCCGCCTCTTCTGATTAGCTTGGGTAACCATGATATGCTGCTAGGTGTCACTCATGGTTTGTGGAAGCCCTAAACGTGTATAATCACTAAAGGGAGAATTAAAAGTAAGTTTCAATTCACAATCGATTTGAAATGGTTTTAATCGCCCACTGCCTTGCTAAAAGGAACATAATGGATCGTACACCGTGTAAGGTGGAGATTGAAGAAACAATGGAGATGAGTAAGAATAATTAAATGGTTTAATTATTTATGGCAAGGATTAATTAATATGTTAATTAATCAAACGAATAAGTTCGTTAAAAACCTCGGGATAGTTTTGGACCTTAAGGCCCAATGGGCTTCGAACGTTAAGCCCATTGACTTAAGTTGTATGACAACTTAATTCACAAAGGCCCAAAAAGCCCAAACAAAACCCTATGGCCGGCCATTTAGAGGAGGGTAGTGAACTTGCTTTAATTACAAGTTTGCCACTCCAATGAATAAAGGTATAAATATGACTTTATAGCCAAAATTCATTTAAGGGGTTTCTTTTAGGAAATAAGAGAGAACACAAAGCTCTCATTTCTCTCTAAAGAGGCCCCCCCTTGGAGGGATTAGCTAGCAATCCAACTCCTCCAAGGTCACTCATTTCTTCTCTAATCTAACCTTGGTGAAGAGACTTCGAGGTTCTCAATTTTGGGAACTTGGAGAACCATTTCATCCATCCAAATCCATAGATCTAAGATGCAAGGAATGAAGGCCCCTCTCTTTGGGTGATTAGCCTTTGCTTATGCAAAGAGGAATCTACAAAGGTATAAATTTCTCAACTCACTTTGATTTGAGTTGAGTCTTGGTTCACCAATCTACTAGGCTTTGAATTTCATGGTTAATGTGTTGTTTTTGAGTGCATGCAAGCATGATTCCACCTTTAATTGTTAATTGCACGCTATATGATGTTGCTCAAATGAACATGTTTTTCACAAATTTTCCTTCAATAGGAGCATATTTTTGCGCCTTGGTTAGCTAGTTCTTATGCATTTTCGTTATGTTTTCTTAGTTTAAGTAGTCTTTTAAGCTAGTTTTATATGTTTTCAGGTTTTAAGGGCATATTATACAAAATGATGCAAATTGGAGCTTTTTGAAGCAAAAGTGAGCTTAGAGTAAATAGCACATGCTTGGAACAGAAGGTTTGGACGAAATTGAAGATTTGAAGATTTGAGGATTCCTAGTCCAAGAAGGATTCCGAGTCCAAGAAGGATTCCTAATCAACGAGGGATTCTAAATTGAAGAAGGATTCCTAATCAACGAGGGATTTTAGTTGAAGATGGATTCCTAGAAGAATGAAGATTCCTACTCAAACAAGGTTTCCTACTTGAAGTAAGAAAGTTAAGCCTAGAAGTTGCTATTTTGGGTTAATCTTTCCTAAACCTAAATGGCCTTAAGTTTCAGCAAAATTAGACGGTTCTTAAGCGTTGGAAAACACAAAGAAAGGTTGGAGAGCATTTCCTTATCCTTGCCATGGGTTAAGGCCTATTTCCTCTTGGTTTTGGGTTTCTAGAAGCCCTATCCTCTTCCCCTAAATCCATGCCGCACCTTTAGGCCTTTTCCCTTGAAAATTCTGATTGTTTAAACCTTTTTCCTTGTGGATTTGGGTTATCCAAGTCCATATCTGATTACCCTAGGGTTTTAAGTGCATATATATACTCTCATTCACCCCTTGGCTGAATTACCACCTCTCATACACAACAATTCACGCCAGAAACTCATCCCCTACCTTTGTCGTAGCCTTCCACCACCATTTTCCCAAATTTCTGCCAAAAATCAACCCTTGCCGCACCACCCATCCATCCTAAACACCACTATACATCCCCCATCCATTCTACACAATTTAATAACCCAAAGACCTGTCCAAAGTCTCTGTGCCGCAGCAAGGAGGAAGGAGGAATCGTGGATGCACCTGCTGCGAAGTTGGAGCGTTTTAGGTGTTCTCTTTCTTTGGATTTCAATGTTTAAACTTATTTATCTTTGCTTTGTGCGTATGAGGAACTAAACCCCCCTTGGCTAGGGGGGATTCGAAATCATGTTTATGCTTGCTATATCATTTGATTACTTCTAATTGCGTTTCATAAGTTGTGAATTCAATTTACTTATCTACATGAATTAAAACTGATTTGTGTGTATTGGTTGAGAGTGCACGCTTAATTTTCATGCATAAGTTTGATGCTAGGATATAAGGGAATTTCACCTAATCGTTACGAACTTATATTCAAAAGTAGTAAAGGTTGTTGATCATAATCGTGTTAAGTAAATTCTTGGTATAAGTTTTATGCAATTCATAGTAACAAGTGCCTCACCAATGCTTATGGTTTTCATAGAACTTAATGATCTTTGATTGTATCTTTGTTATGCAATTCATGCAGGGAACTTGTGAGGAATGCTTTTGGTTGTTGTATGCAATTCATCCAATTCGATAACTTTAGGAAAATCTGAGGGTTAATTAGTGCAATTCACGGTTAATCTGGGGCATTGGGAATTTATAATCTATTGAAAAGCAATTGGAAATCGTTTCGTATGCAAGTGTAACATGTGTGGAGAAGAACCTCTTAGCTAGCTTTCCATCCATTCACTTTTATCAAATTCGTTTTAAAATCTGTTCAATTTACAAAGTTTTGTTTTTGTTTTCAATTTTCGTCAAAACTCAATCCCCATTTATTTTGAAGTGTTAGATTTGTTAGAAGTCAATTTAGTTTGTGTTTTTAAGTGTTTTGAGTCAAGTTATAACCTATATTCGTCCAAATTGTGTTTTGTGTTCAAAACTGCCCAGAAAGTGTTTTTAAGGCAGTTTTGAGTGTTTTTGGGCTATTTTGAGTCTTTTGGTTTGTTTTAGTGTTTTAGAGTTTAGTTTTGCATTCTTTGAGTCTAGTTTAGTGTTTTAAACTTTGTTTTTACGTTTTGAGTCAGTTTTCAAGTGATTTAGTAATCCCTCCTAATCTCCGGCCTAGAACGATCCCTACTTACATACTTTGCTACAATTGACAAAAAGAGGGTTTAATTTGTGTGCTTATATATTTCATATCAATAGGGGACTTTTAGAGAATGATTTGGGTTGTCGCATGCATTCATCCAATTCAATGAGTAAAGGAAAATATGAGGGTTAATTTGTGCATCACGGTTAATCTGGGGTGTTGAGCATCATAGTTTATTGAAAACCAATTGGAGATTGATTTGTATGCAAGTGTGTCATGTGTGGAGAAAGACCTTCTAGCTAGCCCATCATCCATCCAAAACAACCAATTTCGTGCAAATCTGTTTAGTTCTAGTTTCTGTTTTGTTTTACTTTATTTTCGTCCAAAACCCAATCTCCCTTTACTTTAGTGTGTCTAATTAGTTAGAATCTATTTTAGTTTGTGTTTTTAAGTGTTTTGAGTCTATAGAGTCTAGTTAAGTGTTTTTAAGTTTCTTTTTGTAAGTCAGTTTAGTTTAGATTAGCAATCCCTCCTAATCCTCGGTCTAGAACGATCCCTACTTTTACATATACTATAATTGTCAAAAGAGGGTTTAATTTGAATGCTTAACTCTCATCGCATCAAATTTTGGCGCCGTTGCCGGGGATTAGCAACTTTGCTAATCCCCCGTTGTTTCTTTTTCATGTCTTTTGTTGTAGTTACTGACTTTATTTTTATTTGTGTTGTTTATTTTACTTTTGATATTTGATTTAGTTTTCTTTCTTTGATTTTAGGTACTAGAGAAGTAAGACATGGATTTTGCTAGCATTCAAGCTCAATTGGCAAATCTTACTTCTCAAATGTCGCAGTATGCCGAAAGGACCACAATCCAAAGTGTCCCTACATTTGGTGCGTCTTATAGGCAAGGATATCAAGCCAATCAATGCCCACAAAAAGATTGGAGTGATCATTCAAACTCTATGTGGTGGGAAGCTCAACAAGTTCAACATGAAGGATATTGGCAGCCATATGTTTAATAAGTTACTCACCTCTTTGAACCAGAAAGTAGAAAATCAAAACAAAGAGATGCAAAATCAAACCAAGAAGACGAGTGAATTGGAGAAGCAAACTGGGCAGATTATGGAGTTCATGGCACAAATTCAAGAGCAAAGTGAACTCCCCAACTCAACTATTGAAAATTCGAAGGAAGATTTTGAAATCCCTGATCCTTTCACCTTGGGAAGTGCTATGGAGGTTGGAGCTAACCTAAAAACATCCAAACATAGCCTAGAAGTGGATGAGGAGCTGCTGATTGAGGAGGAGGAAGAAGACATACACACGGAAAGGGTAGAATAACCCTTGCCGCAACCCCTTAAGCCCTCTAAACCACCCACCACAAGTAAGGACGTCCCAATTTCATTTCATTCTAATGTTATTCCTTTGAAGGTCCCTTTTCCTCGTAGGTTTTTTATTCCCAAGAAAGAAGAGAGTGAAAAAGACATCGTGGAAGCCTTCCCAAAGGTGCAAAATGATATTCCAATTCTTGGTGCAATAAATCAAGTTCCAGATTGTGTTGAAATGTTCAAAGGACTTTGTCACCAAGAAGAATGATTCAAGAGAAAGTAGTGCCTGGAGAAGATGTAGAATGCATTAAAGAGGATGTGCTTGAGACAACCATTCCTAAAGAAGTTGAATTTTATGACACGGGACAAGTCCCAACCATCACATTCAATGTGGCCAAGTCCAATATCCCTGAAACTTTCAAAAAGGTGGTGTTTGTCATTGAGTTCTTGTCGGACAAAGCAAGTAAGTCATCTTCTCCAATTTTACATACGTTTTCCACTAACTTGCTGATTTTGATGATTCAGGCACCCACACTAGAATTTACACCATTGCCGGATCACTTAAAGTATCACCTTCCATTCGAAGATCACTTCCATGGAACCTAGGGGATTGTGATTGGAGGTATCATCCGGCTGCAAGACGTTAAAGAAAGCGCTTCTTGGGAGGCAACCCATGTATTCAAAAAAGGAAGATCTATGAATCGCTCTACAATCAGTTTTGCGTTTCTAAAAACCTTCCCTTTACCACGTTTATTTTGCCTTGATTGTCATTTTTATCTGTTGCTTATTTAATTGTTTTTGGTGTGGGTTTATTTTTGAAACACTGACAGTTATGCAAGGTATTTTTACATTCATAAAAAAGGAAAGGAACATTAAGCAGATAAATACAAGAGGGAGCCTTCACAAAGGCTGCAAGAGAAGTCTCAGTAGTCGGCGGAGCCCTAGAAGGAGGAGGCATTAGAGGTTGATCATTTGGAGTTTCATTATGCAGTGCAGCCCCAGAAGACAAAGGCAAATGTTGTTGGAACAAACCCACAAACCGCTGATGATCAAGTAAAATCTGACCATCAGATTCTTGCATCTGGTCAATCTTCCTCTTCATGTTTGTAGCATAATTATGTGCGAGCATGTGCAACTGTTTATTCTCATGCTTAAGCCCTCTAATCTCCTGCTTGAGACTCATCACTTCAGCCGCCAATGATTCAACTTGACGGGTTTGGGCAAATAGGCGTTGGGCCATATTAGACACGGAACCTGCGCACTGCACACTGAGAGCCAGAGAATCCTTTACAGCCAACTCATTAGACCGTTTGGCAAGTAGTCTATTATCTTTGGGAGTGACAAGGTTCCTGGCCACCACCGCAGCTGTCATATCATTCTTCGTCACCGAATCCCCAACGGTAAGGGTACCAGTAGGGGATATGAAGGATGGGCACCATATGTTGTCTGGAGAAGGCAGGACTGCCTCTTCACCAAGGTTCAAGTCAAAATGACGGTCGGAAGGGCCATACATTTTTCAGATGTGTTAAAGAAAGAAGAGGTCGGACAAGTCAAGTGCACAAAGGGAGTTTTTACAGGCAGAAATTCAAGTGTGCTTTGAACGTCCTGCATACCTTTATAAAAATCAGCACGCGATGGGATTTCAGAGATCGAAGAGGCGAGCTCAGAAATTGAAGAGGCCAACTAAAAAAATTGAAGAGGCGCTAGCTTTCTCAAAAGCTGAGCTTGCTCAGAAACAACGACGAATCTTCTTTTCCAGATTTGTCCGCACTTGTCACATGCAACCTCTGCACTCGACGGGATTTCAGAGATTGAAGAGGCAATTCTTGATATCGGAAAGGCATCTGTTTTTCCAGACGTGTCAACATCTGTCATATGCAGAGTAAGCTTTGCGGAAATCACGGGCAGTTTGTCGAAGCGCCGATTCCAACCATCTACTTTTCTAGACGTGTCAACATCTGTCACATGCAGAGTCAGCTTTGCGAAAATTACGGGCAATCTGTCAAAGATCTCTTGTGAAGTAGAAAGCACGTGAAGTTTACTATTAAATCATCCAACGGTTGTTGACAAGAGTGAAAGAATAGTACCGGTTATTAATTCCTATAAATGTCACCCTTTACCCTCAATCGCAAGGCAGACATACATAACCCTTCTTCTTCTTAGAGAATGCCTTTCCAACAAAGCCTCTCGAGTCACTCAGTGTTCCTTATTCCTTGGGGTACCTCTGTAAACAACTCATCCAAAGCAAAAAGTATTTCATATCATGAAGGTTGAAAGCAAGAGTATCTCATATCATGCTTTCTCCCTGTCCTTCTCCTTGTCTTTATTTTAGGACAAGGAGAAAGAGAGTAATCAGCCAACACTTGGTATCAATCTTCCGATCTGGAACCGACTGCCTGGAACCCCTTCCTGATTGCTTACCTAGCCTTGCTCTCGAGTACTCATCTTCATCATTTTATGCTTCCTCTTCGTCTACCACATCTGCCTGGGGAACAGATAAAGGAAGTGAAAATGATACCTCAAAGCATGTGGAGACAATTTGCCAATTCATCCTCAGCTAGGGACAAGAAGAAAGAAAGCAAGAGGTGGGCACTTGGAAAGATTGAAGAAAGAAACAGACCAACACCTCTACCTCATGTCTGCCCGCCGTGTAGAAGAAACAAGCAGAGAAGAATGCAGACTGCACAATCAAATCAACTCAGCAAAAGGAGTCTGATTTGAAACCAAGGAACTCTCATATTCCTCGCTCATAATTCCAAACCAGTTCGAGATCAAAGCTTTGGAAAGATAACGAGATCATCTATCTCCAAAACCAGATTTGCGTTCTTAAACTCTACTCTGTCAAATTTTTACTTTGCCATACTTGTCATATTTATTCGTTATTTGTTTGTGTGAGTTTATGCTTGAAACATTGAGGACAATGTTTGATTTAAGTGTTGTGGGGGGGGGGTAACCATTTTGCATGAAATTCGTAGGAGTTTATCACCCATTATTTCTAGTGTTGTTCCTTGCTGTTTTAAGTGTTTTTAAGCTGTTTTGGAGTGTTTCAACGTGTTTTGACATAAAAATCCGAAAATCTCATAAAAATTTGAAAAATTGTTTTGAAAAACCCAAAAAGAGTTGTTTTTGTATGTTTATTTGTGTCTTAGGGTACCTTCCAACTGATAGGAGCATATTTATGCGCCTTAGTTAGCTAGTTCTTATGCATTTCCATGGTGTTTTCTTAGTTAAAGTAGTCTTTTAAGCTAGTTTTATGTGTTTTCAGGTTTTAAGGCCAAAGGATGCAAGAAGATGCATTTTGGAGCTTTTTGGAGCAAAATTGGGCTTGGAATGATTATCACATAATTGGAGCCAAGGTTTGGATGAATTTGAGGACTTGAAGATGGTGATTCTTACTTGAACAAGGTTTCCTAGTTGAAGTAGGAAAGTGCTTACATGAAGGAGGATTCCTAATCGACGAAGGATTCCTAATCAACGAAGGATTCCTAATTGAAGATGGATTCCTAATCACATGAGGATTCCTAATTGAAGATGGATTCCTAATCACATGTGGATTCCTAGAAGAACAAGGATTCCTACTTGAAATAGGAAAGTTAAGCCAAAGTTTCCTACTTTGGTTTGATTTTTCCTAAATGTCCCTAAAAGTTCCAGCAATTATGAAGACTTCCTAAGCATTCTAGGACATCAAATACACATCTCTTGCACCTTTTGAACCCTTGCCGCACTCCCCTTGCTATTTCCTCTTCCTTATTTCCTGATTCTAAGCTTTAAAACACTTTCCTTTTGTGTTTTAAGCCCTAGCCGAATTTCCCTTGCCCTTTCCTTTAATTTTCTGATTTGTTTCCTTAATTCTAGAGCTTTAGACTTAATTTATGTTTACCAAAATAGTCTAGGGTTTTTAATTTCCTAATCCCTTTAAATAAACATCCTTGTGCAGCCACAAAACATTCCACACACAACCATTCATCCAGAAAATAATCATTCACGCCAGATTTCATCTCCCCACCTTTGCCGTGCCCAACCTTCACCCAAATCTATATTTTCTGACCCCAAACCTTCCTAGCCGTGCCATACACCCATCCTAGACACTTTTCCACCATTCTACACCATCCAAAACCCATCCAAACCATCTCCATACCTTGTGCCGCAACCAAGGAAGAAGAGGAAGGTTCTTAGACGTACCTGCTGTGCAATTGGGTTCGCTGGCACGTTTAGGTGTTTTCTATCTTTTATTTTCAATGTATAAACTTGTTATTCTTTGTGTTGTGATCATGAGGAACTAAACCCCTCTTAGTTAGGGGGTGATTCAAAACCATGTTCATGCTTGCAATATGATTTGATTACATTCAGTTGTTATTTCATAAGTTGTGGATTCAATTTGTTCATCTACTTGATTGATAACTTATTTGTGTATGTTGATTGAGAGTGCACGCTTAGTTTTCATGCATGAATATGATGCTAGATTATGAGGGAGTTTCACCTAATAGTTACAATCTTATAATCACAAGTAGTGAAGGTCGCTTGAAAACGATCGCGTTGAATGAATTCTTGGCATAAGTTTTATGCAATTCATAGTAACGAATGCCTCGTCAATGCTTATGTTTTTCATAGAATTTAATGATTCTTGCTTGTATCTCTATTATGCAATTCATGTAGGGAACTTGTAGGGAATGTTTTGGGTTGTCGTATGCAATCATCCAACTCAATAACTTGTGAAAAAA
>VIEB01000900.1:110760-123254 GCA_006547085.1 Malus baccata
TTAGAGTCTTAGATTAGTTAGAAAGTGTTTTGATTTGTGTTTCTAAGTGTTTTGATTCAAGTTTTCATCCAATTTCGTCCAAGTTCTTGTTAGGTTCTCAAAACTGCCCAGAAAGTGGTATTTAGGCAGTTTTGAGTCATTAGGTTGCTGTTTTGAGTTTTAAGTTTGTTTAAGTGTTTTAACCTTTAGTTTTGCATTCTTTGAGTCTAGTTTAGTGTTTTAAACTTTGTTTTTGAGTTTTTAAGTCAGTTTCCAAGTGTTTAGCAATCCCTCCTAATCCCCGGTCTAGAACGATCCCTACTTACATCTTTACTACAATTTGACAAACGAGAGTTTAATTTGTGTGCTTAATATATTTCGCATCACCAACCAATGATGAGGATTTGGTTTTTAATTGCATGACTGTTAAAGAGAGTTATAAACATGGATGAAAATTTGATTTACTCTTTGGTGTATGCTTGGTTGTGGTTATAATTTATGAATTCACATGCAATCATAAAGGAAAAATCAGTTTTGTAATGCTTCAAAGAAGGAGGTCAAATGCACGCTACAACCTTGTGAGACTTGAGCCTAAACGTTTATTTGGAGAGTTAATAATTTGTGCATCATTGTTTTCTAAAGTCGTTGCATGATCTCATTATTCTTTGCTTGGTTTCTACTTAGAAGACGTTTCATCATTTAGTTCCAAATGCTAGAACTCATGCCTATTTTATTCAAAGCATGCTATTGATTTGCATAACACATATTCAAGATGAAGTTGTGCAGTGACCACCACAGCCAAATTGATGTTCCCTATTTCATTATGTGTTTATGTTTAACCCCGTTGAGCCTTTTATAGCTTATGTTCTTTGTTGATCCACACTATCCTCACCTAGCCTAGATTAGGACCATCCATACCCTTGTTCTTGAAGCATAGTAAAACATAATTTAGAAGGAATTCCTTTTGTTGAACTTTTGCAGAAAAACAAGTGTGAGGGAAGTGATTCTTGTTTGTGTATGTGTGTGTGTGCCAAAGGCCTTAATAAGTCACGGGCAGAAAAGAAAAAGAAAAAAAGAAACATTCGTGGAAATAGAATGAAAAGAAGAAAAGTTGTGAAAAGAGTGAAAAAGAGTTGAAAAATATGTGAAAAAAGAGCTCTAAAGTGTTGTTTGTTGAAGAAAAGGTCCAAAACATTAAATTCGGCCCTAAGTGTTGCTTGAATCTTCCCTATATGTTTAAAAGTTAATTTCTGCATTATTAAGTGAATTCCAAGTGTCTATTTCATTACTTTGCTTGCTATTGCTTTCAGAACGTTTGTTATCTTTATCCTTTCTTTGTTAGCCATTACCCTTAAACCCCGTTACAACCCTTAACTTTATCTTGAGTGTTATGCGTTTCAATATGTGGAGTTTGGAATTGGTTTGAGCATATGGTGTCACTGGTTCTTGCATCTAAGTAGTAGCATTCCATTTATGAGATCATATTTAAACATGTTGAATTACTCCAGAAAATTGCCCTATTTGTTATACATATATGTGAGTGTTCGTTTTCATGTTTACATCAATCTTCTCACATATAACTAGTGTAGGGTGTGTAGTCAGAAAATGTGTGTGAAAATAGAGAGTATCTTGTAAGGAATTGAGTCAATTCTCTAAGGCATGTTACTATATTCAAAGTGTTGTTTTAATTGATTAAATGTGAACTAGTAAGTGGTGACTGTGATTAAGTATGTGCTCAAGTGTGAAGATAACTAAAATTTGTGGGAATAATGATTTTTAACACGTCATGTGCATTGGAAATCCTTGAGGCAAACGTTGGAAGGTTTAGGTTGTGTTTTGTTTTCTTTATTTTGCTCGAGAACTAGCAAAAGCTAAGTGTGGGGGAATTTGATAAGAGCATATTTATGCGACTTAGTTAACATGTTTTCTTACACTTAGTTAGTTATTGCTTATAAGAGTGTTTTAAACCATTTTCGTATGTTTGTAAGACCTAATAACAAAGTTGGCAAGAAAAGTGCATTTTGGAGCAATTTTGGGCTGAAATGGATTGCATGCACTTGGAGACATGAGGATGGACGTTTTGGGAAGATTAGAATTCAGCATATGTGTGTGCAAGTGTGTGACCTACAACTAACAAACATCATAGCTACCATGTGATGGAGACAACATAATACAAGGTACATGCAAAGACACCCACATGCAAAGGCAAAGAAACACACACGGCATGGAGAGAAAGTGTAGTGGTTTGTGGCTGAAATATTGAAGTAAGTGTGTGCAAATGTAAAGGGGATACGCATTACAACTAAATTATTCTTATCAAGGACCCTAACTATGGAATACGCATGATAGAGACACATATCAAAGATCATTAAGTTCAATGGAAATCATAAGCATTGACGAGGCATTCATAACTATGGAATACGCATGTTACTCTTGTCTAGGATTTACTTAACACAATCGTGACTAGCGACTTTTACTACTTATGAATATAAGTTAATAACGATTAGGTGAAATTCCCTTATACTCTAGCATCAAATTCATGCATGCAAACTAAGTGTCGACCCTCAATCAACATACATAAACATGTTATCAATCAAATAGATAAGTAAACCACATTCACGATTTATGAAATCATAACTGGAAGAAATCAAGTCATATAAAACACATAATCATGGCTTTGAATTCCCCTCTAACTATAAAGAAATTAGTTCCTCATGTTCGCAAATAAACAAAGATAAATAAATTTAAACATTGACATAAAGATAGAAAACACCTAGAAATGCTCCAACAATCCAAGCTCCTTGAATGGCATGCACAGCTCCAAGAGTCTCCTTCCTTCTCCTTTGCAAACTTACGGCACAAGAGGGATGTTTAGGTGAATGGTGTAGTGAAAATATGGTAGAGGGTGGTTTCTAGAAAGAAAATACAAGGCAGATTTTTAGGCTTCTAGAAGGGTTCTAGGCGCCATCTTTGTAGGAAAGGAGTAGGTCTTCTAGAAATCTGATTTTAAGCATCCTAATATAGTTAGAAACCCTCCCTTGCAGCTGAAATGTAGGTAGATTAGGATTAGGATAAGGTTTGTTTGGATAAGATAAGCTAAGATAAGGTTATGGATGATGTTTTGGATAAGATTCCTTCACTTGAGCTGATTCTTCGGCTTTAACTTTCCTTCTTCAAGTAGGAAACCTTGCTTGAGTAGGAATCTTCAATCTTCTAGCAATCCAACTTCGACTAGGAATCATTCTTCAACTAGGAATCCATTGTTGATTAGGATTTCATCTTCAATAGGCACTTTCCTACTTCAATTAGGAAACTTTGTATCTTCAATTCTTCAACTTTGAAACACATTCCTAGCTTCTTCAATCCTTCAAATTCGTCCATTCTTTGTGCTCCACATGCATGAACTCCATTCTAGCTCAATTTTGCTCCAAAATGCTCCAAATTGCATCTTTTTGCTTACTTTGTCTTTAAAACCTGAAAACACATAAAAATAGCTTAAAAAACTAACTTAACTAAGAAAATACAACATAAATGCATAAGAAGTAGCTAACTAAGGCGCATAAATATGCTCCTATCAGCAAGTGAATGCGCAACAAAGGATCTCTAACCTTCAAACCGTTTGAGGGAGAATACTCTATGATATGATTAAGAATCTCTGGCCAGAGTATGAATGAGATTTAGGAAGTCGTTCCAAATCACATTCAAGGTAATCATATAAGTAAATGAATCACATTGGATAGTTGACATGAATAAACTATCAAACTAAACAATGTGCTCAAGAGTATTGTATTAGAGAAAGACCGTATTGCATTGTAATCCTAAACCGAATAGGTTCTCCACCTCTTCTGATGAGCTTGGGTAACCATGACATACTGCTAGGTGTCACTCATGGTTTGTGGAAGCCCTAAACGTGTATAATCACTAAAGGGAGAATTGAAAGTAAGTTTCAATTCACAATCGATTTGAAAGAGTTCTAATAGCCCACTGCCTCGCTAACAGGAACCTAATGGATCGTACACCATGTAAGGTAGAGATTGAAGAAACAAAGGAGATGAGTAAGAATAATTAAATGGTTTAATTATTTATGGCAAAGATTAATTAATATTTTAATTAATCAAACGAATAAATTCGTTAAAGACCTCGGGATAGTATTGGACCTTAAGGCCCAATGAGGTTTGAACGTCAAATCCATTGACTTAAGTTGTATGACAACTTAATGAATAATGATTCACAAAGGCTCAAATAGCCCAATAATACCCTAAGGCCACCATTTAGAGGAAGGGTAGTGAACTTGCTTTAATTACAAGTTTGCCACTCCAATGAATAAAGGTATAAATATGACTTTATAGCCAAAATTCATTTAGGGTTTTCTTGAGAAAATTGGAGACAACACAAAGCTCTCCTTTCTCTCTAAAGAGGCCGGCCACCCTTGGAGGGATTAGCTAGTGATCTTTCTCCTCCAAGGTCACTCATCTCTTCTTCACATCTTACCTTGGTGTGGAGACTTAGATGTTCTCTATTTTGAGAACTTGGAGAAACATATTCTTCCATCCAAATCCATGGATCTAAGAAGCAAGGAATGAAGGCCCCCTCCTTGGGTGATTAGCCTTTGCTTATGCAAAGAGGAATCTACAAAGGTATAAATTTCTCAACTCACTTTGATTTGAGTTGAGTCTTGGTTCACCAATCTACTAGGCTTTGAATTTCATGGTTAATGTTTTGTTTTAAGTGCATACAAGCATGATTCCGCCTTTAATTTGTTAATTGCATGCTATAGATGTTGCTTAAATGAACATGTTATTCACAAAATTCCCTTCAAGTGGTATCAGAGCCTAGGTCTAGTAGTTGGTGAATCCTTTTGGGTTTTGTAGTTCATAGTCTTTGATTTGAATGTTGTAATTGTTACAAGCTTTATTCTTGCTTCTTTGAATATAAATTTTGTTAGAAAATTTGTCATCTCAAATGTTGTAGATGTAGTTCATATGAGCATGAATTTTAGAGCTAAAATTTGGTGCCATGGTTTTGGGGATTTTCGGCCAAATCCAAAGGGTCATTTTTTGGGTTCATGTTTGTCTTATTAAAACTATTTTAAGGTGATTTTTGGAACCCCTATGTACCCTAGTTTGGTTATATGTTATTTCCCTTAAGTTTGAGTGGTTTTGGGATGTCTTTGGGTGAAAAATGTTCATGGAGATTTTTTGAGTTTTTCATGAATGTTCTTCATTGTTCTTGATTTTTTAGCCAATAACAAAAGGTTTTGTGTTTTTGATTCAACGTTGTGATTTATTTCATAAAGTTTTTGTTTTGTACTTTTCAAATGTTTAAATGTGTTAGATATTTATTTTGAAAGGTGAAAGAAATATTGATGGGTGTGTAAGGATTAATTCTCTTTCACACACACCACTTGCATGACTTTTGTGTCATGCACCTCTTGCATGACTTTTGTGTCATGCACCTCTTGCATGACTTTTGTGTAGTAGCATTCCATTCATGAGATCATATCTAAATGCTTATTAACTCCAGAAAATGCTTTCTGTGTTATACATATATGTGAGCGTTCGTTTTCATGTTTACATCAATCTTCTCACATATAACTAGTATAGGGTGTGTAGTTAGAAAATCTGTGTGAAGATAGAGAGTATATCTAGTAAGGAATTGAGAGAATTCTCTAAGGCATGTTACTACGTTCAAAACCATGTTTTAATTGATTAAATGTGAGCTAGTGAATGGTGACTATGATTAAGTATGTGCTCAAGGGTGAGGATAACTAAAATCTATGTAAGTAGTGATTTTTAATGTGTCATGCTTAATTGGAAATCCCTGAGACAAATGTTGGAAGGTTTAGGTTTTGTTTTGTTTTGTTTTGTTTTGCTCGAGGACTAGCAAACGCTAAGTGTGGGGGAATTTGATAGGAGCATATTTATGCGACGTAGTTAGCTTGTTTTCTTGCATTTTCGTAGTTTGTTTGTGTTTATTATAGTGTTTTAAGCTATTTTCGTGTGTTTGTAGGTCCATATGACAAAGTTGGCAAGAAAGTGCAATTTGGAGCATTTTGAGGCAGTTTTGGGCACCAAATGGATAGCTTATGAATGGAGCAAGATGGATGGATGAATTTGAAGTTCAAGAGGCTAGGAATGAGCTGAAAAGAGTGAAGAAATAAATCCAAGTCAAGGAAGATAAGAAATCAGCACAAAAGAAGGAATATTATCCAAAACCTTATCCAACCTGATCTTATCTTATCCTTGTCTAACCTAACCTTATCTTATCCTATCTTATCCAAATCAATTTGTGCCTTGATTCTAGCTATTTGTAAGGGATAATTATGTATTTAAACTATATATTTCATATTCTAGAACCCTTATCCTTCTAGAACCCCTAAATTGGTGCTAAAACATATTTTCTAGAAGCACCTAAAAATCTGGCGTTTTTTCCCTTTTCTAGAAGCTTTAGAAACTGAAATCTCAATCCTTTTCCCTCTTGAATTAGGCCAAATGTATCCCTTTCCTTGCAGGAAATAGTGCCGCACCTTTCTAACCTAATCCCCTTTGGTTTTTTATTGTTTTAACCCATTCGACTTGGGTTTTGGTTTCACAATCCTTATCCCATTTTAATTTTAGAAACCTATCCATGATAGGAGCATATTTATGCGCCTTAGTTAGCTAGTTCTTATGCATTTTTGTTATGTTTTCTTCGTCAAAGTAGTCTTTTAAGCTACTTTCATGTGTTTTCAGGGTTAAAGGACATATTACACGAAATGATGCAATTTGGAGCTTTTGGAGCAAAAAGTGAGCTGGAATGTGGTGTATGCAAATGGAGCACGAGGGATGGACGAGTTTGAAGGTCAAAGGAGCTTAAGAATGAAGAAATGAAAGTGATGAACTAAGAATTCGGAATTGGAAACCAAAGTTTCTAAAGTTGGAAGTTTCTATTCTTGTAGGTTTCCAATTTCGAGAGTTTCTATTCTCGGCTTTGGGCTTTTGGATGACCCATCTTTACCTCTTGGACCTATGCCGCACCTAACCCTAAACCTAGCACACTTAATTAGCCGTAAATAGGCCTTGTTCACATGAAAAAAATCTGATTACTTACCCTAAGCCCATGCCGCACCTAATGTTCTAGAAACCCTAGTTTTTGGTGGATTTCCTAACCCTAGCCGCACCTAAACCCTAGCCCATTTGTCTAACCTGATTTCTCTAGGGTTTGGCTGCCTATATATATGTGTTTTACCTCTCTTGGCCGAAAAAAAGACCCTCTCCATACTCAGAAATTCGTCCATCACCCAAAACCATCTCCCATATCATTCATTCACGCCAAAAACCCTAGTTCTCTCCTTGCCGCAACCTTCCACCCCCAAACTCCCATATTTCTGCCACAATTCACCCTTGCCGTGCCTTCCCACCACCATCACCACCTTGTGCAGCCACCATTGGAGGAGGAAGAAGTAGTGCCGTGCAGTCCAAAGGAGGGAGAAGCCTTGCACATGCAATCTGCCATTAGTGGAGTGTTTGGAGTTCTTTCTTTCTTTGTTTCTGTTTTCATGTTTAATTTGACTTGCTTTTCAATTATGTTAAACATGTGGAACTAATTTCTTTTTAGTTAGAGGTGAATTTGAAGCCATGGACATATGTTTTATATGATTTGATTTCTTCCAATTATGATTTCAGAAATTGTGAATGTGATTTACTTATCTATTTGATTGATAACTTGTTTATGTATGTGGGTTGAGGGTCGACACTTAATTTGCATGCCTAAACTTGATACTAGGATATAAGGGAATTTCACCTAATCGTTATTAACTTATATTCATAAGTAGTGAAAGTCGCTAGTCACGATTGCGTTAAGTAAATCCTAGGCAAGAGTAACATGCGTATCCCATAGTTATGAATGCCTCGTCGATGCTTATGATGTCCATTGAACTTAATGATCTTTGATATGTGTCCCTATCATGCGTATTCCATAGTTAGGGTCCTTGATAAGAATAATTTGGTTGTAATGCGTATTCCATTCAATTCAATGAATCTAGGGAAATCTGAGAATTAATTGGTGCAATCTAGTTAATTTGGGGCATTGTCATTTATGGTTTGTTGGAAGAGTAATTGGAGATTGAGTTGTATGCATATGTTCATGTGTGGATAAGGAACCCTCTAACTAGCTTCTCACCATTCTATTTAATCACAATCTGTTTTGCTTTACATTTGTTTTTAAAGTTTGAGTTTTAAAGTTTTAATTTCGTCAAAATCATTCCCCCATTTATTTCAAAGTGTTAGATTAGTTAGAAATCCATTTAGTTGTGTTTTTAAGTGTTTTGAGTCAAGTCATAGTCCAAATTCGTCCAAACTAGTGTTAGGTACTCAAAACTGCCCAGAAAGTGGTTTTAAGGCAGTTTTGAGCCTTTTAGTTGCTGTTTTGAGTTTTTAGTTTGTTTAGGTGTTTTAAACCCTAGTTTTGCATTAATTGAGTCTAGTTTAGTGTTCTACAGTATATTTTTATGTTCTTGAGTCAGTTTTACAGTGATTAGCATCCCTAGTTAATCCCCGGTTAGAACGATCCCTATTTGCTCATATACTACAATTGTCATCCATAGGGTTTAATTTGTGTGTCAAGTCAATTTTCACATCAAATTTTGGCGCCGTTGCCGGGGATTAGCAAAATTGCTAATCCCTTGTGTTTTTACCTTGTGTTT
The DNA here is from genome assembly GCA_006547085.1 of Malus baccata. Taxonomy (NCBI): domain Eukaryota; kingdom Viridiplantae; phylum Streptophyta; class Magnoliopsida; order Rosales; family Rosaceae; genus Malus; species Malus baccata. Next base: position 119,423 of record VIEB01000900.1, read on the forward strand.
TAGTGTAATTTACTTAGTTTTCTTATTTTGTTTTGTTTTCTTGGTTTAGGTACTAGTGCATGACACGGAGTTCTCAAACTGTGCATGCACATATCTTGGACTTTAACGACGATTTTGAACGTGATTTGAGAAGAAAGAGGAGGCATCCCGAACCTAGTGAACCTAGTTCAAGTTCAGAGGCCGAATCTGAGTTTGAAGAAGTGGAAGAAGAAGTTATGGCAGCGGACAATCGGACCATTAAAGAGCTTTCGGCCTCGGGGTTGGCCAATACCGCACCATTATGCATTCAATACCCCGTGGCTGCCCAAGGCAAGACCGCTGAATTCGAGTTGAAGTCAAGCTTGTTGCACCACATTCCGAAATACCATGGGCTCTCCATGGAAAGCCCCAACAAGCATCTCAAGGAGTTCGAGGTTGTTTGTTCGAGCATGACACCAATAAATGTCGACGGGAACATTCTGATGATGAAGGCTTTTCCATTCTCACTTTTGGAAAAGGCGAAGGATTGGCTTTACGAGTTAGCACCCGGAACGGTTACATCTTGGGATAGTATGAAAGGAGCTTTCTTGGAGAAGTTTTTCCCAACTTCAAGAGTCATTCTCTTGAGGAAACGGATTAGTGGCATCCAACAAAATCAAGGTGAATCGTTTCCTTCTTATTATGAACGTTTTAAATCACTTGTTGCTTCTTGTCCACAGCATCAAATGAAGGAGGAGTTGCTCATTCAATACTTCTACGAAGGACTCCTTCCCATGGAACGCCAAATGCTTGATGCCTCGGCAGGAGGTGCGTTGGTGGATAAAACTCCGGGGGCTGCAAAACTTCTAATTGCCAACCGAGCACATAATGCACAACAATACGAAGGTGTTGGACAAAGAGACCCCCCACGGCCACAAGTGAATGAGGTAAGTTCTATGCCCGAAATTCAATCCCAATTAGCTAACCTTACTTCTATTGTTTCTCAGTTGGCCGAGGGAATGAAGATTCATGGACCAAGTGTGTGTAGCGTGTGCTCTATGCAAGGACATGCCAACGATCAATGCCCTCAGTTGATTGAGAATGGGGGTTGGGAATCTGCCAATGCCGTGGGTTTTGGGAACCAAAATCAACCACGCCATGATCCATACTCTAATACCTACAATCCGGGGTGGAGGGACCATCCAAATTTCAAATGGCGGGATCATCAACAACCCCAACAACAAGGAGGATTTAGGCAGCAACCACCGGGCTTTTATACAAAGCCATTCGTCCCCAATCAAAACCAAGTGCAATCTGCCCCAACAACCTCAGGTATGTCTTTGGATAATGATCAAGTTGTTAAGTTACTTACTACTTTGACGCAGGAAGTACAAACTCAAAATAAGGAGAGACAAATCCAAGACAAACGGGTGGACAATTTGGAGAAGCAAATGGGTCAAATTGCCGAATTCATGGGGCAAATTAGAGAACAAGGCAGATTGCCTAGTTCAACAGTTGTAAACCCGAAGGGAGGATTTGAAACCGCTAAGGCCATTATGTTGAGAAGTGGTAAACAGGTTGGAGCGGACTCAAATACATCCAAATCAAGTCAAGACGAGGAGGACAAGTTGCTGAAAGAGGAAGCACAGGGAGCAAAGCCCACGGCCAAGGATGACCAAACCTTGCCGCCACCACCTAGTCCTCCTAAACCGTCCCCAACCACCAAGGTAAGTCCCAATTCGAATTTTTCTAGTTCTATTCCACTAAATGTGCCCTTTCCTGGCAGGTTTAGGCAATCAAAGAAGGAAGAAGCCGAGAAGGACATTCTAGAGACCTTCCGGAAAGTTCAAGTCAATATTCCGCTCCTTGATGCGATTAAGCAAGTCCCGAGGTATGCTAAGTTTTTAAAAGAACTTTGTACAACAAGGAGAAGGATTTCGAACAAAGAGGTGGTTCAAGTAAGTGAAAATGTCTCTGCTGTGTTACAAAGGAAATTACCCCCTAAATGCAAAGATCCGGGTAGTTTTACAATTCCGTGCGTTATTGGTAATACTAAGTTTGAACAATGCATGTTAGACTTAGGGGCTTCAATTAATGTTATGCCATACTCTATTTATGCATCTATGAACTTAGGTGAGCTTAAAAATGATGGTGTGATAATTCAATTAGCCGATCGTTCTAATGCATATCCAAAGGGTGTTTTGGAAGATGTTTTGGTGCAGGTTGGTAACTTGATTTTTCCAGCGGATTTCTACGTGCTTGACATGGAAGATTCACCCCATTCCACCCCATTGCCGATTCTATTAGGGAGGCCCTTCATGAAAACAGCCCGCACCAAGATAGATGTGTTTAAAGGAACTTTAACGATGGAATTTGATGGGGAAGTCATTGATTTCAATCTTTCTGAAAGTATTAAATTTCCTAAGGACGATCATTCTTGCTTTTCTATTGATATAATTGATGATTTGGCGCAGGATTTTCTCGATTGTTTGGAGAGGGATACACTTGAAACAACAATTGCACAAGGAATTGGGCAAAAATCTGGTTTTGCCGTGCCTAGAAGTGTGGAGGAGGCCGAGATAGTGGCTGCCCTTGAGTCACTACCTCAACACCATGGTAAGCCTTCTAACCCAATTTCAATTTCAGTCTCCACTAATAAGTTGTTACCCTCAGTAACTCAGGCACCCGTACTTGAGCTTAAACCGTTGCCCGATCATTTAAAGTACGTCTTTCTGGGAGACAACGAGACATTACCCATCATTGTCACCTCATCACTCACGGCTATAGAAGAGGAGAAGTTGATCCGAGTGTTGAAAGAGCACAAGACGGCCATTGGGTGGACTTTGGCCGATATTAGGGGAATTAGCCCGACTACGTGCATGCATCGCATACTTCTAGAGGAGGGGGCTAAACCAACTCGAGAGGCTCAGCGCCGTCTCAACCCTCCAATGATGGAAGTTGTGAAAAAGGAGATTATCAAACTTCTTGATTGTGGAGTGATTTATCCGATCTCTGATAGTCGTTGGGTGTCACCGGTGCAATGTGTTCCAAAGAAGTCCGGAGTGACAGTGGTGAAGAATGCCGAGAATGAGCTTGTGCCAACTCGTATCCAAACAAGTTGGCGAGTGTGCATTGATTATAGGAAGCACAACGCCACCACAAGGAAGGACCATTTCCCTTTGCCGTTCATTGATCAGATGCTTGAAAGGTTAGCCGGTCATTCTTTTTATTGTTTCCTTGATGGTTATTCTGGATATAATCAGATTGTCATAGCGCCGGATGACCAAGAAAAGACAACTTTCACATGCCCCTTTGGTACTTTTGCTTATCGTCGCATGCCTTTTGGGTTATGCAATGCTCCGGCCACATTTCAAAGGTGTATGGTAAGTATCTTTTCAGATTTTGTGGAAAAGATTATTGAGGTATTTATGGATGATTTCAGTGTGTTTGGTGATTCATTTGATGGTTGTTTGGAAAATCTCACAATAATTTTGAAACGATGTGTAGAAACTAACCTTGTGCTTAATTGGGAAAAATGTCACTTTATGGTTAGACAAGGCATAGTTCTAGGGCATATTGTGTCAGAAAGAGGAATTGAAGTGGATAAATCGAAAATAGATCTTGTACGCTACTTACCCTCTCCTACTTCGGTTCGAGAGGTTCGTTCGTTTCTTGGTCATGCAGGATTTTATAGGCGATTTATCAAGGACTTCTCCAAGATCTCAAACCCTCTTTGCCGGCTCCTCCAGAAAGATGTGGCATTTGACTTCAACGAGGAGTGTGAGAAGGCGTTCAAACACCTCAAACAAATGCTCACTTCGGCCCCTATCATTAATGCGAAATATATTAAGCACACAAATTAAACCCTCTTTTG
>VIEB01000900.1:124959-137333 GCA_006547085.1 Malus baccata
GTGAACTAGTGAGTAGTGGCTTTAATTAAGTATGTGCTTGTGTAAAGATGACTCAAATCTGTGGGGATAACAATCTTTAACATGTCATGTGCATTGGAAATCCCTGAGGCAAACGTTGGGAGGTTTAGGTTTTGTTTTGGTTAGTTTGTTTCGTTTTGTTTTCTTTCTTTTGTTTGTTTTGCTCGAGGACTAGCAAAAGCTAAGTGTGGGGGAATTTGATAGGAGCATATTTATGCGCCTTAGTTAGCTAGTTCTTATGCATTTTTGTTATGTTTTCTTCGTCAAAGTAGTCTTTTAAGCTACTTTCATGTGTTTTCAGGGTTAAAGGACATATTACACGAAATGATGCAATTTGGAGCTTTTGGAGCAAAAAGTGAGCTGGAATGTGGTGTATGCAAATGGAGCACGAGGAATGGACGAGTTTGAAGGTCAAAGGAGCTTAAGAATGAAGAAATGAAAGTGATGAACTAAGAATTCGGAATTGGAAACCAAAGTTTCTAAAGTTGGAAGTTTCTATTCTTGGAGGTTTCCAATTTCGAGAGTTTCTATTCTCGGCTTTGGGCTTTTGGATGACCCATCATTGCCTCTTGGACCTATGCCGCACCTAACCCTAACCCTAGCCCATTTAATCAGCCACACCTAGGCCTTGTTCACATGAAAAAAATCTGATTACCTAACCCTAAGCCCATGCCGCACCTAATGTTCTAGAAACCCTAGTTTTTGGTGGATTTCCTAACCCTAGCCGCACCCTAAACCCTAGCCCATTACTTGTGCTGATTTCTCTAGGGTTTTGTGGTGCCTATAAATACATATTTTAGGGTTGAATCACCTAATTTTCGTCCATACTTCCAGCCACACCATTCTACACATCCAAAAATCCCAAAAACACAATTCTAGCCATTTTTCTTCCTTGCCGCAGCCTTCCATCCCCAAACTCCCATATTTCTGCCACAATTCACCCTTGCCGTGCCTTCCCACCACCATCACCACCTTGTGCAGCCACCATTGGAGGAGGAAGAAGTAGTGCCGTGCAGTCCAAAGGAGGGAGAAGCCTTGCACATGCAATCTGCCATTAGTGGAGTGTTTGGAGTTCTTTCTTTCTTTGTTTCTGTTTTCATGTTTAATTTGACTTGCTTTTCAATTATGTTAAACATGTGGAACTAATTTCTTTTTAGTTAGAGGTGAATTTGAAGCCATGGACATATGTTTTATATGATTTGATTTCTTCCAATTATGATTTCAGAAATTGTGAATGTGATTTACTTATCTATTTGATTGATAACTTGTTTATGTATGTGGGTTGAGGGTCGACACTTAATTTGCATGCCTAAACTTGATACTAGGATATAAGGGAATTTCACCTAATCGTTATTAACTTATATTCATAAGTAGTGAAAGTCGCTAGTCACGATTGCGTTAAGTAAATCCTAGGCAAGAGTAACATGCGTATCCCATAGTTATGAATGCCTCGTCGATGCTTATGATGTCCATTGAACTTAATGATCTTTGATATGTGTCCCTATCATGCGTATTCCATAGTTAGGGTCCTTGATAAGAATAATTTGGTTGTAATGCGTATTCCATTCAATTCAATGAATCTAGGGAAATCTGAGAATTAATTGGTGCAATCTAGTTAATTTGGGGCATTGTCATTTATGGTTTGTTGGAAGAGTAATTGGAGATTGAGTTGTATGCGTATGTTCATGTGTGGATAAGGAACCCTCTAACTAGCTTCTCACCATTCTATTTAATCACAATCTGTTTTGCTTTACATTTGTTTTTAAAGTTTGAGTTTTAAAGTTTTAATTTCGTCAAAATCATTCCCCCATTTATTTCAAAGTGTTAGATTAGTTAGAAATCCATTTAGTTGTGTTTTTAAGTGTTTTGAGTCAAGTCATAGTCCAAATTCGTCCAAACTAGTGTTAGGTACTCAAAACTGCCCAGAAAGTGGTTTTAAGGCAGTTTTGAGCCTTTTAGTTGCTGTTTTGAGTTTTTAGTTTGTTTAGGTGTTTTAAACCCTAGTTTTGCATTAATTGAGTCTAGTTTATTGTTCTACAGTATATTTTTATGTTCTTGAGTCAGTTTTACAGTGATTAGCATCCCTAGTTAATCCCCGGTTAGAACGATCCCTATTTGCTCATATACTACAATTGTCATCCATAGGGTTTAATTTGTGTGTCAAGTCAATTTTCACATCAATCCAAATCCTTAGGGATTTTGACATGTATTCCAGCCTATAAATACCAACCCTTGCCACATAAATCATTCACCACCCTCTACCATATTTTTCTACACCATTCACCATACACACCTCATTGTGCCGTGAGTATTGCAATGAAGGAAGGAGAAGGAGCTACCTGGAGCCGTGCTTGCCATTCAAGACGTTGGATTGTTGGAGCATTTCTAGGTGTTTTCCATCTTTTGTTTCAATGTTTAATTCAAGTTATCTTTGTTTATTTGCGAACATGAGGAACTAATTTCATTATAGTTAGAGGTGAATTCGAAGCCATGATTATATGTTTTATATGAATTGATTTCATCCAATTATTGTTTCATGAATCGTGGATGTGGTTTACTTATCTGTTTTATTCATAACTTGTTCTTGTGTGTTAATTAAGAATTCATACTTAGTTTGCATGCATGAATTTGATGCTAGAGTATAAGGGAATTTCACCTAATTGTTATGAACTTATATTCATGAGTAGTAAAAGTCGTTAGTCACGATTGTGTTAAGTAAATCCTAGGTAAGAGTAACATGCTTTTCATAGTTATGAATGCCTCGTCAATGCTTATGGTTTCCATTGAACTTAAAGATCTTTGTTAAGTGTTTCTATCATGCGTATTCCATAGTTAGGGACCTTGATAAAGAATAACTTGGTTGTGATGCATTATCCATTCAATTCAATGTATCTTGGGAAATCTGAGAATTAATTAGTTCAATACAATTAATTTGGGGCATTGTCATTCATGGTTTGTCGAAAGAATAATTGGAAATCAATTCGTATGCATATGTCAGTCCCTCTAACTAGCCTTTCACCATTCTTTTTCATCCAAAATCGTTTTTGTTAAGTTTGTTTTCAAAGTTTATGTTTTAACTTTCAATTTCGTCAAAACAAAATCCCATTCGTTAAGTCTTGTTTTTAGAGTCAAAACCTGTTTTCTTTTGGTCTTTTGAGTCTTTTAAGTTCTTTTTTCGTCCAAATCACTTATTAGGTTTAGAATTGAGTCTTTTTTATTGTTTCTTGCTGTATTGAGTGTTTTGAGTTAGTTTTGAGTCTATAGAGTCTAGTTTAGTGTTTTTGAGTCTTATTTGTGTTGATAAGCATCCCTAGTTAATCCCCGGTCTAGAACGATCCCTACTTGCTTAAATACTACAATTGTCATCAATAGGGTTTAATTTGTGTGTCAACTTAATTTTCATATCAGATTCGAATTCACCTCTAACTAAAAAGAAATTAGTTCCACATGTTCATGATAATTCAAAAGCAAAGTAAAATAAACATGGAAATGAAATGAGGGAAGAAAGAACTCTGAAAATCTCCAATGGTTGTAGGTGACTTGCGGCACAACCCTTGGATGGTGGCACGGCACAAATCTCCTCTTCTCCTTCCCTTCCTTATTGCGGTACTTGATGAATTTCTGTGAATTGGTGTGAATTGTGGTGTAGAATTATATGGCGGGTGGTGGTCAAAATTGTGGCTGAAAACATGTATTTATAGGCTAGGGTTTTCACAAGTTTTGAAGGGAAAACGACTTAGGGCTTTGCGGCACAAGGCTTGGGCCTCAAGAAAAGGGTCACAGCCTTATTATTTTTTGAAAAGGCTTTGCAATCCAAATCCACAAAGAAAAAGGCTAATTAAATCAAAATCCAAGAAGGAAAAGGGTAAGGAGGTGCGGCAGGAATTGGAGGGAAAGGGAATGGAGTGCAAGGCAAGGCAAAGGATTTCTAGAAGGGGAATAGGCGCCACCTTTCTAGGGATTCTAGAAAGGGTGGTGTGGCATATGTTTAGGGACAAGGATAAGCCTTCTAAAAGGGTATTTGTGCAAATTTCTAGAAGGGACAAGGGGGAAGGATACAACACCTTTTTAGGGACATGTTGTGGCTTCTAGAACCAAGTATTTAGGTCCCCTTGCAGCTGATTGCTTATCTTCCAAGACTTGAACTAATTTCTCCATCTCTTTAGCACACTTCTAGCTTCATTTGATCTTTAAAAACATCCATTCCTTGTGCTCCACATGCATGCAATCCAATCTAGCCCAAAATTGCTCTAAAATGCTCCAAAATGCACTTTCTTGCTAACTTTGCCAATTAGACCTTACAACACACGAAAATAGCTTAAATCACTATAATAAACACAAACTAACTATAAAAATGCAAGAAAACAAGCTTTGAGAAGGAAGACGAATCAGCAAGAATCTAACCCACCTACCCCTGAACCCGTGCTTAAAGAAGAAGTAGAAGAGGAAGAAGAGGCCACATCTCAGGAATTCGAGGAAGCACAAGTCATGGCAGCAGACAATCAAACAATCAAGGAACTTTTAGCTTCGAGATTGGACAATGTCGTGCCCCTATGCATTCAATATCCCACGGCAGCTCAAGGCAAGACCAAGGAGTTCGAGTTGAAGTCCAGTTTGTTGCATCACATTCCAAAGTACCATGGGCTATCCATTCTCTCTATTAGAAAAATTTAAAGGAATTTGAAATGGTTTGTTCAAGCATGACCCCAATCAACGTCGATGGAAGCATATTGAACATGAAAGCTTTTCCATTCTCTCTATTAGAAAAAGTTCAGGATTGGTTGTACGAATTAGCACCTGCAACAGTCACTTTTTAGGAAAGCATGAAAAGATTGTTCTTAAAGAAGTTCTTTCCAACATCAAGAATCATTCTTTTGAGGAAGCGGATTAGTGGCATTCAAAAAAATCAAGGAGAATCCTTTCCGGCTTACTATGAACGTTTCAAGGCTCTTGTTGCATCATGTCCCCAACATAAAATGAAAGAAGAGCTTATCATTCAATATTTCTACGAATGACTTCTTCCCATTGAATGATAAATGCTAGATGCCTCAGCGGGATGAGCGTTGGTTTACAAAACATTGGTTGCTGCCAAGACTTTAATTGTCAATCGAGCCTTGAATGCACAACAATATGAAGGAGTTGGACAAAGGGAACCCCTACGACAACAACATGTGAATGAGGTAAGTGCAATTTTTGAAATTCAATCTCAATTGGCTAATCTCACTCTTCTTGTGTCACAGGTTGTTGAAAGACCCAAAGTGCGAGAAAACACAATATGTGGCGTGTGTTCCATGCAAGGACACCAATCTGCAAAGTTCCCTCAATTGATCAAGAATGGAGGATGGGAAAGTGCAAACGCTATTGGGTTCCAAGGCCAAAATCAGCCTAAATATGATCTATACGCCAACACGTACAATCCGGGCTGGAAATATCATCTAAATATGAAGTGGAATGAACCTCAGCAACCTCAACAAGGAGGATTTCGGCCACCACCCCCTGGGATGTTTCCATGGCTATAAGTACCAACTCCACCCCAACCATAATCTGCCCAACAAAAATTAGGTTCGTCCATGGATAATGATCAAATTGTTCAATTATTAAACTTTGTGGTGCAGGGAATGCAAAATCAAGCCAAAAAGGTAGATGAATTGGAGAAGCAAATGGGGCAAATGGCAGAATTCATGGGCCAATTCAGAGAGCAAGGCAGATTGCCTAGTTCAACCGTTGTCAACCCGAAGGGAAGATTTGAAACCGCCAAGGCAATCACGTTGAGAAGTGGAAGAGAAGTTGGAACTGACCCAAAACCATCCAAATCAAGCCAAAAGGAAGACAAGAAATTGCAATTCGAGGAGGAGAAACAAGGCAAGGCCACGACAAGGATTGAACAACCCTTACCGCAACCCCCTAAACCTTCCAATTCGGCCAATTTAGGTAACGTTGGTTCAAATCCAGTTAATTCTAACCCTATTCCACCCAATGTACCTTGCCCTCGTAGATTTATGCAAACAAAGAAGGAAGAGAGTGACAAGGACATTCTTGAGATGTTTAGGAAGGTACAAGTCAATATCCCGCTCTTGGATACAATCAAGCAAATCATGAAGTACGGTAAGTTTTTGAAGAAGCTTTGTACAACAAGGAAACGGATTCTAGAGAAAGAGATGGTACATGTAAGTGAGAATGTCTCTGCAATGTTGCAAAGAAAGCTGCCACCTAAATGCAAAGATCCAGGTAGTTTCACTATCCCTTGTGTAATTGGTAATACAAGGTTTGAACATGTTATGCTAGATTTAGGTGCATCAATTAATGTCATGCCATATTCTGTTTATGCATCTATGAATCTAGGGGACCTTAAAAATGATGGTGTTATTATCAATTAGCCAATCGATCTAATATATACCCGAAAGGAGTTTTGTGATAGGAGCATATTTATGCGACTTAGTTAGCTTGTTTTCTTTCCTTTTCATAGTTAGTTTGTGTTTATTATAGTGTTTTAAGCTATTATCGTGTGTTTGTAGGTCCAATTGACAAAGTTGGCAAGAAAGTGCAATTTGGGGCATTTTGAAGCAGTTTTGGGCATCAAATGGATAGCTTATGAGTGGAGCAAGATGGATGGACAAATTTGAAGACCAAAGATGCTAGGAATGTGCCAAAGAGTTGAAGAAATAAATTCAAGACAAAGAAGATAAGGAAAGAGCAAGAAACATGAAACATTATCCAAAACCTTATCCAAACTGCCTTATCTTATCCAAAACCTTATCCAACCTTATCTTATCCAAACAAACCTTATCTTATCTTATCCTATCCTAATCTTGTCTTGCCTTAAATCCAGCTGCAAGGGGACCTAAAAACCTGATTTCTACAAACCTTATCTATTCCCTACATTGGTGCCGCATGTTTTAGGCCTTATTCTTCTAGAAATCAGCCACATAGCACTCTTTCTAGAAGTTCCTACAAATCTGGCGCCTCCCCCTATTCTAGAAGCTCTAGAACATGCAAACCTAATTCCCCTTGGTTTCTTATTGTTTTAACCCATTCCACTTGGGTTTTGGAGTGCCAGTCCTTCTCCAATGCTACCTAAGCCGTGCCTTTTCTCCCTATAAATACAAGTGCCGCAACTTTCATTCAAATCACCACCCTCTACCATATTTTGTGCTATCACAGTTAACTTGGGGTGTTGTCATTCATGGTTTAAAGGAATAATAACTGGAAATTGGTTTGTTTGCATATGTCATGTGTGGAAAAGGATAATCTAACTAGCCTTTCACCCATTTCAATTCACCAAATTCGTTTTTAATAAAGTGTTTCATACAAAGTTTCTGTTTTAAGTTTTAAATTCATCAAAAACAATCCCCCATTCATTAAGTCTTGTTAGTTGAGTCATAATTTGTTTTCTTTTAATCTTTCGAGTCAAGTTAAGTCATATTTTCGTCAAAACCACTTGTTAGGTCTAGAATTGAGTCTTTTTTATTGTTTGTTGCTATTTTGAGTCTATAGAGTCTAGTTTAGTGTTTTTGAGTCTTATTTGTGTTGATTAGCAGCCCTAGTTAATCCCCGGTTTAGAACGATCCCTACTTGCTTAATACTACAATTACATGTTTAATAGGGTTTAATTTGTGTGTCAAGTTAATTTTCACACCAAATTTTGGCGCCTTTGCCGGGGATTAGCAAAATTGCTAATCTCTCTTTGTTTCTGCTCGTGTCTTTTACTTTTGATATTTGATTTAGTTTTATTCATTGATTTCAGGTACTAGAGAAGTAAGACATGACAATTTCTAATCTTCAAGCTCAAATGACGAATCTTACTTCTCAGTTAATGCAATATATCGACAGGACCACAAGGCAAAGTGTCCCTACATTTGGTGCGTCTTATAGGCAAGAATATCAAACAAATCAACGTCCACAAAGAGGTTGAGAGAATGTCAATACTTGGGGTTATCAAGATCATAATCAATCAGGGAACAATTTGTTTTCCAACATGTACAATTCAGATTGGAGTGATCATTCAAACTATACGTAGTAGGAATCTCAACAAGTTCAACAAGGAGGACATTGGCAGCCATATGAGGAGTTCTATTCAAGACCTGCATAGCCACCACAACTTCATATACAATATGCCCAACCAAACTCAGGTTTGTCAATAGATTGTGATCAAATTCTTGATGAATTAATTTCTTTGGCGCATGGCTCACAAAATCAAGTCAATGAGGCTCAACAAGGAGAATATTGGCAGCCATATGAGGAGTTCCTATACAATGCCTATGCAACCAATACAACCCCAACCAAAAACAGGTTCGTCCATGGATAATGATCAAATTGTTCAATTATTAACCACTTTGGCGTAGGGAATGCAAAATCAAGCCAAAAAAAGTGAATGAATTGAACAATCAAATGGGAGAGGTCGCGGAATTCATGGAGCAAATGGAAGAACAAAGTGAACTATCTGACTCAACTATTGAAATTGCTGAAGCTATCACCTTGGACAGTGGCATGGAGGTTGGAGATGAACCCAAGACGTCCAAACCAAGATAAAACATGGATGAACAACTGCTGCTCGAAGAAGAGGAGGATCACAATGCCACGGCAAGGGAAGAACAACCCTTGTCGCAGCCTCCCAAAGCTCCACCACCATTTAATTTAGGTAAGGTTGTTCCAAATTCAATTCTTTCTTAACCTCATTCCACCAAATGTACCTTTTCCTCGTAGGTTTTGATAGGAGCATATTTATGCGACTTAGTTGGCTTGTTCTTAAGCATTTATGTTGTTTTTCTTTAGTTATGTTAGTGTTTAAAGTCATTTTCGTGCAATTTCAGGTTTAGAGACGAAGTATGCAAAGAAGTGCAAAATGGAGCATTTTAGAGCAAAATTGAGCTGGAATGGAGTGTATGCTAATGGAGCACCAGGAATGGACGAGTTTGAAGGTCAAAGGAGCTTAAGAAATGAAGAAATGAAAGTGAAGAACAAACAATTCAAATTTGGAAACCAAAGTTTCTAAAGTTGGAAGTTTCTATTCTTGGCTTTGGGCTTTTAGATGACCTAAACCCTAATTCCTTGTGGACCCTAACCATAGCCGCACCTAGGCCTCTAGAATATCTTATTTCCTTGCCTTGCAAGGCATTCTAGAAGGCCCATCTCTAAACCCTAACCCTAGCCGCACCTTAGGCCTTATTCCCACTAAAAATCTGATTGTTTTAACCTAATTTCTGGTGGATTTGGGCTTCTAGAAACCCTAATCTGATTACCCTAGGGTTTTGGATGCCTATATGTACTCATTATAACCCCTAGATCAGATTATCATCTCCCATACACAATCATTCACGCCAGAAATCTGCCCTTGATTTCTGCCGCACCTTCCCATCACCAAAGTCCCAAAATTCTGCCCAAAATCATCCCTAGCCGTACCCCCATCAACCCTAAACCTTCCCATACCATTCCCCATCCATTCTACACCACAAATAACCCCAAAAACCTGTTCTAAAGTTCTCTGCCGCAGCAAGGAGGAAGGAGAATTCGTTGATGAGCTTGCTGCCAAGTTGGAGCGTTCTAGGTGTTTTCTTTCTTTGGATTTTAATTTCTAAATTTATGTATCTTTGCTTTGCGAGTATGAGGAACTAAACCCCCCTTGGCTAGGGGGGATTCGAAACCATGTTTATGCTTGCTATATGATTTGATTACTTCTAATTGCGTTTCATAAGTTGTGAATTCAATTTACTTATCTACAAGAATTAAAACTGATTTGTGTATGTTGGTTGAGGGTCGACACTTAATTTGCATGCATGAATTTGATGCTAGGATATAAGGAAATTTCACCTAATCGTTATGGACTTATATTCACAAGTAGTAAAGGTTGATGATCTCAATCGCGTTAAGTAAATTCTTGGCATAAGTTTCATGCAATCATAGTAACAAGTGCTTCGTCAATGCTTATGGTTTTCATAGAACTTAATGATTCTTGCTTGTATCTCTATTATGCAATCATGTAGGGGACTTGTGGGGAATGCTTTGGGTTGTCGTATGCAATCATCCAATTCAATAACGTTAGGAAAATCTGAAGGTTAATTTAAGCGGACCTAATTAACTTGGGGCGTTGAGAATTCATGGGTTATTGAAAAGCAATTGGAAATCGTTTTGAATGCAAGTATAACATGTGTGGAGATGAACCCTTTAGCTAGCTTTCTATCCATTCAATTCAATCAAATTCGTTTTAAAATCTGTTTTGATTTACAAGTTTATGTTTTGTTTTCAATTTCGTCAAAACCAAATCCCCCTTTGTTTTCAAGTGCCAAATTAGTTAGAGAGTGTGTTAGTTTGTGTTTTTCAGTGTTTTGAGTCAAGTTAAAACCTATTTTCGTCAAAATCTTGTTTAGAGTTTAAAACTGCCCAGAAAGTGGTTTTAAGGCAGTTTTGAGTGTTTTTGTGTTATTTTGAGTCTTTTGGTTTGTTATGGTGTTTTAAGTTATAGTTTTACATTCTTTGAGTCTAGTTAGTGTTTTAAACTTTGTTTTTACGTTTTTGAGTCAGTTTTCAAGTGATTTAGCAATCCCTCCTAATCCCCGGCCTAGAACGATCCTTACTTACATACTTACTACAATTGATAAAAAGAGGGTTAATTTGAGTGCTAGTTAATATCATATAAAATTTTGGCGCCGTTGCCGGGGATTAGCAACTTTGCTAATCCCTTGGATTGTTATTTTCGTTTTTCTTTTTAGATCAGATTCTTATGTTATTTTGTTTCTTGTTTTAGGTACTTGTTTATGACTCGGAGTTCTAATCCGGTTCACGAACATATTTTAGACTTTGACGACGATTTTGAGCGTGAGTTGAGACGAAAGAGGAAGAACCCGAAACCTAGTGAATCAAGTGCAAGTTCCGAGTCCGTTTATGAAATTGAAGAGGAAGTGGAAGACATGGCAGCGGACAACCGAACAATCAAGGAGCTTTCCGCTTCGGGATTGGATAATGCCATACCTCTATGTATCCAATACCCTAGGGCGGCTCCGGACAAAACTGCCGAGTTCGAATTGAAGTCAAGCTTGTTACATCACATTCCGAAGTACCATGGGCTGTCCATGGAAAATCCGAACAAGCAAAGAAAAGAAAAAAAAAGAAAAAAAAAAAGAAAAAATTCGTGAGGAATTGTGTGCCGTAGGCACGGCAAAGAAAATAAAAGAAAAAAAAAGAAGATGAAGGCTTTTCCCTTTTGTCTCCAAGAGAAGGCGAAAGATTGGTTGTACGAATTGGCTCCCGGAACTGTCACATCATGGGAGAGCATGAAACGAGCTTTCTTAGAGAAGTTTTTCCCAACTTCTCGAGTCATCCTCCTACGCAAAAGGATAAGTGGCATTCAACAAGATGAAGGTGAATCCTTTCCTACTTATTATGAACGTTTTAAATCTCTTGTTGCTTCATGTCCACTGCATCAAATGAAGGAGGAACTACTTCTACAATACTTCTACGAGGGACTTCTACCAATTGAACATCAAATGCTAGATGCCTCAGCGGGAGGAGCATTGGTGGACAAGACCCCTACGGCTGCAAAGATGTTGATTGCTAATCGAGCGTTGAACGCTCAACAATACGAAGGTGTTGGACAAAGAAGCATGCCACGGCAACATCAAGTCAATGAGGTAAGTGCCATAACCGAACTTCAAAATCAAATGGCTAACCTTACTACGTTGCTTTCTCAGGTGATGGAAGGTCCAAAAGTCAAAACCGTAGCTTCTTGTGGTGTATGCTCCATGCAAAACCACCATACGGACAAGAGCCCACAATTGATAGAGAATGGAGGGTGGGAGACACTCAATGTCGTGGGATATGGCAACCAATACCAATCACGTGGTGATCCGTTTTCCAATACTTACAATCCCGGTTGGCGTGATCATCCGAATTTCAAATGGCGAGACCCCCAACAAGGCCAACAACAAAGCGGATTTAGGCAACAACCCCCGGGGTTCTATCAAAAGCCGTTGGCACCACCACAAGCCCAAACACAACCTGCCCAAAGCAATGTAGGTAATTCAAGTGATAATGATAAGATTTTTCAATTACTTACTACTTTGACGCAGGAAGTCCAAACTCAAAACAAAGAGAGGCAAATCCAAGACAAGAGGGGGACAACTTGGAGAAGCAAGTGGGACAAATTGCCGAGTTCATGGGGCAATTTCGTGAGCAAGGAAGGTTGCCTAGCTCAACGGTGGTCAATCCGAAAGGTGGATTCAAATCTGCAAAAGCCATGCATTTGCGAAGTGGAAAGCAAGTCGGATCTGACCTCAACCCATCCAAGTCACGTTCCAACGAGGAGGAAGAGTTGAGAATTGAAGAGGAGGAGCAAAGGCCACTCACGACCAAGGTGGAACCAA
>VIEB01000900.1:138834-152878 GCA_006547085.1 Malus baccata
AAAGAAAAAATCAGTTTTTGTAACATGCTTGAAGGAAGAAACTCAAATGAACGCTACAACCTTGTGAGACTTGAGCCTAAACGTTTATTTGGAGAGTTAAAATCTGTGCATTCTTGTTTTCTAAAGTTGTTGCATGATCTCACTATTCTTTGCTTGGTTAGTACTTAGAAGGCGTTTCATCATTTAGTTCCAAATGCTAGAACTCATGCCAATTTCATTCAAAACATGTTATTGAATTGCATAACACATATTCAAGATGAAGTTAGTAGTTACCACCATAGCCAAAAAGCCTTCATTCCATGCAGTCGTTTTTGTAGGTTTTAACCCCGTTGAGCCTTGTTTAGCCTATGTTTTCTTCGTTAACCCACATTATTCTCACCTAGCCTAGATTAGGACCATCCATACCTTCGTTCTAGAAGCATAGTAATGAATGACTTAAAATGAATTCCTTTTGGTCATTGTTGGCAGAAAACAAGTGTGGGGGAAGTGAGTTTTGTTGTGGGTGTGCCAAAGTCTTGAATGAGGCACGAAAAAGAAAAGAAAAAGAAAAATTTCGTGGAAAATAATAAAAAAAAAACAGAAAGAAAAAGTTGTGAAAAGAATGAAAAGGAGTTGAAAAGATGTGAAAAAGAGTTCTTAAGTGTTGTTTGTTGAAGGAAGGGTCCAAAACAGTGACTTCGGCCCTAATTGTTGTTGAATCTTCCCTTTGTGTTTAAAAGTTAATTTCTGCATGCTAATGGGAATTCTGAGTACGATTTCATTGTTTTGCTTACTATTGCTTAAAGAACGTTTGTTTTCCCTATCCTTCCGTTGTTAGCCAACTCCCCTAGCCCCGTTACAACCCTTGACTTTAATCTTGAGTGTTATGTGTTTCAATTTGTGGAGTTTAAAATTGGTATGAGCATATGGTGTCACTGGTTCTCGCATCTAAGTAGTAGCATTCCATTCATGAGATTATATCTAAACATGCTTATTAACTCTGCAAAAGTGCTTTCTTTGTTATACATATATGTGAGCATTCGTTTTCATATTTACATCAATCTTCTCACATAACTAGTATAGGGTGTGTAGTCAGAAAATCTGAGTGAAAATTGAGTGCATATCTAGTAAGGAATTGAGCAAATTCTCTAAGGCATGTTACAAGTTTATGTTTTGTTTTCAATTTCGTCAAAACCAAATCCCCCTTTGTTTTCAAGTGTCAAATTAGTTAGAGAGTTTGTTAGTTTGTGTTTTTAAGTGTTTTGAGTCAAGTTAAAACCTATTTTCGTCAAAATCTTGTTTAGAGTTCAAAACTGCCCAGAAAGTGGTTTTAAGGTAGTTTTGAGTGTTTTTGTGTTATTTTGAGTCTTTTGGTTTGTTTTGGTGTTTTAAGTTATAGTTTTACATTCTTTGAGTCTAGTTAGTGTTTTAAACTTTGTTTTTACGTTTTTGAGTCAGTTTTCAAGTGATTTAGCAATCCCTCCTAATCCCCGGCCTAGAACGATCCCTACTTACATACTTACTACAATTGATAAAAAGAGGGTTAATTTGAGTGCTAGTTAATATCATATCAGGTTTTTGCAGTCCAAGGAAGAAGAGAGTGGAAAGGACATCTTAGAAACCTTTCCAAAGGTGCAAAGTAATATCCCATTTCTTGGTACAACAAAACAAGTTCCAGAATGTGTAGAATTGTTCAAAGAACTTTGTACAACAAGAAGAATGATTCAAGAGAAAGAAGTGGTTGGGGAATGTCTAGAATTCATCAAAGAGGATATACTTGAGACAATAATTCCCAAAGAAGTTGGATTTTATGACATGGGACAAATCATAACTCTCAAAACACGAAATATGGCTGAATTTTCTAGTCCTACAACTTTCGAAGGGGTGTTTATTATTGAGTTCATGTCGGAGCACACAATTAAGCCACCGCCGCGAATTTCAATTTTGTTTTATACTAATATGTTGTTAATGATTCAGGCACCCACTCTAGAATTTAAACCATTACCGGATCATTTCAAGTATCACCTCCCATTCAAAGATCAATTCCATGCCATGAGGCATAATGAAGCTTAAAAGGAGGTATCGGCTAACTGGAAGACGTTAAAGCAAGCGCTTATTGGGAGGCAACCCATGCGAATAAAGAAGAACTAGGAAGCTCCGACATCTTAACCAGATTTGCGTTCTTAAACTTGGAGCATATTTATGCAACTTAGTTAGCTTGTTCTTATGCATTTATGTTGATACTTCTTTGTTATTTTAGTATTTTAAGCTATTGTTGCGTGTTTGTAGGTCCAAAGGGCTAAGGAGGCAAGAAAGTGCATTTTGGAGCCTTTTGGAGCAGTTTTGGGGATGAATTGAATAGCTTATGCTTGGAGTAATAAAGATGGATGAAATTGAAGACTTAAAGAAGCTAGGAGCCTACCAAAGAGAAGAAGAAAAAGTAATTCAAGTCAAGAAAGGAAAAGGAATCCAAGAAGAAGAAGGATTGATCAAG
Organism: Malus baccata; assembly: GCA_006547085.1. Taxonomy (NCBI): domain Eukaryota; kingdom Viridiplantae; phylum Streptophyta; class Magnoliopsida; order Rosales; family Rosaceae; genus Malus; species Malus baccata. The sequence goes on from VIEB01000900.1 coordinate 141,308, forward strand.
TCAAAGTTTCCTAATCCTAATCTACAAAGGTTTCAACTACAAAGACGGAGTTCTAAACACTTTGGGACATCTAATTCCTTGCTCTAGGAGGATGCCGCACCCTTCTCATCAATTACCTTTCCTTGCCGCACAAGTAAACACTTTCCCTTTTTATTTAGGACCTAAATCAACAAGGAAGACTCATTCTCTTCCCTTGCCGCATAGGAAAAACCCTGTCCCTTTATTTTCAGTCTTTGACGCACCTTACATTCCCTTTTCCTTAGGATTATGATTTTAATTCCTTTTTCCCTTTAAGTTTTGGTTTAATTTCTGTTACTTAAATTCTTTCCTAGCCTTAATTACCTTAAGGTCTTTAAATAAACGCCCTAGCCGCATTCTCTAGGGCTCCTGGACCATTTGACACAACTCACACCATTCACCACCATTCATCATACCCTAAACACATTCAAACACTCCTTGTCATAGCCAACCTTCATCCATACACATCCATTCATCTTCCTAGCCATTCTTCCGTACAAATCACCACCCAAATCTTACCCCAAACCTTGTGCCGCAGCAAAGAGAAGAAGGAGGACCCTTGGAGTGCGTGCTATTGAAGTTTGGATTGCTGGATCATTCTTAGGTGTAATCTATCTTTTGTTTTCAATGTTTAAGTTTATGTATCTTTGTTTTGTGAACATGAGGAACTAAACCCCTCTTGGCTAGGGGTGATTTCAAAGCCATGATTATGTGTGCAATATGAGTTGATAAATTCCAGTTATAAATTCTTGAATCGTGAATGCAATTAGCTTAACTGTTTGATTGATAACTTATTTGTGTTTGTTGATTGAGGGTTGACACTTAATTGGCATGCATAAATCTGATGCTAGAGTATAAGGGAGTTTCACATAATCGTTACAAACTTATATTCATATGTAGTGAAGGTCGCTAGTCACGATCGTGTTAAGTTTAATTCCTAGCATAAGTGACATGATGTCATAGTTGCAAGTGCTTTGTCAATGCTTATGATTTTCATTGAATGTAATGATCTTTCATTGTATCTCTATTATGATGTCATGTAGGGAATTTTTGAAGAATGCTTTGGGTTGTCGAATGATGTCATCCAATCCAATAATACAAAGAAAATCTGAGGGTTAACTAGTGATGTCACGGTTAATTTGGGGCATTGTCGTTCATAATTCAATGAAGGAGTAACTGGAAATTAATTCATTTGCATACATGTCGTGTGTGGAGAAAGAGCCTCTAGCAAGCCTATCATCCATCTAATTTCCCAAAATCGTTTTATAATCTGTTTTTATGTCACAATCTGTTTTATTATTTTAAATTCGTCCAAAACAAACCCCCCCCTTTTCTTTCTTGTTTCAAATTGTTTTAAACTTGTTTTGTTTGTGTTTTTAAGTGTTTTGAGTCAAGCCTAAACCTTATTTTCGTCCAAAAATTGTGTTTAGTGTCAGAAAAGACCATCATACAAGGCACATGAATTCCTTGATGATTTGAGTGAGGATGCACTTGAAAAGACCATTACACAAGGCATTGGCCTCAAAAGCGAAGGGTTAGCACTTAGGCAAGCCTACGGCAACAACAAGGAACACATTGCCATGCCTATCTAAGAAGAATTGGTGGAGATGGTTGCTGCCCTAGAGTTAATTCCAGAGTATATTGGTAAGTCTCCTACCCTAATTTCAATTCCCATTTCGACTAAAAAGTTGCTTCCTTCTGTAATCCAGCCACCTTCCCTAGAGCTTAAACCATTACCTAGCCATTTGAAATATGTGTTTTTGGGAAAACAAGAGATGTTGCTTGTCATCATCTCTTCTTCACTCATGGCACAAGAGAATGACAAGTTGGTGAAGGTGCTTCGGGAATACAAAACTGTCATTGGGTGGACATTGGCCGATATAAAGGGAATTGGCCCTACCACTTGCATGCATCGAATACTCTTGGAAGAAGGAGCCAAACCATCTAGAGAAGTGATATGATATTAACTAGCACTCAAATTAACCCTCTTTTTATCAATTGTAGCAAAGTATGTAAGTAGGGATCGTTCTAGGCTGGGGAATAGGAGGGATTGCAAAATCACTTGGGATTGACTCAAAAACATAAAAACAAGTTTAAAACCCTAAACTAGACTCAAAGAATGTAAAACTATGACTTAAAACACCAAAACAAACCAAAAGGCTCAAAAACAGCACCAAAACACTCAAACCTGCCTTAAAAACACAATCTGGGCAGTTTTGAACACTAGACACAAACTTGGACGAAAATTGGTTTTAACTTGACCTAAGACACTTAAAAACACAAACTAAAGTGATTTCTAACTATTATGACTCAACAAAGTAAAGGGGGATTGATTTTGGACGAAATTAAAAACAAAACAAACTTTGTAAACTAGAAAGATTTTAAAAACGAATTTGATTGAATTGGATGGATGGAAGGCTAGCTAAGGGGTTCATCTCCACACATGTTACACTTGCATTCAAAACGATTTCCAATTGCTTTTCAAGAGATTATGAATTCTCAATGCCCCAAGTTAATTAGGTCCGCTTAAATTAACCTTCAGATTTTCCTAACGTTATTGAATTGGATGATTGCATACGACAACCCAAAGCATAATAGAGATACAAGCAAGAATCATTAAGTTCTATGAAAACCATAAGCATTGATGAAACACTTGTTACTATGATTGCATGAAACTTATGCCAAGAATTTACTTAACGCGATTGAGATCATCAACCTTTACTACTTGTGAATATAAGTTCATAACAATTAGGTGAAATTTCCTTATATCCTAGCATTCAATCTATGCATGATAATTAAGTGTGCACTCTCAACCAACACACACAAATCAATGTAATTCACATAGATAAGTAAATTGAATTCACAACTTATGAAACACAATTAGAAGTAATCAAATCATAACGCAAGCATAAACATGTATTTCGAATCCCCCCTAGCCAAGGGGGGGTTTAGTTCCTCATACGAACAAAACAAAGAGTAATAAGTTTAAACATTGAAATCAAAGGAAAGGAAACACCTAAAACTTCCAGCCACTTGAACTTGCACGGCATGAACTTCCATGGCTCCTTCTCCTCCTCCTTGCTGCGGCAAAGGACTTTAGGGACAGGTTTAGGACCTTAGGGGTATGGATACATGGTTATGGAGGGATGTAGTAGTGTTTAGGGGAAGGGGATGGTGCGGCAAAGGTGTGGAGAGAGTTTGAGCGAATTTCTGACTTTGTGGAATGAATGAATGTGTATGAGAGGTGGTGTTTGATAGGAGCAAATTTATGCGACTTAGTTGGCTTGTTCTTAAGCATTTATGTTGTTTTCCTTTAGTTATTTTAGTGTTTAAAGTCATTTTCGTGCAATTTCAGGTTTAGAGACGAAGTATGCAAAAAAGTGCAAAATGGAGCGTTTTAGAGCAAAATTGAGCTGGAATGTTGTGTATGCTAATGGAGCACAAGAAATGGACGAGTTTGAAGGTCAAAGGAGCTTAAGAAATGAAGAAACGAAAGTGAAGAACAAAGAATTCAGATTTGGAAACCAAAGTTTCTAAAGTTGGAAGTTTCTATTCTTGGAGGTTTCCATTTTCGAGAGTTTCTATTCTTGGCTTTGGGCTTTTAGATGACCTAAACCCTAATTCCTTGTGGACCCTAACCCTAGCCGCACCTTAGGCCTTATTCCCACTAAAAATCTGATTGTTTTAACTTAATTTCTGGTGGATTTGGGCTTCTAGAAACCCTAATCGGATTACCCTAGGGTTTGGATGCCTATATATACTCATTGTAACCCCTAGATCAGGAAATGATCTCCCATTCACATCATTCACGCCAGAATTTGTTCCTTGCTCTTTGCCGCACCTTTCCATCACCATAGTCCATAATTTCTGCCTAAAAACAACCCTAGCCGCACCACCCATCAACCCTAAACCTTTTTCTACCATTCCCCATCCATTCTACACCACAAATAACCCCAAAAACCTGTTCTAAAGTTCTCTGCCGCAGCAAGGAGGAAGGAGAATTCGTTGATGAGCTTGCTGCCAAGTTGGAGCGTTCTAGGTGTTTTCTTTCTTTGGATTTTAATTTCTAAATTTATGTATCTTTGCTTTGCGAGTATGAGGAACTAAACCCCCCCTTGTCTAGGGGGGGATTCGAAACCATGTTTATGCTTGCTATATGATTTGATTACTTCTAATTGCGTTTCATAAGTTGTGAATTCAATTTACTTATCTACAAGAATTAAAACTGATTTGTGTATGTTGGTTGAGGGTCGACACTTAATTTGCATGCATGAATTTGATGCTAGGATATAAGGAAATTTCACCTAATCGTTATGGACTTATATTCACAAGTAGTAAAGGTTGATGATCTCAATCGCGTTAAGTAAATTCTTGGCATAAGTTTCATGCAATCATAGTAACAAGTGCTTCGTCAATGCTTATGGTTTTCATAGAACTTAATGATTCTTGCTTGTATCTCTATTATGCAATCATGTAGGGGACTTATGGGGAATGCTTTGGGTTGTCGTATGCAATCATCCAATTCAATAACGTTAGGAAAATCTGAAGGTTAATTTAAGCGGACCTAATTAACTTGGGGCGTTGAGAATTCATGGGTTATTGAAAAGCAATTGGAAATCGTTTTGTATGCAAGTGTGACATGTGTATAGAAGAACCCCTTAGTTAGCCTTCCATCCATTCAATTCAATCAAATTCGTTTTTAAAATCTGTCTAGTTTACAAAGTTTGTTTTGTTTTTAATTTCGTCCAAATTCAATCCCCCTTTACTTTGTTGAGTCATAATAGTTAGAAATCACTTTAGTTTGTGTTTTTAAGTGTTTTGAGTCAAGTTAAAACCTATTTTCGTCCAAATCTTGTTTAGAGTCCAAAACTGCCCAGAAAGTGGTTTAAAGGCAGTTTTGAGTGTTTTGGTGCTGTTTTGAGTCTTTTGGTTTGTTTTGGTGTTTTAAGTCATAGTTTTACATTCTTTGAGTCTAGTTTAGTGTTTTAAACTTGTTTTTACGTTTTTGAGTCAATTCCAAGTGATTTTGCAATCCCTCCTAATTCCCGGCCTAGAACGATCCCTACTTACATACTTGCTACAATTGATAAAAAGAGGGTTAATTTGAGTGCTAGTTAATATCATATCAGTGTTCTGACCTAGGGGTTAATATGAGTATATATAGGCACTTAAAACCCTAGGGGAATCAGATATGGACTTGAATAATCCAAATCCACAAGGAAGTAGGCTAAGAAATCAGATTTAAAAGGGAAAAGGGTGAGGATGTGCGGCAAGGATAAGGGGGAAGGGATAAGGTTTCTAGAAAGCCTTGCAAGGCAAGGAATTAGGGCATCTAGAAGGCTAGGGTGCGGCACCAATGTAGGGAGTAGGGATAGGGCTTCTAGAAAGCCCAAAAACTGATAGGAAATGTAGAAACTCACGGCAAGGATGGGAATTTTTCTAGAAACTTCTCATTTGTGTCCTACAACACTTAGGAGTCCTTCTAGCATTAGGAAAACATGTCTCAATCCTCTCTTGACTTGGAATTCTTCTCCTACTTCATTTTGGAAACCTTTCGTTTTTGGACTTGGAAATCTTCTTTGTTGCTGAAACTTGATGCCATTTGGATTTAACTTTCCTACTTCGAGTAGGAAACCTTGTTCAAGTAGGAATCCTCATTCTTCTAGGAATCCATCTTCAACTAGGAATCCCTCGTTGATTAGGAATCCTTCTTCAATTAGGAATCCTTTGTTGATTAGGATTTCATCTTTTAATTAGGCGCTTTCCTACTTCGACTAGGAAACCTTGTTCAAGTAGGAAACATCGTCTTCAAATCTTCTATTTCGTCCATCCTCATGGCTCCAAGCATATGATTTTCATTCCAAGCTCTATTTTGCTCCAAAAGGCTCCAAAATGCATCCCTTTGCATACTTTGCCCTTAAAACCTGAAAACACATAAAACTAGCTTAAAAGACTACTTTACTAAGTAAAAACACTATAAATGCACAAGAACAAGCTAAACTAAGGCGCATAAATATGCTCCTATCAAGAAGCACAACGCCGTCTCAACCCTCCCATGTTGGAAGTTGTGAAGAAGGAGATAATCAAGCTCCTAGATTGTGGAGTGATCTATCCCACTTCCGATAGCCGATGGGTTTCACCAATTCAAGTCGTTCCCAAGAAGTCCAGAGTCATTGTTGTGAAAAACGAAGAAAATGAGCTTGCACGAATTCAAACTGGATGGCGAGTTTGCATCAACTATAAGAAGCTTAATGCCACAACAAGGAAAGATCATTTCCCTTTGCCATTTATCGACCAAATGCTTGAAAGGTTAGTCGATCATGTTTTTTATTGTTTTCTTGATGGATATTCTGGATATAATCAAATTGTGATAGCCCCGGATGACCAAGAGAAGGCCACATTCACATGTCTTTTTGGAACTTTTGCTTATCGTCGCATGCCATTCAGCTTATGCAATGCACCTGCCACTTAACAAAGGTGTATGGTAGGTATATTCTCCGATTTTGTTGAGAAAATTATTGAGGTATTTATGGATGATTTCAGTGTGTTTGGGGATTCTTTTAATAATTGTTTGGATAATCTGACCTTGATCTTGAAACAATGTGTTGAAACTAACCTTGTTTTGAATTGGGAAAAATGTCATTTTATGGTTAAACAAGGTATAGTTTTAGGCCATATCGTTTCAGAAAAAGGAATTGAAGTAGATAAATCAAAAATAGACCTTGTATGTCACTTACCCTCTACTACTTAGGTTAGAGAGGTTCGTTCTTTTCTTGGCCATGCAGGCTTCTATAGGCGCTTTATCAAGGATTTCTCCAAAATCTCCCAACCCCTTTGCCGTTTACTCCAAAAGGAAGTAACCTTCGAGTTCAACGAGGAGTATGAGACAGCTTTCAAAATCCTCAAGGACATGTTAACTTCGGCCCCCATCATCATGCCACCAGATTGGAGACTTCCATTTGAGCTAATGTGTGATGCATCCAACTATGCAATTGGTGCTGTTTTAGGCCAAAGGAGGAACAAACAGCCCCACGTCATCTATTATGCCTCCCGGACCCTAAATGATGCTTAATTGAATTATTCTACCATTGAGAAAGAACTTCTTGTCGTTGTCTTCGCTTTAGATCAATTTCGTTCATATCTACTTGGCACTAAAGTGATTGTATATTCTGACCATGTAGTTTTGAAGTATCTTCTCACCAAAAAGAAGGCCAAACCAAGGTTGATTCTTTGGATGCTTCTACTTCAAGAGTTCGACATTGAAATTAGAGACAAGAAGGGGAGTGAAAACATGGTGGCTGACCACCTCAGTCGTTTGGTGCACATTGAGGACTCCTTACCCATTCTAGAAACATTCCCTGATGAGCAATTGTTGTCCCTAGAGGTAAGTGAGCCTTGGTATGCTGATTTGGTAAATTATTTGGTCACAAAACAAGTTCCTAGTACTCTAGATAAATACAAATGTGATAAACTCAGAAATAATGCACGATTTTATATGTGGGATGATCCATATTTGTGGAAATATTGCCCATATCAGATTGTTCGACGATGTGTGCACAATTCTGAGTTTAATTCAATTCTGGCCTTTTGTCACTCTTATGCATGTGGGGGTCATTTTGGCACCCAAAGAACAGCCCTCAAGGTATTAGAATGTGGTTTTTATTGGCCTACAGTGTTTAAAGATGCTTGAACGTTTTGCATAACTTGTGATCGAAGCCAAAGAACAGGTACCATAGGTGCCAAGGACCAAATGCCGCAAACCCCTATCTTCAATGTTGAAATTTTTGATGTTTGGGGGTATTGATTTCATAGGTCCATTTCCTTCTTCCTATGATTTTACTTATATTTTGCTTGCGGTTGATTATGTTTCCAAATGGGTAGAAGCAAAGGTCACCCGTACTAATGACTCTAGAGTGGTTGCAGATTTCATTAAAACTAACATTTTCTCTAAATTTGGGATGCCGCGGGTGTTCATAAGTGATGGAGGCTACATTTTTGCAATCGGACCATTGAGGCGCTGTTTAAGTAGTACAATGTCAAGCATAAGGTTTCGACACCTTATTGATAGGAGCATATTTATGCGACTTAATTGGCTTGTTCTCGTGCTTTTACGTTGTGTTTCTTTAGTTATTTTAGTGTTTAAAGTCACTTTTGTGTGTTTTCAGATTCTAAGGCCGAAGTGCGCAAAATGATGTAATTTGGAGCCTTTTGGAGCAAAAGGAATGGATGAATTGAAGACTTGAAGAAATTAGGATTCCTAATCAACAAAAAATTCCTACTTGAAGTAGGAAAGTTAAGCCAAGGTTTCCTATTTTGGTTTGACCTTTCCTAATTCTGAAAGTACTTATGTTCCAGCCACTTTGAGGACTTCATATGCATTTGAGGACACAAAACAAAGGCCCTAGAACCCTTAGGGACCTTCGCCACACCTTTCCCAATCTTCCATCCCCTTGCCGTGCAAGGAAGCCCTTCTCCCATCAGTTTTAGGACACTTAGACCTTCCTAAAGTCCTTGCCGCACACACCTTGCCCATTCCTCTTCCTTGCCGTGCAAGGGAGAGGGTTGTTTCCTGATTCCTTGCATTTAAACACATTCCTAATCTATTTTAAAGCTTTGCCGCACCTTTTAGCCTATTTCCTTTAAATTTCTGATTTGATTTCCTAATTCTAGAAGCTTTAGACTTAATTTATATTTAACTAAATAACCTAGGGTTTAATTCCTGAAATCCTTTAAATAAGCATCCTTTTTGCAGCCACAAATAATCCATTCATTCACCATTCACGCCAGAAATCATCCACCATCCCTTACCACATCCATACTTCACCATTCATCATATTTTCTGCCCAGAAACAACCCTAGCCGTCCCCTACATTCATCCTAACCTTAATTCCATCCTTCTACATCATCCATAACTCCCTAAACTCACCCCCAACCCTTGTGCTGCAGCAAATGAGAGGAAGAAGAAGTGTTTGAAGGTTCTAGTTGTTCAACATTGAATCGTTGGAATATTTAGGTGTTCTCTTTCTTATATTTACAATGTATAAATCTGTTTTCCTTTGTTTTGTGAACATGAGGAACTAAGCCTTTTTGGCTAGGGGGCTATTCAATACCATGATTATGCTTGCAAGATGAATTGATTACTTCTAATTGTTATTTCATGAATTGTGAATGCAATTTGCTTAACTGTTTGATTGCTGACTTATTTTTGTGTGTTGATTAAGGTGGCCAACTTAGTTTTCATGCAGGAATTTGAAGCTAAAATATAAGGAAGTTTCACCTAATAGTTATAACCTTATATTTGCAAGTAGTGGAGTGATGTGAGAATTACTTGACACACAAATTAAACCCTCTTTTTGACAATTGTAGTATAGATGTAAGTAGGGTATCGTTCTAGGCCGGGGATTAGGAGGGATTGCTAATCTATTCTAAATTAATTTAAAAATATTAAATAAGACTCAAGGACACAAAACTAGGCTAAAAACTCTAATAACCCGAAACACACTTAGAATGACTCAAAATAATGAAAACAATCAAATTAGACACTAGGAACTGAAATGGACGGAAATTGAATTAAAAGACTAACAACAATGAAAACTAACTAAATAATATAATTTAATAATGGGGGGGTTTGGTTTTTACGAGTTTAAATTAAACTTAAATAAATTACAGAATTGACAAAAGCATGAAATTAAGGTGAAAGGATAAATGACGGACTAGCTAGAGGGTTCTTCTCCACACATGACACATATGCAACCTAAATTGATTTTCAGTTGTTCTTTCAATAAATTGTAAATCTCAACGCCCCAAATTAACCGTGAATTGCACTAATTAACTCTCAGTTTTTCCACAAGTTATTGGGTTGGATGATTGCATACAACAACCCAAAACATTCCCTACAAGTTCCCTACATGAATTGCATAATAGAGATACAAGCAAGAATCATTAAGTTCTATGAAAAACATAAGCATTGACGAGGCACTCGTTACTATGATTTGCATGAAACTTATGCCAAGAATTTACTTAACACGATTGTGGATAACAACCTTCACTACTTGTGAATATAAGTTCATAACGATTAGGTGAAATTCACTTATATTCTAGCATCAAATTCATGCATGTAAATTAAGTATGCATCCTTAATCGACATACAAAAATAAGTTATCAATTAAGCAGTTAAGCAAATTAAATCACAACTCAGAAATCACAACTGAAGGTAATCAATTCATATTACAAATATATTCATGGCTTTGAATTAACCTCTAGCCCAAAATAAATTTAATTACACATTATTAAAACAGAAATAAAATAGAAGTTTGGAAAGATTTAACCGAAAGAAGATGATCTGCTGCGTTCGTGCCTCTCCCTGCGTCAGTCCCCGCACCCTGCGTACTGACTCTCTCTTTCTTCTTTCTGTTTCTGACACGCTGCCTAGGGCAGCTCCAAGACAGCCCGTACTCTGCCTCTTCTTTTTCTCTTCTGTTTCCGCGCCAGCCTCACCTTCTGACCGTCCTGACTCTCGCTGACCTGCCTCTCTCTTCTCACCCTTAATTTCTTGCCCTGCTCCCGTCCTACTCACCTCTCTCGCTGCCAAAGGCAGCTCCTATCCTCACCTACCCGTGTCTCCACGTCTCTCCCCGAGTCTTCCTCGCGTCAGTCCCCCTACCCGTTTCCTTTCTCCACGCAGCCTCTCTTCCCGCGCCTTCTCTCGCCTCACGCTGCCCAAAGGCAGCTTCCTGTCCGTTCTCCCCGCAAGGCTGCGCCTTCTGTTTCTGCGCTCTCTGACCTCGCTGCCAAAGGGCAGCCTTATTCCCTCCAGCTCCAAGACAGCCTTATCTTTCCGTGTCCCCCCTCACCTGCTCTGCCTTGCTTCTCCTTTTATTCCATGCGCACTGTCATTCTTTTATTTTTCTTTTTCTTCACTGCCTCAATGCTCTCTCCACTCTGTTTTCTTTATTTCTCCTCTATTAATTTTTTATTCCTTCTTTGTGGCAGCCTTGCTGCCTTTCCACTTCTCCCCGTCAGTCCTCTGAGCTCTCCCTTATCTCCCCATTATTTTCTGCCTTTCTCACCTACTCTCCCTCTTCTTTTATTTTATTTTTCTTCCATGCTTCACCATTATTCCCCCGTGTCTCATGCCTTGGATTCTCCTTTTTCTTCTTATTTGTTCCAGCTGCAAAGGCAGCTTCTTTATGTTTCTTTTCTTTACTCACCAACTGCAAAACACTTCAATTTTAGATATATCATATAATTTCTAATGCCATATAATTTCTAATGCATACCTAATAAATTTAGCCTAACTTCCATGACATATAATCCGTGACATAATTCTACCAATAACCCATGACAGAATGAGAACGACTAAAGCAATTTTCGACGAATTTATTATTTAAAACTCATTTGTGCCATTTTTATTTTCTTTGCATAAACAAATCCTATAAACACAAAAATAACGTAAATAGCTCAAAAATATAAGGAACTAACTAAGAAAAGACGAGTGAATTTGAAGTAAAAATATATATAAATATGATCCGATCAAATACCCCCATACTTAGC
>VIEB01000901.1:5302-17547 GCA_006547085.1 Malus baccata
AAGACCTGTTACTGTGCTTCACTGGATTCGCGCTTTGATGCTTCCTTGATTTCGTCCCCGGCATCATCCTAAACCACCAGATAAACAATTAAATTTAGTTTACCAAAGTTAAAAATACTGATGTGGAACTTAATCATCAAACAGCATTTGATATATACTGAATTGCAATGATTGATTGCATAATCGGTATCACTATAATGATGCATCCCAATCTCAAGAGTCAAGACCCCCTTTTCGGTCATATGTGTACATGCATAACGAGGGAAAGAGGATGAGAGAGATACCGTGATATCAGAAGTCCAGAGTGTAAGATTGTCTCGGAGAAGCTGCATGATCAAAGTGCTATCCTTGTAGGATTCCTCACCCAATGTGTCTAGCTCAGAAATAGCCTCATCAAAAGCCTGTGGGAAGAAGTATCGAAATTGAGTTGAAAAGAAATACAGCAATACACTAAACATCCAATTCTCAAGTTTATTTAAAAACTGCAGGTCACAAACAAACCTGTACTCAGCCATAAGGGAGAAAAGAATCATTTTACAAAAGCTTGTTTAGTTCATTTAACAACCAAGTGTTAGCCATGAAGACACAAGAATGGTTAAGCAGCCCCTAAATAAGAAATGTATAACACTCATATACAGATTCTGCAGCATGAATTGCTAATTTGTAACATGTTACATAACAGCAAAAACTCAAAAGTTCACGTCCAGATTGTCGATTCACTAAAGGTCCAATCTTATCTAAATTATCCGAGCATATTTCAGCAATCAATACTCCAAGACTAATGAACAGAACCAAATATGATGGCTGGTATTCTTGAAATTGGAGAGAGCTCATTTCTTCTAGTAAATGTAGTTGTACCAGTTAAGTAGAAGGGTTTTTTAAATTTTGACCCAAGAAGTAGAAATTGTTCAGGAAAGAAGTATCCAGAGAAGTATAAAAGTGATTGATTAAAGGATGAGACGCCATTTCTCATATGACATGTGGCATAACCAGATAAACCGAAAAGAGAAGTAGTTCTTACTTCATTTATAAACCAACTAACACTCTCAAAGAAATTTGCAACTAAATGTCTACGGAAAAGAATTTCTCATCAAGCATGTAAATTCCATGCACACTAAAGCCGGGTGCAATAAAGGCAAACATAGTGACCTAATAAATTCATAAAGAACCGTAAAAACCAGGGAAGGAGAATAACAATGAATATAGGTTATGTATTTTCAGTGAATATCTACAACTGTATATTAAATTTATACAATACATACCACTGAATAATTTAGAGACTAGATTGCACATAAGTATAGACGACAAAAGGCCTTGCGTACAAACCTGTTTTGCCAGATTGCAAGCACGATCAGGTGAGTTAAGGATTTCATAGTAGAAGACTGAGAAGTTGAGTGCAAGTCCAAGCCTTATTGGGTGGGTTGGAGCCAACTCAGCGAGGGCAATGTCCTGCATCAAACAAAACAAAACAAGCTTAAGCATCACTACAAAAAACAAAAGCACAATTAGAAAACTAAAAATGGCAGAAAGGCAAGCTGAATACCAACCTGAGCAGACTTGTAAGCCAACAAAGTGCTCTCAGCTGCTTCCTTTCTCTCGCCTCCAGTCTTAAACTCTGCAAGGTATCTGTGGTAGTCACCTTTCATCTTGAGGTAAAACACCTTGGACTCGGCGGAAGAGGCAGACGGAATGAGGTGCGACTCAAGAAGGTTCAATATCCCATCACAGATCTTGCTGAGCTCAGCCTCGATCTTGCTCCTGTATTCCTTGATAATCGCAACATGATCCTCATTCCCTCTGCTCTCCTCCTTCTGCTCAATGGAAGATATGATCCTCCATGAAGCTCTCCTAGCTCCAATGACATTCTTATAAGCCACGGAGAGGAGGTTTCTTTCCTCCACTGTTAGCTCCTCAACATCAACAGTCTTGGCAACTTTCTCCATAAACTCAACCATCTCCTCATATCTCTCAGCCTGTTCGGCCAACTTGGCCATGTACACATTCTCCTCACGTGAAGAATCAGGTGGCGACATCTTTGCTATGTAAGTCTAAATCTGAAACCTGGGAATTAATCTAACAAACGACAGTTTAAGTCAGTGATCTCTATTCACAGAGACATATACTCGCATACAAGTAAATCACTACACACAGAACAACATCGTAGCACATATCAAATTAGTTACACACGAAACTAGCACGCAAGAGATAAACAAACTATCAAACATTTACTCAGATCTGAACATAGTTGGAACTAAGTGGAGTTGGCTGTATGAATCCTCTAAGGCTATATGAACATAGTTGAACTAAGTGGTGTTCTAGGATTCATCCAGCCGACCCCACTTAGTGGGAAAAGGCTTTGTTGTTGTTGAACATAGTTGAACTAACAACAGATGAGGAAAAACATGTTAATTCTATAAAATCCTATAAGAAACCAAATAAAAATGCTAACTTCAGACCTTTTCATGAAATTTTCTCAGCAAACAAACAGATCAGGATCCTGATTCAGTTATCACAAAAACAGATTAGAGCAGTGAATCTCACTCCCAACTTACCCAACAGTAATCCCCAAGCTTTTAACTAAAAAAAAAAAAAAAAAAAAACCCCAATTTCCAATCCCCTTTTCAAAAAACTCATCTTTTTTTAATCATTGAAAAACCACTTCCACTTCCCCAGCAACCAAACAAGTCACAAATCGAAATCTAATCGATCCAACACTCAAATCAACTACCAAAGTTAAATAAAATCAGATCCAGTCACAAGAACATAAAGTCAACAACTTTTTTTTCCCAAAAAATAAAATATATCAAAATTCTAGATAACAGAAAAGCAATCATCACAAGCAAACAGTAGATCAACAACAAAAAATTAAAATTAAAATTAAAATTAAAATTAAAATTGAAATCAAATCAGAAAAAATCAAACCCCAAGCTAACCCTAGTTCTTGAGAAGTTGGGGGCGGCCGTACCTTCTCAGGTCCACGATGAAGATGAAGATCTTAGCTTGGAGTAAAATTGGGGGAAGTGGGAATCCGGGTGGGGGGCTTTAAAATGGTCGCCACGAGGAAAGGGTAGGGAGGTAGGCCCAATGGGAACGTGACACGTACTGGGTGGTGGAGATTGCGTTTTTTTTGGGAGTGGGGGAGACGCCACGCTGGCGTTGACGGTCAACAGAAACTCCTTCATCATCTCTTTGGGTTGTCGACTTGTCGTTTGGTTTGGTATTATTGCTGCAGCCTGACGTGCGTTGTGAGGTGCGGGTGTTTGGCCTCGTGGGGACGGACGGACGGCAGGACTTGACGGTGTCAAAATCGACAAAGTTAAGGCCGTGCAACAAGAATCACGCTGTGCTGACGGTGTTTTTGTTTTTCCATGAAGAAGATGTTCAAAACTTCGCATAATTGGCATTTTTAAAAAAAAAAAAATTAATGAAAAGAGTTTCAAATCTTCACATTTTAATAAAAAATCACACATTAACTTTTTTTAATAATAAGGATAAAAGACTAATAAAAAATAAATAAAAATCTAACACATCCAACTTGCGCATGGGCGTGTACCCCCTCCTTTAAAACTTTGAACACTCCATTTTTTTCTCCCATCTTTTTGTTTAATAGATTTTTTTTCTACCCCTCGCCGTCGCATCACCTTTGGCCAACACTTCGGACTTGCCTCTGTGCAACAAGAGGCCTGCTTCGCCTCATGTGGCAAGGTTGAGTTATATGAGGTCAGGAGGTGCTACTTATGTGACTGTAAGGTTCAATCCGGTTAGCAGTAGTTATGTGGATGAGGATATTCCACTGCCTCAGCCACCTCCTCCTCTATCAATTAACCAAAACGATAGTAGTGTAGATGGTAACGCGAATTTGATAAACTTGGGAGTTGATGGGTTTCTACAAACAGGCAATGGTGAAGGGAGACAGTTGTGGGAAGTAATGCCAATGGTGGAGCCACAAGTTTGACAGGCAAAGTCGGTGTTGAGCAGTTTGGTTCAAAGAGAGAGAATGATTTATGTGCAGAAAGAGAGGACCATTTAGGAGTTTCATTTTATTAAGTTTTTATAAACAATGTAGTAAGTTTCATAAATAGTGTTGTAAGTTTTCATAAACAGTGTAGTAAGTTTCATAAACAGTGTCCTAAGTTTCATAAACAGTATAGTAAGTTTTATAAACAGTGTACCATGAGTCCACACATGAGATTTTTTGTTCTTTTTATTAAAATTATGTCTTGTTCATTAAAATTTAAGTTCTTTTGTCATTTTTATTAAAATTTAAGGGTTTTTTTTAATTAAAATTTAAGTCTTTTTAATTAAATAAAGTTATAGTAAGATTTTTTATTAAAATAAACTTAGTTGAAGCCTTTTCATGAAAGTTCTTTTTTTTTTGTGAACGCGTAATTGGCATTTGGTTAATAGCACCTTCATGATTAATTATGTGTTTTTTGGTTTTTTTCAAAGGTAACATTCATTAAGTAGAAAAAGATTATTGGCCAACTCAAAGGAAGACAAAATAACCCAAAATACCATGAGAAATTCAGATACACAAAAATCCAACCCAATAAACAGCTTACGCTGCCTCCGCCACGAACGTGTTGCTAGTAGCCACCAAGGTAACAACACTAGAGAAAACAATCGAGTGATTAATTCAACTAAGACATGCACACATATTACAAAACCCCAACCAAAAGAACACCACAACTAGATTTCGTCACAAAAAACGATGAATTGAGAAATTGTCACATATCCAAATCCCCTTCATGAAGCCCCGCAAATATATACAAACATATTAACACATAGATAGAAGGTGAGGCTAAAGAAGTACGTAAAATACGCCTATTGGCCGAATTCCCATAACATTTGGCCTCGATTATAATTCGGCATGCCAATCGATGGAGGGGAAGTGAGGGAGGAAAATGGATCTAACATCCATTTTAGGTTCAGAGACCGCAGATCGAAGCAAATGATGAGGTGGGGATGGAATATGAGGAAGGGAGGTAGAAGGAAAGGGTAGGGGAGATGGAGGTTTGGGTTTGAAAATGCATGACCCAAGAGAGGGAGAGTGGAAAACAAAATAACAAATTTCGGTAAAAACTGACGAAAAACTAGGATAAGCGGCGATGCACGCTGAAGGAGAGGCAAGAAGTCCAAATCTGAGACAAGGTTAGAGGATAATTTTACCAAGTTCAAATAGAACTTAGATAAAACTCATAAGAAAATGAAATAAAAGAAAAAAGAAGAAGAGAACGAGGAAATGAGAAAAAAAGGGGTTGCCACGGGCACCCAAGGCAAAGCTAGGATCAGCGGCTATTGCTTTTTTGCTCCGTTTGTGTTTTCAACGAGAGACAACACAACTGATTGAATAATTGTGTGTTTAATGCCTTATGGTTTCTTTGTCAAATATGCATTCTCAATTCATAGAATTTCTAATGAAAAGTATTACTAACACTTTAAAAATGTCACTGTAAAAAGTTCTCCTACGTCGTGTGTGTGGTATATGCAAATATGAGGTTGATCCCATTGAGATTGCTTTAACACCAATTTAACCAGCTAATTACACAAAACTTAACTTAGAAAAAAACGAATGATTGGTTGATTATGACACAATTAAAATTAGAAAGATGAATAATGAAAAATCACAAAGAATAGAAGTTTAAACAAGTTAAGATGATGAAGCCTAAGGTCATGAATCCACCAATAACAATCTTATTCCCTTTTCTTCAAGCCAATTACTATCCAATTACCAGACCAATATTTAAGGTTGTTCTTTCTAAGATATGAATTAATCCGTGGTCAGACATCAACTCGTGTATCTATACGTGACAAATATGTTCTATTGGTTAGGCAAACTGTTAAACCCATTAGCACTGAAGAATCATGTAAACCAAGTAGGAGTAGTTTTCCACTCTTCTTAATCTTAATTCCAATAAATCTAATTGATTGGTTGTCCTCTTAGATTTACCTAAATATCTAGCAACAAGTTCACAATGATGGTCAATCAAAAGAACATTTAAAACTATAAAATACACACAAAGATTAAGAATTAAACATGGCATGTAATCGAATGATAATCAACAAAATACTTCGGAAATAATCATGTCATGGTTTCATCATATAACTTAGAAAAGTAGTTTAGTTACAAATAGTCATAATAAATATCACAAAAGAAGTCATGGAAGATATCAACCTCAACATAAATATAATACGTCTTTGATGTTTATATGAGTCAAACTTAAGACCTCTCACTTATAAGTTAAGAGAAAAACCACTAAACCATGGTACTAGTTTGTACATATGAGATTATTGAAACCAAATTTAGGGACAACATTACAGGTGTTGTAGAGATGGAGTACGTCTCATCATTGGACCCAACACGTAGATAACTTGTCATGATACCAAGAAAGAATTTCTTATTTAGCAGTAAAATCAATTGGCATTAGAAGAGTGCTTAACTCATTATAAGCTATTGCAATGTTTTGTAGTTTCTCTAATATATCACACTTCCTAATGTTTATTTTTATAAACTATTGTAATGTTTTGTAATCACCATTAAAAACTCACACTTCTTAAATTTTTATAAATCCTTGCAACCTCTCTATTGTATTTACACTTTCAGCATTGACTTCCTACTTCTTAGATGATACGGTCAAGCAAATGAAATAAGAGAGTTCGAAATTTTAACAATAATTTATAGGATGAGACATTTTCGAACCCGAGACGTATGGTTATAAGCTCTAACTTAAATGAAAAAATAATAAAATAAAATAGAAGGTAGACAATTATTGAATGGATAAGAGTCAAGCAAACCAATCAAAGCAAAAGAGGGAAATCGTGTTTGTTATGGCTTTTATATCCACCATAATTCGAAAGGTTAGGGATCAATCATGAGTCATTTAATCCCAAACACTGACTTGATTAGTCACAAACACAACTGCCCCCTTGCTTATCCTAAATGATGTTTGGAAAATAAAAGGATAAATATTAGATCTTGGCATGGTCCCATAGTAAGTTCTATAATGGCTATTGAACTGGACTCCAATTGAGTGAAACAATAAGTTAGTTATGGTTTAACAAAATGCAACAGTTTAAAATTTGATGAAATACTTTTGTTGATGCATAAAATCAGTGATGACTTTAGTACAACAGAAAATGTTAAGTTTGTGACCTTCGTTAGATTGCTCCGGTCACTAGTGTGGATAAGTATGTAAATAGATAGGGACAGGGAAGCAAATATAAGATGTATGTGGTTCACCCAGATTGGCTACGTCCACGGAGTAAAGGAGTTCTCATTAATTGTGAAGGGTTTACACAAGTACATATGTTCAAACTCTCCTTTAGTGAGTACTAGTGAATGATTTGGTACAAATGACATTCAGAAATATTGTGAGAGAATGATCTCTATTTATAGAAGAGAGTTTCTAGTTTCATTTTGACATTGACATGTGTCGTGTTGTGATTGGCTTCTGATGTTGACACGTGTCGCGCTATGATTGGCTTCTGATGTCGACACGTGTCACGCTGTGATTGGCCTCATGGTTGGAGGGAAACTCTTATGGGTCCTTGACGGTATAACGTTGACCGGTGCTCAGTAGTTTCAGGATTTGTCAAGTATGGTACAAACAACTTTGGTACGGATGTTTGAACATGTTAGTCGTATGAAACCTCTTACAAAAACATGAAACTTTCTTGTATTTTGATATTTCCCGATACCATGCGGTCTTATCTAGTATGAAAGATTCTCTAATCAAATAGCCATACTGAAAATGTACTCACAACTTCAATTGCTTTACTTTTTCTCTAAAGAAAGGAAAGCAATTTTAATGGATTTATTGATGAATTTGGAAGAATGGGGCAAAATGAGACTAAATTTGATTTTCAAGGGGTTAAGTGACACAATTTAAGTCTCGTGAAGCAAAAGTGAGAATGACTTTTGAGTTTCAAGGGGCATTGACCTAAAGAAGTAAAAAAAAAAAAAAAGTTAGGACTGGGTCAGAACCATGGCAAGTGGTCCGGTGGAAATACTGTAGAATTCCAAGTCAGTTATGCTCTCTGGTATTATGTTCAAGACACGAAGCTGACAAAAACACTAGTGATCCCTGGTTGAAAGCTTTGGGATGAAGTGTAGCATTTGATTGTGTTCAAGAGTGGGCTGAAATGTCTTTAGCCTTTTCGGACTCCAATGAAGATTAGTCTTACCTTTCGAGGTGCGGGATACCTCTAGGAAAAAATTAAATTTGGATTGGGTCAGATTCAGTGCCAAATTGCCAGTTAAAACAAGCCCACATGAAGCCCAGTGCCCTAGCATTTTAGACCTGGACTATTATCACCCGCTGGTGATGGAGCGTGCGATCAGCCAATACTGTTAGTCACCGACTGCGAGTCCCTCTCTGGCTTTTGCGCCACACTCCTTCGGTGCTCCGCAGCCAAGCCCCGTCGTCCTCTTCACTAGTTGAGACCTACAGAGAGGGAGAGAGGAGGAGAAATCAATGGGATACATACAGGAAGCACGTGAGAATCACGTAAAGAAGAAGGTTGAAGAAGGTATGACGTATTTCAAAGCTCAAACTCTGTAGGGCTCTCAACAATTATTCTTTCGTTTGATCTTTGTGCTGAAAAAATGTGTAATCTTTTTGTGGAAATTACTGCTTCAACAGCATTGCGGAGCAAAATGAAGCACAAGGCGCTGCAGGAGTGCAAGGATTTGGCGTCAAAGTACGCCGAGTGCTCCTACGGCAGAACCATATCGGTCGTCTGGCAGTGCCGGCAGCAAGCCAAGGAATTGAACGAGTGCCTTCACCAATTGTAAGCCCCAATTCCTCGATTAATTCACCCCGATCATTTGTTAATCGTAAGAAAAAATGGGAAAGATTTTGTTTTTAGAACAGGGTTTTATATATTAATGTCAATTATATGTTTAGTTAGGAAATGCTCTTACCCAAATTGTATTGGCGTGCTTAGACTTGCTTGTTATGAATGTTGGTTTGCTTGAGTAGCGGTTAAAGAATAGCGGACTTGTGAAATTATTCCCTTTTTTTATGAAGATTCCTGGTGATGCTTACTACTATATCTGTTGTGTGTTGGTTGAGTTGAATTGCCTTTTATAATTGGACTCAATGCATTGTACTCATCATGGTTTACGCAAGTGGGAGGCAGTAGAATAGCGGACTTGTGAAATTGTTCCGATTTTTATGAAGTTTCTCGGTGATGCTTACTACTCGTTTTGTAGTAAAGTTGGATATTACTCTTATCTTTTGTGTGTTGGTTGAGTTGAATTGCCTTTTAGAATTGGACTCAGTGCATTGTACTTGTCATGGTTTACTCAAGTGGGAGGCAGTAGAGTGGTGTTTGATCACGAAATATGGCAAGATGGTGGCAGCCTTAGGGTTAGGGCTGGGGTTGAGTTATGTAGTTTGGATTAATACGCTGCCATTCTACATTTTCTGTCCTTTTCTTCTTAACTGTGGAGTTAAATTTGGCTTTTGGGTTTTTGCATATGGTTTTCCTCTTAGTGTTTGCATAGACCAAATCAAAATGTGGAAACTGCATTCTGGTTTTTGAAAGCCTTGTGGGATTAGATTTGCTAGGCATAGTGTTTTATGAATTGGTTTCTAGTCCAATGACAACCAGTTATCAGAATAATGGAAATCGTGCAACATTCATGAGTCGTGGCAATGGTAGAGGCATATCGAATGGGATCATCAAGGGCAACTTCTCATGCAATCTGTTCGAACCGAGGTTATAAATGTTTGTATTTGGCATTCAATTGTCTGTAGACGAGATACTAAACTAGTTATAGAACAGAAAAGGTATTCCAATCTCTTCTTGCATTTGCTTTAGACTTTAGAGAGCACGAAGCGAGAGAGGAGAAAATTTCTCATCGATAAGCTGAATGGCCGGGCTTGGGCATGGTTATGATTAGGTTATGCTTAAGGAATGGCTTGGTGCAGTGATGTCTTCATGTTGTTTTTATTGCTAGTAACGCATCACCATTTTTCGTACTCTTTCAGTAAGAGAAATGAAAACTTTACGGATATCCAATCTACCCGCGCAAATGCATGCGAAGTACGTTTTTTCTCTATAGGGTTATGAATATGCAAAGCCTCCTGACATTGTTTTGCTTTTTGCAGCACCAACGATGACGTATTGGAGGAAATGAAAAGAGCGTACATGCTTCAACAAGACGGGAAAGCGCCTGCAAAAGCCTGAGATCATCACCGGTTCATGATTTTGACGTTGAAGTTTGTTATCTGAATTCTGGCATCATCACTGGTTTATGATTTTGATTTCTGTAGTTCGGTTGATGCCGGGAGGTTGTGTTCGTAATATTTTCCAAAGAACCCAATAATTTTAGAGATTTCACATGGATTATGTAATATTTTCTCGAGTAATTTATCTAGAAATGCATGAATAATTTCGTCTTGAAAATATCGATTGCTTTGAGTGCGAAGAATCGAGCAACTCTATGATCTAGCAGTTCATTTGAACAACGTATCTCACACATCGATGCATGGTAGAAAAAGTGATGGATTGATTGCAAAAAGCGTTGTATTCCACGGTATTAACTAAAACCCAAATGGCAAAAACTTGAAAATTGTACGGTAATCGAAAATTCAAGAACAGAGGCTAACAAAATCAAATGGCTGTTTTCCACCCTGGTTGAACCGATTCAACCTCAAAAACGAGCGGAAAATGCGAACCTCGAAAAGTTTCAGCCAAACAAGATGTATATATTACAGAAATTCTTCATTCATAAGAAAAGACCTAGAGCAGATGCAAATTCAGATTTCCTCTAACAATCCTCAGCAACACTACCGCCCTCAGTCAGTTACATTAAGGTAGTTTCAACCAAATCATTCACCGACGACAAGACGATAGGCTTCACACGGCCAGAAACATACGCTGAAGCTTAAGTTGGCTTCCGCATGTTACGCCCAGCACGAATTACTTCATCGACCAACAACAGTTGAGATGCAATTACGGGCCTGCATAAAATAAAAACGAACATCTGAATGTTAAGCACGATGAGAAAAGAAAGGCTTAAATGCAAGCTCGATTCAATGAGTTACATAAACCAAAAAAGATCTGAAAGAAAAGGATTTCAAAATCATGCCATGTACCCTGAGTTTATAATCTGTCGCTTCACAGAGTAGTTGTCAAAGATACCCTCCATCTGTGGGTCAAGCGGTTCTCCAGTGTTGTGATTTAGTCCCACGACATTTCCCTGATCATGCTCTCCCTGAACAAGCATCCACTTAAGAGATTATTTTTCAATCACTTGAAGAAAGATAACCAAATGAAAAACTCAGGAACTTTTTTAGAAGTATACCGTAAGGGCAATTATCACATCTTGCGTATCGAGGCCAGAATTCTCAGCAAGTGTCTTGGGTACCACAAGGAGAGCATCAGCAAAAGCTTGAACGCCTAGTTGAGCGCGCTGTTTCATAGTATGTAAATGTGAGAAAGACGAGGTTTAGAAAGATAAGAGGTGCTTAAAAGTAATACCCGTGAGGAAATTTAGGGAAATATTCAATTACCCCTTTAACAGTTTTCTTCACTTCGTTTACTAGATATTGTCTTGCTGCAACTTCAAAAGCTCCAGCACCCTGATTCGTATATTAAAAATGTATATTAAAAACGTTTCACATATCACAATCAGACGTACATTCCAGAAGCAAAAACTTGTATATGACTTATGCCTAAAGCATATACAACATGTAGAAGGTCATATGATTCAAAAATCGAAAAAGAAAAAAACACAAATACGATGGGGAAATCTCTAGAACAAACTTACTAAGATGACAGCTTCATCTTCAATTGTGTTTTTAACTGCCCTCAGACCATCACGAACAGCATCCTTAATCTGAGCAATTGTATGGTCATTAGGTCCTGCACCAATTTTAAGAGGAAATAAGGATTACATCACTACAGGACTTGCCAAAGGCAATAGAATGTTGAATATCACTTAAGCATTACTATGAGATGGGTGCTACATAAATTACTAACTACTGGGTAAAAAGCCAGAGAATATTTATAATTTGCAAGGTGAAGCACGAATGGAGTACCTTTGATCAAGATTGTGCAAGAATGGGGGTTTTTAACATTTTCGACAAATGTATACTTCTCTTCACCAAGGACATGCTCGTATACAAGTCCAGCCCAACCAAGGCAATCAGGAGTTAGATCATCTACGGAGTTCACAGCCTCCCCGCCACAAGCCAAAACCAACCGTTCCATATTTCTCCTCTTTGCTCTTCTCA
>VIEB01000901.1:17868-99812 GCA_006547085.1 Malus baccata
TGAAGACAAAATGTAACAATCATTTGATCAAATTTCTATATATATACACCTTTTATCATACTCCAAAGATACATTGCTTGTCAAGATGTAACAATTCTCTGCTCTCCGCTTCATATCAGGATGCCTAGAACCATGATCCAGAACAAGACCCTCGACCTACAAGACAACATAAACGAGATGAAAAACCGCACGGTAACAATACATTCTTCTATTTTGTAAACAAACGTAATATTAAGCTTGCACAGTGCTCAGAAATCAAATCTAAACTGGTTCCAAGCAACTATCATGATTTACAATTTCATCATGTGAACTTGGAATAAAGAAAGAAAATAAAAGCACTAATTATTATTCAATGTTACCACCAAACGAAACAACTATAGCAATACAAAACCACCAATTGATGCACATAGTAACACCAGAAAAGATACATAGCCATTACTATAGGATTACAACTCTAACAAAATAAAAGCCAAATCATTTGCAGAACCTTCGCAAAAGATTGAGGACCCAATATCCATGGAAATGCTCTTTGGATTCATCAAGGGATAAGAAATATCTAAAAGGCAGAGTGGTGGAAAGTACAAGATATTAACATACCAAACGTGTGTCTACATCAAATTTGTGTCGCATGTGCATAATCTCCACCATAAACAGATCAATGGGTTCCTCAGGTTTGCGGATGCAAAGAACCTGTCATTTGTAAAACCCTAGTTTGTCACACGTCAAGATGCAAGAAGTCTATGAAATATTATAGATTCCATAAAAATGGATACAATCTTTCAAGCATTCTTACATAAACCACAAACACTCACCGAATTAACAACTATGTCGGTCAATTGATCCGCCAATGCTTCATATAACTGCAAAACAGAACATGTCATATTAAATATATAAAGTGTAAAAAATTCCATTTACTCTGAGCAGTATGAAAACCTAGTAAACCCCATGCTGCCCAAAACTATTTAAACGGTAAGAAATCATACAAAAAACATACTAGATACCTTTGTTCGCAATGTTGTCCTTGCTACCATTTTCAGAATCTCTTTGTCCGGCTCATTGCCCATCACAACAGGAGTTTTGAATTTCTCAAGAAACTGAAGCGTTGCTCTTTTGGCAATCTCAAAACCATCAACTAGGACACGGGGATGCATCCCTAGAACAAGAACAAACTCAGTATTATCAAGGGTGCCACGACAAAAAAGGAAGAAACGAAAAGAAATAGATTGACTTGGGGAACATTTCAGAACCACAACGTGCAAAGATCTAGACTTTTAACCCTTTATGAAGAACCAGATCAAATGTCCAGTCATTGATTACAGGTAACTGTGGGTATGTAGCAACCAACCTTCGTCAATGTATCGCTCTGATTGTTTCATAAGCTCGCCGATGAATAAGACAGTAGACGTGGTGCCATCTCCGCTTATGTCATCTTGGGCAACAGCGGTCCTTGCAATCATAATTGCTGTTGGGTTCTGAATTTGCTGCAACCATTTGACAGAACACCAATGAACAAAGAAAAATACAAAAAACACAAAACATACTGAATAATTAAATTTAACACTAAATCCATACAGCCAATTCGAGTAAACCCTACACCATCTGTATTCTCACATTAGAAGCAAAAACAATCAACTTCGAGAGTTTTGAAAACATATCAAAGTTTTCGATAACCAAATACAGTTTCATTTCGCATTTCGATCAACCATAAATCCTTAAACCCTAATTTAACACACTCTATACAACCAACCGGAGATCTAGGGTTCCGAAAACACAAAACCATACCATTTCTTTGAGCAGAGTGTTGCCATCCTTAGTGAGCTTAATGTCGCCAGCTCCTCCAACAAGCCTGAAAACATTATGGAAGAAATTAAAACTGAAAAATCAATAAAAAAAAAGAAAAATGAATAAAAAAGTATAAAAGCAGTGTAATTTTTTCCTACATTTTGATGGTGCCCTTGGGGCCGAGGTTGGTCTTGAGGACGTCCTGCAAGCCCTTGGCAGCGTTGATGTTCATGTGCAGCGCCGCCGATTTGTTCAGCACCTCCGCATTCGGATTCAGCACTCGAATCGACATCCCTTTACTTCTTCTTCTTCTTCTCCTTCCTGTTCTGCTTGTTCTTCTACTCAGATGAAATCCAAGTGAGAGCGTGCGAGTTTTTGAAAACTTCTGAGAGTTGGAGAACAAGTAGAAGCTCCAAAACAGTGTAGTTTTATGAATTTCAGAGCGTGGGGTTTGTTAGGGCTTTCTGGAGGGGACTCAGAAAGCTCCGAAACTTTTCCTGCAAACGTCGTCGTGTTGGTTTCACAGACCGACTAAATGGGCCGACTCAAAAGTCTAAAGTCCAAAGAGGAAATGGGCTCATTGATGATGAATAGTATAGATCAATATTATTGGGCCACAATAAAAACTCAGTTCTCATTTTCTTTTTCTTTTGTACTTTTCTCTTTTGGAGTGTCCTCCTAGAGAAGTAACGAATAGTCGAACTGTCACGTGGTATTACTTCACTCATGCCATAAATATAAAGTACTCGTTTTTATTCCTTCTAAATTGAAAAATTATTCTCACTATTTTAGACAATGTAAAACGGGGATATTTGCAACCTTCTCATTAGTTTAGACATTCTCAATTCTTTGTAGAATCCTACGATATCGCTTGATGGTCAGAAATTTTGTTCTAATAATATAGTTCATGGTATATAGAATTTATCGGTATCCAGACCCTTCCATTGCTTGAGCAATGGTGGGATGGTCAAAAAGGAGGAGAAGAAGTGAAAGAATAATTTTAAAGAAAAAGATGATGGCAGTGGCTCATCCATTCCTTCCTTCAACCTTCCTGCATGAAAGAATCTGAAACTTTAACTAACCGTGACTAATAATGCATTTGACTAATGAACAATGAGAATATATATGACCAATCGTGCGGGATCCGTGTCCATGGATTTGCTAAGGTATCTGGTTTTATGACGACTTAGTTCAATGGATTGGAAGATATACAGGTTTAAATTATATATTATACATCGAAGGTTAGATTTTTCTCGTATAAAGTCTTCCCAGCTAGTAACCGAGTTAACGTTGAATTTTTAAGACAAGGTTCATATTGCTCGAAGATTCTAGAATGGATACCAACCCTTAACATAGATCAGATGCATGAACGGCAGAATGTGCGGTCTGTTGAGAGTCCATATCACATAAAGAAAAAGAGATTTTTGGATGTGTTTACCAAAGTTTGGATCACTTTCCATATTGCTAATTAATTTTATAGTGAAATTTCAACTTTCTTTTATAATGAATGATCCAACTGTTAAGAATCCCAATACATTCCATGCTCCGGTCTATAAGAAAACTTTCAGATTTCTGGCCTTTGAATTTTTTACTTCAATACAACCCAATACATTGAATGATATATGCATCTGCCGAAATTAATTTATATTAGCCAAAAACTAAGGTATCCTTTTAAAATATGAAAAGGCCTGTTAGTGCCAATCTGCGGTAAAGATCACAACTTGAATGTAGGAAAATGAATGTACAATCCCTTAACCAAGGTTCTTACGTAGGCACTAGTTAGGGGCGGGTTCCTCGCCTAGGCGAATTAGGTTGATTTAAGTAAATTTATTATATATTGTATGAATAAGTGTCTAATTATACTTAAGGGTCTTGGCACATTTTCTTAATTTTTAAACTCCTAAGGACTAATCCGGGTGGTGGCTAACCGTATAGTGCCTAAGTGGCGTTAGATGGAGATTTTTAGATCAGTGACCTTAACAGATTTAACTAACTAATTTAACTCAAGCTTGCAAAAGTAAAGTATCTTTAATTTGAAAAGAAAATTACCGATCGACAACTTTTCAAATTTTCTATTATTTTCTTTGTAAACCACTGTCTAGCACCATGCATGAACTTTATATGAAAGTGTAACAGTACTGTGGAAGAATCATGACGTGCATGCAAAAGATGGACGAACGACATATATTCCTGAGGCAAGTACAATATTAAGAACAAAATCTAATGGTTTTTGGGACAACTTGTACAGGAAAGGTACAACTGTACGTGTTGTTGCAAAAACTACAAATAGTCAACCAATGTTCGATTTCCAAATTCCATAAACTGAAAGATTTGTGGAAGAAATTCAAAATTGAAAAAAAAAAAGAGATGATTAATTGCATTGCATGAAATTTCAGAGAACTCGGTTTCGGTAATTATTCACTAAGCAAAGATTTCCAGAAGAGGGTTATTTTTATTGCATGTTTTTATCTTTTGTCTATAGTTTCAATGCATTTTTTGTGTTATAGGCAGTGGCGAAGCCAGGATTTACCGAGGGGAGGGGCGAAATTCAAAAGAGTGTAAGGATCAATTGAAGCAGTTGCTTTCATATTGGAGAGTACAAAGTTTTGAGTCAATATTCATAGTTGAAAATAGTCTCTCTACCAAAACAGTTGTAAGCAATAATATCAAAGTCAATGTAAGCAGAAAGTACAACAAAATGATAATGTTGAAGTTGAACTATCCAAATGTTGAAGTTGAACTATCGAAATCACAATTAAAACTATCCAAAATTGAAGCTAAACTATTCGAAATAACATTGTCCAAACTAATTGATAATGTTTTTGAATGTTATATCGTTCCATACTTATCAATTATCAATTATTAACACATGATCAAATCAAATATCAAAATATCATATATTTCAATCTAATAATCGTAGCAATAACTATAATTTGTTAGAAATTCAAAATTTTCATCCAATACACATTAATTTCAATAGCATCCTATATTATTAATTTGGGCTAAGATTAAAAACCTTAGTAAATTTTAAAAATGAGGACATTAGCAAAAATAAAAAACAGAAATTAATAAATTAGGTGATGGTGGTGGAGGGTTGGTCGGTTGGGATGAAATTGGTATAGGATGAAATAGAGATTTGGCTTTGGGCTTTGGGTATTAGGGGTCTTAAAGAAAATAAGGTTTAGATTATCTAAAAGGGAGAGTCACGTGGATTGTTTGAGATGGTCACGTGTATCTTTTAAATTGTATTGACTCAAAACGAGTCGTTTTGGCCATTTTAAAAAACAATCTTCTTCTTCGTTCTCCATCTGCAAGCTGTACTGATTGCAGGTTGCAACCGTCGCCGATACCTCTTCTCCACCGCATGCCAGACCGTCGGGTGGTCCTCCATGGTCCTCAAAGCCAATTTTCTAGACTTTCGGAGGGTCCCAGGACCACCTAGGTCCCTGAATGGATCCGCCTCTGGCTGCTGCTCTTCATTCGCCCCTGGCCATGAATTCTGACGAGAGCAGAGGGGCTGAATCAGCGCTCCTAGATGTGTTTTCCGGCGAGGGGAGTGGCGGTCGCCACTCCTCGCCCTCACGTAGCTTCGCCACTGGTTATAGGTACATTGAAAAATCTCATGTTTGGACGAATTGTTAGACTTCAAGTTTCACTGGTCATCCCACTGTTGAAAACCAATTTCGGGCATCAACATGGCTGATTAGTTGACCTTTTATTTCAGTTTTTAGATTATGTTCCAAGAAAGAGAACCTGGTGAGGGAAGTTATGATAACGCTTTAATCAAATCAACAAAAAAGAAGATGGCAACGGAATAATTGGACATCATAAATTAGAAGGCAGGAACAACCTTGGTCATATGGTTCATCCGTTGACTCCAATCTCATTATCTTCTCTGTGCTTGATATCAATCATCAATTTAAATCAGCAGTTAGACCAGTTGTTCATTATAGTGTGCTCGCCTCTACATGTACGAGTTTGAATCTCCCTCTTAATTTGTAAATCAAACAGAATAAGAAACTTTTGATTTGGGGCGCTGCCTAATTCTAGCTCAGATTATATGAGAATAATCTGCATGACAGCATATGCTGAGTTGGAATCCCACCTTTCAGATAACTTTAATTCTTTCAGAATGAGCCTAATGTTTCTCATTTTGTATATAACGACTTTGTACGTGCCGAAGGAAACCACATTAACATCCACTGATCCACAAACATTGTATGAAATTTAGAAGAAACATGGCAGCCATATCTCTTGATCCAAGGCTTAACCTCCAAGCAACTAAAAAATCTAACCAACATGGAGTTGTACTCGAAGAAATCGAAGGTCTCATCCGAGTTCACAAAGACGGACACGTTGAAAGGCCCCCGATGATCCCAAGTGTCCCCAGCACTCTAGCTCTACCACCTGGTGTCGCGGCCAAAGACGTTGTCATTGACAAATTTACCAACTTATGGGCACGTATTTGTTGAATAGTAATCTTGTTTTAGGCCCAAGACAAGTGATCCAACCCAAAGCCAATGTGTGCACATGCTAGAGAATTCTAGCAAAGTTCAAGTTGGTGGAAGAGTCTAGAAGAATGGTGAGGATTCCACCAACATACAAGATTAATGTAGATAATTCTAGCTTAGGAAGGTAGTGGAATTATCTAGATATATCTAGCATGATGTTTCCATGTTTCTCCAAGGTTCCATCCATGCCTATAAAAGGTGAAGGCATCCACACCATTTGTAACAACCAAGAAAGAAGCAAGAAGAAGTGAGAGCAAGTAAGAGAGCAAGAAGTGTGAGAGTGTGAGAATGTTTGAGTGTTTCCTCTTGTACTAAGTTTGTGTGAGAATAAAAAATTTTGTATAACACTTTGAGTGTTCTTTCTCTTGCCTATCAATTCCGCTGCATTTCATTCTTCTTTGTGAGATAAACATCTCCAAAGTAGTGAAGCCTTTTTAAGTCCCAACAAAGTGGTATCAGAGCTATGGCTAGCAACGCTATGGCAGCCTTCCAAGTTCCAGTGCTCGACAACAACAACTTCGATAATTGGAGTATCAAAATGAAGGCCCTTTTGGGAGCACATGATGTCTGGGAAGTCGTGGAGAAAGGCTACACTGAGCCAGAAGATGAAGCTACTCTGTCCCAACCCCAGAAGGAGAGTTTGAAAGATTCAAGAAAGAGAGACAGGAAGGCTCTCTACCTCATCTACCAAGCATTAGATGACAATGGCTTTGAGAAAGTCTCAAGTGCAACCTCTGCCAAGCAAGCATGGGAGAAGCTTCAAACCTCTTACAAAGGAGCCGAACAAGTGAAAAAGGTTCGTCTTCAAGTACTAAGAGGTGAGTTCGAATCTCTACAAATGAAAGGGTCTGAATCAATCTCTGATTATTTTTCAAGAGTCTTAGCCGTTTCCAATCAATTAAAAAGAAACGGAGAAAAGTTAGAAGATGTTAGAATTATGGAGAAGATACTACTCTCGTTGGACCTCGAGTTCGAGCACATTGTCGTGACGATTGAAGAAACAAAGAACTTGGAAGAAATTAGTATAGAGCAATTAATGGGTTCGCTACAAGCATATGAAGAGAAACATAAGAAGAGGCAAGGGAATGATGAGCAGCTCCTCAAGACGCATGTCCAGCCAAAGAAGAAAGAAGAAAGCTTGGACAACGAGAGAAGCCAGTACAAAAGAAGTCGTGGTCGAGGTCGTGGACGTGGACAGGGACGTGGACGTGGTTTGAACTTCAACAACCATAGCAACTATGAAAGAGGAGGAAGCTCAACAAAAGGTCGTGGAAGAGGGCGCTCAAACTTGAGGTATGAAAAATCTCAAGTTCAATGCTACAATTGTCAAAAGTTTGGGCATTTTGCTTGGGAATGTAGAGCTCCAAGCAACAAGCTTGATGAGAAGGTCAATTATGTGAAAGAAGAGAAAGAAGACAATGGCGTTGTGCTACTAGCATGCCAGAACAATGATGGAGACCAAGACTATACATGGTACCTTGACACCGGCGCTAGCAACCACATGTGCGGAAGAAGAAGCATGTTCGTAGAGCTCAAAGAATCAGTGAGTGGCAACGTTTCTTTTGGAGACGAATCCAAAGTACCTGTAAAAGGAAAAGGTAACATCCTTATTCCCTTGAAAAATGGCGGTCACCAATTAATTTCAAATGTCTACTACGTGCCCAATATGAAAAGCAACATTTTGAGTTTGGGTCAACTCTTAGAAAAAGGTTATGATTTTCATACGAAAAATTATATCCTTTTTCTTAGAGATGACAAAGGAAGATTAATTGCCAAGGCGAAAATATCAAAGAATAGGATGTTTCCCATGAACATTCAAAACGATGTTGCAAAGTGTCTCAAGATATGTTACAAAGACATATCTTGGCTTTGGCATCTTCGTTTTGGGCATCTTAACTTTGGGGGATTGGAGTTATTATCTAAGAAGGAGATGGTGAGAGGCTTACCGTGCATCAGCCACCCTGATCAAGTTTGTGAAGGATGTTTACTTAGGAAATAGTTCAGGAAAAGCTTTCCAAAGGAGTCAACCACAAGAACCCAGAAGCCACTTGAGCTCATTCACACCGATGTGTGCGGCCCAATAAAACCAAGCTCGTTGGGTAAAAATAATTATTTCCTTCTCTTCATTGATGATTTTTCAAGGAAAACCTGGGTGTATTTCTTGAAGCAGAAATCAGAAGTCTTTGGAGCATTCAAGAAGTTCAAAGCCGCCGTAGAAAAAGAGAGTGGTTGCAAGATCAAAGCCATGAGATCTGATCGAGGAGGAGAATTCACTTCGAAGGAATTTCAAGAGTTTTGTGAAGCAAATGGAATTCGTCGACCTTTGACAGTTCCAAGATCCCCTCAACAAAATGGTGTGGCGGAAAGAAAAAATCGAACCATCCTCGACATGGCTCGAAGTATGCTTAAAAGTAAGAGATTGCCTAAAGAGTTATGGGCAGAAGCTGTAGCATGTGCTGTCTACCTATCCAATCGGTCTCCAACAAGAAGTGTGTGGGGAAAGACTCCACAAGAAGCATGGAGTGGAAGAAAGCCGGGTATCTCCCATCTAAGAGTTTTTGGAAGCATAGCCCATGTACACGTACCAGACGAGAAGAAAGAATTGATGTCTCACGTCAAGGCCTTCATGATCAAGCAATAATAGCTATTTCATGGATTTCTTTTTCTAGTTTGATATTTTATTAGGGTATTATGTATATATTGTGCTGAAATTAACTTAATATTGAAACTTGTTATTTACTTGTTATGCATTAATTATATAATTTTCTTTTCATACTACGAATTTCATTCACGTTATAAACCGTTGTTTGAGTTCGAGAACGTCATATTTGATGGAATCAACAACCAACAATGAACTCTTGTTGATCCATCAAACGAAGGATCCATATATGGACAATTGTCAAACCTCTACAACAACTTGTGATTTTTTAGTTTAAAAGATTGATCTGGAGAATGGCGGCAACTTTCTCGAGGTACAGAGTTTAATGATTCTCATTCTTTTGGATATATATAGTAGACCATATATGAGTCGTGTCTTCAATACTTTTTTTTAGTGCATCGATATTTTACACTAAAGGGAGTGAGAGTTTGGTTAAGTTACACAATGACCAACCTAATTTAGTATTGAATTCGTCATTTACGAGATTTGAACCTAAGAACTCTTATTTCCAAGTGAAGAGAAGTACCATCAGACCATAGTACTGAGTGACTCATCAATACTTAGATGGTCGAAAATTTGGAAGATATATTGCAATCTTTTCTGCATCGAATTTTCTTAAATTTTTGAAATTATTATACGAATTTGTTTTCTTCTAATTCGGTTTGTATTTAGGGTTTGCCTTTTAGTGTTTTCCTTGTCTTAATTGGTTTCCTTCCTGTTGATTGTCTTGGTCTGAATTGTATATAATCCAGGAAATGAATGATTTTTTTTATGTGTGTTTTGTGAATTCAATTGCAGAGAAGTATTATTGTTATATAGGGAACTAAAAGCAATGGTAGAGGGGGGCAAACATAAACCTAAGAAGGAGCGAGAATCGAAAAGGATTTTCGGTTGTCGGGATGGCGAAAAGGAGGGGAATGGAGAGAGGAGACATAGGTGAAAAAATAGAGATAAGAGAGATTGTGATCTAGTCATTCCGCAAGAGACGGGTTTTGTGATTCTGAGGACGAAAGGGACAATGTAGAGAAGGGCATTGAGGAGATAGGGAGAGTGGTAGTCATAGGAGGACTAGAGATAGAGAGAGGAAAAGGGAGAAAGAGAAAGAGAGAGAGGGCTTGGTAGAAGGAAAGGGACAAAGGTCGAAAGAGAAGGATGCGGAGTGATGATATAGGTGAGGAGGAGGTTGATGATGTTAGGGAGAGTGATAGGAAGCCACGTACGAAAGATGACAAGGAGAATGTGGAGAGAGGGGGGAAATGAGTAGAAGTAGGTCAGATAGACATTGGGATGGTCAAGTTGATAGCCCGGTAAAGAAGAGTGATGAAAATGATTTATTTATGAAAGAGAAGAAGCCAACCGAGGAGTTAGAGGATGAACAAAAGAAACTGGATGAGGAAATGGAAAGGCGGAGGAGGAGAGTTCAGCAGTGGCTGGAGTTCAGAAGAAAGAAGAAAGAAACTGAGGGAGAGAAGCATCGGGAAGTGGATGTTGATGAACCCAATTCTGTAAAGACCTGGACTCTTGAGGGAGAATCTGATGATGAAGAGAGAGGTATGGACGTTGACGGAGAAGCCTATCGCACTGACAAAGAGGATGAAGCTGTCTTGGAGGTTGATTCCGAGAATGAAACAGCTGCACCTGCTTTGCAGGATCATGAAATTGATCCATTAGACGCTTTTATAATTCTACGGTGCCGCCTGACGTTGAGAAGCTGGCCAATGCTGTGGAACAATCAATAGTTTCTGTTGAAAAAGGTTCAAATAAATCTTTAGGCAGAATAATTCCTGGGGAGGATTCAGACTCGGATTATGGGGACATTGAGAATAATGACAATCCCTTAGAAGATGAAGACGATGATGAGTTCACAAAAAAGGTGACAAACGAAAAAATGGAGAAACTTTGTCTAGTGGACCACTCAAAGATAGATTATGAACCATTCCGGAAAAATTTCTACATTGATGTGAAGGAGATCTAAAAAATGACCCAAGAAGATGTGGCTGCATACCGAAAACAGTTGGAATTGAAGATACATGGTAAGGATGTCCCAAAGCCCATTTAGACCTTACCCAACTGGAGTTACAAATAAAATCTTGGAAATGATAAAGAAGCTCGACTATGAAAAGCCAATACCAATTCGGGCTCAGGCATTGCCTATAATTATGAGCGGTCAAGACTGCATTGGCATTGCAAAAACTGGCTCAAGCAAAACCCTTGAATATGTGCTGCCAATGCTGGAGCATATCAAGGACCATCCACCTGTGGTAGCTGGATGAGCCTATTGGTCTTATAATGGCACCGAGTAGGGAGCTTGTGCAGCAGATTCACAGTGTTATTTTCAAGTTTGCTAAGGCACTTAGTCTCAGGTTTGTCCCTGTATATGGAGGTTCTGGTATTGCCCAACAGACCGGTGAGTTGAAGCTTGGTGCTGCATTTGTCGTCTGTACCCCCGGTAGGATGATAGACATACTTTGTACAAATGCAGGGAGGATAACAAACCTGCAGAGAGTAACTTACTTAGTTGTGGATGAAGCTGATCAAATGTTTGACTTGGGTTTTGGACTTCAAATCAATCGTAGTGTTCAAAGTATTGGGTCAGATCATCAGACTGTATTGTTTTCTGCCATATTCCCTCACCAGGTTAAAGTCTTGGCACGTAAAGTCTTAAACAGACCCCTGTCTCTGCTGCCCAAATGCTTCCCAATGGTGGATTACCTGTTTCTTTTTCAGGTGTCCTTGGTGGTGTAACTTTACCAGGAACAGCAGCCGTTGTGCCTGGGATGGGTATGGTGTTGGATAATGGCCAAATTAGTGGCCAAGTGGACAACAAGCCAAATCACCTTTCGGCTATTAAACAAACCAAAAGAATGAAGGACATAATGATGTGGGAACATCATTATGAGGTTTTCCTTTATGATGTGGCCACATGAGTGGCAATTATGATGTTTGTTCATTTTGTTTATATTAAGGCATTTGGTTATGCCTTTGGTTTTGGGGGTTGGGAACGACAGATTAGAGAGAAGAAGAGGTGGGTTGTTGTTTTCTATCCTCTATTTGTGCCATCATTCATTCTAAGATATTGTGCTACATTTTGTGGTTTTTGGGAGAAAAGAATTTGATATGTGTTTCTTCTTCTCCATTTGTTCTTTGTATGAGTGAGAGCTATTGGGTGTATATGAGATATTGGGTTTGAGAGTTCAACTCTATTTGTAATTTCCATTTTGATATTAGTGGAATTTCCTCGCTGTCTCTGAACTGGACGTAGGCTTACGCTGAACCAGTATAAATCCTTGTGTCATTTGGATTATTTGTCTTGTCATATTTTGCCATATTAGCTTATTGGTTTCATATTTGATGCTTCCGCACAACAAGTGGTATCAGAGCTCTGGGTTTCAACTTGGGGTTTTGTACTAATATGTCTATGAAACCTTCGAATATGTCGGTGAAATATGATATTGAAAAATTCAATGGGAGGAATGATTTTAGCCTTTGGCGGGTTAACATGCGAGCTGTGCTAGTTCAACAAGGGTTGCTTAAGGCGCTACAGGGTGTGGAAGCCTTGCCACAAGATTGGTCTACTGAAGAAAAAGAAGATGCTTTGAATTGAGCACATAGTGCAATTATGTTATCACTATCTGATGAAGTTCTTCGTGAGGTGGATAATGAAACTACTGCAGCTGGTTTGTGGCTTAAGTTGGAGAGTATATATATGACCAAATCCCTCACCAATCGTTTGTATTTGAAACAACGTTTGTACACTCTCCGTATGACTGAAGGTACACCTATTCAAAACCATCTTGATGAGTTTAATAAGGTTATTATGGATTTGAAAAGTATGGATAATAAAATTGATGATGAGGATCAATCTTTGATTTTGTTGTGTTCTTTACCTCCTTCGTATGCGAATTTTGTTGAAACTTTGTTATATGGGAGAGATTTTATTTGTATGGAGATGTAAAAGCCGCTTTGAATTCAAGAGAGTTAAAGAACAAAGTATTTGGAAATTTGAATGATTCTCATTATGAGGCTTTGATAGCAAGAGGCAGAGATAGAGAATATGGTTCAGGTAGTAATAAAGGAAATTTGAGATCGAAGTCTAAGACTAGAACCAACACATGCAACTATTGTCGCAAGGAAGGGCATTGGAAAGTTGATTTCCCAAAACTGAAAGATAAATCTAATGGTTCCTTTAATGTTGGTGCTAGTGCGAATGTCGTTGATGACGACTTTGACTTTGTTCTATGATGACAGTTGGCTACACCAGATTTGAAAAAAAAAAAAAGGAATCTGGGGTTGTGGGTACTCTTGAATCTCTTCGCTACATATGGAGATTTAAGAGTTTGTAAGGATTCTTTTGTTATGATGTGTTTGTGTTTTGTCAGTTGCCTCTTCATTGTTTTTTGTTTGTTTTGGATATTGGTATGGTTTTGCCTTTTGGTAGAATTGTATTCAGTGAGGACCAATTTGTTGAGGTCTGCAAAGTTTTGATAGTGAGACACCTAATGCGGAACATTTGTGTGGAACCCTCTTGTAGGAGGCAAGTTATATGTTTTCTAACTTTGGTCTATGGACATTTGGTTGGATTTGTTTGCCACTGCTATTTGGTCTGTTGGTCTCCATCATCTGCAATTAGTTTTCTTGAAGACTCTAGTTGAGGTATGATTTTGGATCTCCTACTGATTATTTGAATTTGAAATATTTGGTTATCCTATTGATGCTTTGTAATGATGGTAAACTTGAGTGAATGGCATAATATTGATATTCATAGGATCTGAATTTAGGTGAAACGTTTTGTATGTAGTATGTTAAACCTTGTTGCCAAATTTTGTAATCAGTTTTGACTTGGAGAATGTGCCATGCTAAGTGAATGAGTCTATTGGTGCAGTTTAAGACCATGGTGTTTGTGAGCAGGTGAAGTTCGTTGTGTGTTCAACTTTGGTATGTTGTGCTTGATCTTTTGTTGGTAATATTAAAGAATTCAGTTCTTCGTTTGAATCACCTTTGTTTTGATCAAGGCACTTATGGTTTGCAAATTTGGAGAAGACGGTAGATAAATGGTCTACTTTTGTTGGCTTTGGTACAATTTGAGTCGAGGTGGAGATCATTATAGTACCAGAAAGTTTGGGGAATTTGATTTAGTTCCCGTTGTCTTTAGTTTGTACTTTGGGTGCTTATGGTGATTGTTGATTCGATTCTGTGTTGTTTTCGGAATTTGGCCAGGGTGGAGATTGTTGGATAATGGCCAAATTAGTGGCCAAGTGGACAACAAGCCAAATCACCTTTTGGCTATTAAACAAACCAAAAGAATGAAGGACATAATGATGTGGGAACATCATTATGAGGTTTTCCTTTATGATGTGGCCCTATGAGTGGCAATTATGATGTTTGTTCCTTTTGTTTATATTAAGGCATTTAGTTATGCCTTTGGTTTTGGGGGTTGGGAATGGCAGATTAGAGAGAAGAAGAGGTGTGTTGTTGTTTTCTATCCTCCATTTGTGCCATCATTCATTCTAAGATATTGTGCTACATTTTGTGGCTTTTGGGAGAGAAGAATTTGATATGTGTTTCTTCTTCTCCATTTGTTCTTTGTATGAATGAGAGCTATTGGGTGTATATGGGATATTGGGTTTGGGAGTTCAACTCTATTTGTAATTTCCATTTTGATATTAGTGGAATTTCCTCGCCGTATCTGAACTGGACGTAGGCATACGCCGAATCAGTATAAATCCTTGTGTCATTTGGATTATTTGTCTTGTCATATTTTGCCATATTAGCTTATTGGTTTCATATTTGACGCTTCGGCACAACATCTTGCACTTGTTGGACACTAGGGGGCAGCTCGGGTTGCAGCAATTGCAGTTGCCATGAATTTGAAGCATAACCTGGCAAAAATTCAAGCTGATGCAATGCCCGAGCACTTTGAAGCAGAGTTGGAAATAAATGACATTCCCCAGAATGCCCGATGGAAGGTTACCCACAAGGAAACTTTGGGCCCTATATCAGACTTGACTGGAGCTGCCATTACTATCAGGGGTCAATATTTCCCGCCAGGCAAGGTTCCAGGGCCAGGAGATTGCAAGGTGTTCCTGTTTATTGACGGTCTTACTGAACAATCTGTCAACAGAGGTAAAGCAGAAATAAAACGCAAGTCGGAAGAAATCATGAATCAGGCATTACCACTCTCGGGCGGTGCTCAGCAACGCAGATATCAAGCTGTATAAGTGAGAACGTGATTCCTACTTACTTTTTGCATAATTTTATCTGCGTTTGCTGAACTTAATCTGCCTCTCAGTTCTTGGTTTATTATTTCTCAGTCACCTAATGAGTTTTCTTTTTGATTTTTTCTATTTAATAGAATATTTTTGTCTTTCCACATGTCCTATCTATCCTGCTGATCTTCAATATTCAACTTACTTTACGATTTTTATTTAGGAGTCATTTTATTTTTTACAACGAATAATCTGATACATTTGGATTTAATTGTGTGAATAGCTATGAATTTGTTTTGTCTTGCTTTGCACAATTTTCAGTGCACTTTTGATCTTTTTTTTTTCCTTCCTTTGTTTGTGATTTCCCCTGGTGCGAGGGACATTATGTTCATATGCTCGCATGCTCAATATTTTCTTTGCCGTTATGAAGCTGTGCAAGAGATGCGATCATGGTGCGATTCTTCAGTTTAAAGGGATGTAAGTGTTTTAGAATCCTCTAGTCCATATTGTTTTTTTCTTGTTCATGAGTTGTAGAACCTGTGAATTCGTTTGTTTGGGTTCTTTCCTTGGTGCTTACCCAGGTTTTGTTTGGGAATTGCTGGAGCCGATCAGCTGCCCTCCAAAATGGATTTGCTTTTGTGGCGTTGTTCGCTATAACGGGTTACTGAGTTCTGCAGAGATAACTAACCCTGTACAATTTGCTTTAGTTTTGCTGCTTTCGACTCTGTTCACTTTTTGATTACCGTGATCATTTTATTTGTTGCAAATGCATTTTATGATCTAAATTATGAATAGCAGGCTTTGGTTTTGCTTTCTAGTTAAGATTTTCAGTTTTGGCTTGTTTACGTTCTTTTGCTTCTCATTAGCAGATTTAATTTGTCCTCTTTCTTGTGGAGACGATCTTATAATGTAGACAGTAGTTAACCAACACAGTGATGATATACTGATGTCTTTTGTTCATTTCAGCTTCAGCTATCAACAAAACATAAGCCAATCGGAATGATTTCTTGCCAAAGGTCAGAAAATCCCCTCTTCATTAAGTATGTGTTGACCTTAAAAACTATCAAGCCTACGTGGCGCGCAGGCCGAGTAATTAATAAGCTAACTACGTCATTCGGTTGTGTGCGGGGCGTGCCAACTCGTCGGCCAAGCTCGGCCGAGGAGTAAAATTTGTTGATGTTGCGTTGGGTGCGCTGCTGACTTCTAAATCTCGCGACTGTGGCCGAGGAAGGAACACTCTCGGCCTTCGGGTTCTAGAGCCTGAAGACAAGGCTGCTAGTTCTGTGAAGTTCAATATCAAATTCGGCTTTCAATGTGCCGAATGTAATAACTTGTAACACCTCACTTCGTCGAGAAGGCTGATGAGATGACCTCGACCAACAAGGATTCGGAAATCCTTCTCGACCGAGACTTGGATAGGTAACCAACCGTCATTGCCGCAGTGCTGTTGATGCCAACGGAAGATGTTGCGAGATCGGCTGATTCTACGGTGACAGAGCTATCTATACCGACTTAAGATATCACCGGTTGCTTTCACAGTGCTGTTGATGCCAACGGAAGATGTGTCAGCGAAAAGAGAAAATAAAAAATCTCAAGTTGTTGAGAGAGTTTGTGCAGGGCAGTTGTGTCTTGAATTGGAGGTCTCTCGAATAATGCATGACCCCTTGTATTTATAGTAGCAGAACACTAGGATTGTCGATGTAAATAATGGGAATATTAGTATGTATGATCCCTTAACCTTAGAAACCGACCGAGACTTAAACTTCTCGAATTATCCCAAATGGATCCATTGGCCTTGATGATTTCCTAGAAACCAACCGAGACTAAACCTCTCGAATTATCCCATATTTTCCTTATACTCTTGTGCTGATTACCCCACACATGCATGAATTGCAAGAGATTGGCTCATTTCCCACGAAAGTACATGATTATTCCATCAACTTGATCAGCACCAAGCCACATGCATGATAACATTTAATCATTATCACCAATCCTGAACTGGATAATAACAATTTCAAGAAATCCATTCCCGTCCTGCTTGCATCTCATTACCTTTCTCCACGTATAGGTAATCTTTCAAATTAGTCTCCACCTTGGTTACTAATTGATGCCACCACGTGCTAGGACTATCCTCACCCGTGTTGAATGCTAAGAATCCCAAATTAAATCTAACTGTTATGCTTGCTTCAATACAGCTTGCGCTGTGTTGGAATGCATGCAAGTCATATCTTTTGTTAAAATGCATGCATAAAATAAACATGTTGGATGACTAGTGAAGTTAGGCTAGTCAACATTCTTTGTGTAAATTAGGCAAGTTAGGAAATTAGGCAAGTTAGGCAAGTTAGGCAAGTTAGGCTTATGTCTACTTTTTTTTCCTATATATATGTTTCATTTGTAATTGTTTCTTCATGAAATACACATAAAAAATTCTACATGGTATCATAGCAGGAACTCTAAATTCCTGGCTCTGTTGATCGTTTCCGCTAAGTTTCTTTTACACTAAGCCAAGATGGCTGGAGAACATTATGAAGCTGAGAGCTCGATGGATGCTTTAGCTCTACCTAACGTTGAAATCAACCCTAATCAACGTCTCAGTTCTATTTTGTTGAACGAATTCAACTATCTTCCATGGAGCCGTGCTGTTTCTCTCGCACTTGGAGGGAGATCAAAGCTTGGCTACGTAAATGGTGCCATAAAAGCTCCAGCAGTCACTTCTCCTACCTACGAGTCGTGGCTATGTATAGACCAGTTGGTCATGTCTTGGTTGCTTAACTCAATGGAGCGTAGGATTGCTGAAATTTTCAGCTATTCTGAGTCGTCCATGCATCTCTGGAAGCAAGTCAAAGAGATGTATGGAAATCAAAATAATTATGCCCGTGTCTTTCAACTTAAGAAGGATATTTCGAGCTTGCAACAAGGAGGAAAAGCCTTTGTTCAACATCTTGGCAACCTTACAAGCATGTGGAATCAACTTGATGTCTATCGCCCTCATACCACCGATGCCACCATGTTGATCAAGAGAGCAGAAGAAGACAAGATTTTTCAACTCTTGGCAAGCTTAGGCTCAGAGTTTGAAGATCTCAGAAGTCACATTTTAATGAATGTTGAACTTCCTTCATTCACTGGTGTTTGTGCCATCATTCAAAGGGAAGAAGTAAGGAGGAAAGTAATGAGTCAAGATACAAAAAATCCTATTCCTGAAACTAGAGCATATGTCTCCAACAACAAGCGTCCTGAGGGCAAAGTTTATAAGGGAAAAAGACCAGATTTGAAGTGCAGCTACTGTGATTCACATGGACATACAAGAGACAGGTGTTGGATTCTTCATCCAGAATTGAAGCCAAAGGGTCCCCAAAGACAGTTGAGTAACAATGGCTACAAGGCAAATTCTGCAGCTATCTCTTCGACTGAAGGAATGGTAAACTTCACTACCAATCCTACAACATTAATCAATGATTTTGCAGCATATCTCCATAACAAACAGCTGCATAACAATGGAGATGAAGCTCATGAAGCTACAGTAGCTAAAAAAAAGGATCACACTGCCTTACTTGGACAATTTGCTGGTTTCTTGGCTGAGCATGATCATGTTGCGCAGAAGGATATTCCAGGTATTTCAAGTGCCTTATGTACTGCCTTAAATGCTAGTAATGAACATGATTATTGGATCATTGACTCAGGTGCTACGGATCATATGACAAATCAAATTAATAACTTGCATGATTTCAAAACATTGTCAAAACCGTCTCAAGTGTCAGTAGCCAATGGAAAAGGTGCATTAGTTGTAGGAAAAGGAAAGGTCAACTTACTCTCAAAACACATAGAGTCATCAGCTCTTTACATTCCGTCATTTCCTTTTCAACTTCTATCAATAGGAGCCATCACCAATTCTCTAAACTGTCTAGCTATTTTTTCTCCCCACAATGTTGTTTTTCAGGACATCATCACCAAGAGAACGATTGGTGAAGGTTTCTTTTTGAATGGTCTTTACTACTTAGCTAAAGATACTAAGGATCCCAAGGTTTTTCAAGTCAGTTCAAGTGTGTCTCAAGATCAACAACTTTGGCATCAACGTTTGGCTCATCCTTCTGAAAAAGTGATGTCTTTCTTATTCCCAAAATTGTGCAAAGACAAGTTGCACTGTGATGTTTGTCATTTGTCTAAATTTTCCAGGTTGCATTTTGAGTCCTCCACCAATAAAGCCAGTCATCCGTTTGAAATCATTCATTCAGATATTTGGGGTCTAATACTAGAGTCATTTGATGGATATAGATATTTTGTAACCTTTGTTGATGATTTCACAAAAATGACTTGGTTGTATATTTTGAAATTTAAGAGTGAACTTCCAATTGTTTTTCAAGATTTTCATAAACTGGTTGGCACTCAATTTGCATCAAAAATTCATATATTAAGATCCGACAATGGCACTGAGTATATGTCCCATAACATGTCTCAATACTTGAGTATTCATGGCATCTTGCATCAAACAACATGTGTTGGCACACCTCAACAAAATGGAGTGGCCGAAAGAAAAAATAGAGATCTTCTTGAGAAGACAAGATCAATCATGTTTCATATGAATGTACCCAAGAAATTTTGGTCACAAGGAATACTTACAGCTGCCTATCT
Organism: Malus baccata; assembly: GCA_006547085.1. NCBI lineage: Eukaryota > Viridiplantae > Streptophyta > Magnoliopsida > Rosales > Rosaceae > Malus > Malus baccata. The sequence goes on from VIEB01000901.1 coordinate 37,656, forward strand.
TATTAATAGATTGCCTAGCAAAATACTCAGTTTCAAGTCCCCATTTGAGATGCTAAAAGGCAGAAAAATTGATCTTTCACACTTGAGAGTTTTTGGCTCCACCTGCTTTGTTCACAACAAATCCCCTCATCATGATAAATTAGATCTTAGAGCTATCAAATGTATTTTCTTGGGTTACTCGTCCACTCAAAAAGGCTACAAGTGTACAATCCAATCACAAATAAGCTTCTAGTTTCAAGGGATGTAAGGTTTAATGAAAATATGTCCTACTTCTCAAAGAAACTAAGTGATGCAGATCAGGGGGAGTTTTTGAGTGATATGTTTCCATTGCCTATTGTCCCGTACTACCAAGAAAATCCTCCATCATGTGACACTACAAGTCCATCACCTGAACATGCTCCCTCCCAAGTCACAAATGTTGAGCATCCAGTCCAGATTCGTCGAAACCCTTCTAGGGTTCGTCAACCCCCACTTCGACTACATGATTATGTCACCTACACCTCTAGGTATCCTCTCACAGATTTTATTTCCTATAAGCAGTTTTCACCCTCTCATATCTCATTTCTTAGTGCCTTGGATCATACTCATGAACCACAAACATTTCAAGAAGCAAGTAAACATAAAGTTTGGCAAACTGCAATGAGGGACGAACTGCAAGCTCTTCATGAAAACAAAACCTGGAGTGTAATTAAACTTCCCACAGGGAAGAAAGCAGTGGGTAGCCGTTGGGTGTACAAGACAAAGTTCAACTCAGATGGGACTATTGAAAGACACAAAGCTCGTTTAGTGGCTCGTGGCTTTACTCAGACTTATGGCTTGGATTACAAGGAAACCTTTGCTCCCGTAGCCAAAATGAACACTGTAAGGGTTCTCTTGTCAGTTGCTGTGAATCAATCTTGGCCTCTCTATCAAATGGATGTGAAAAATGCTTTTTTGCATGGGGAATTAGAGGAGGAAGTGTACATGAAACTACCACCAGGGCATCCTCAATCGAGCGATCCTGACATGGTTTGTAAACTGCACAAATCTATTTATGGTCTGAAACAGTCTCCACGTGCCTGGTATGCAAAACTAAGCTCAGTCCTTGAAGAGTTTGGCTTCCAAAGAAGCAGTGCAGATTCTTCCCTATTTGTTTGTAATGGCTCAGTTGGAAAAGTCGTTGTTTTAATCTATGTAGATGATCTCATAGTGACAGGTGACAGTGATGCAGAAATCCAATCTCTCAAGATTGCTCTTCGAAACAAATTTGCAATCAAGGATTTGGGCCGCCTCAAATATTTCCTTGGTATTGAACTTGCGACTTCACATCAAGGTCTCTTTCTCAATCAAAGAAAATATATCCTTGATCTCTTGCAGGAATCTAACTTAATGGATTGCAAGCCTTCACGCACCCCTCTGGATAGTAAGCTGCAACTCACTACTCACAGTGAAGTTCTTTCCAATGTTACTGAATATCAAAGATTGGTAGGAAAACTTATTTATCTCACAATCACGCGGCCAGATATCTCCTATGCTATGAGTATTGTGAGTCAGTTTATGCATGCTCCTACATCAGTTCATATGCAGATTGTGAAGAGAATTCTTCGTTATCTAAACGCGTCTGTTGGTCGCGGGATCCTTATGACAAAGAATGACAGCACTGCCATCATGGGTTACACAGATGCTGATTGGGCTGGGCACTCTCTTGATCGCAAATCAACCACAGGTTTTTGTACCTTTGTAGGTGGGAACTTGGTAACATGGCGCAGCAAGAAGCAAAACGTTGTAGCTCGTTCCAGTGCAGAGGCCGAGTATCGAGCTATGGCATCCACTGCTTGTGAACTTATTTGGCTAAAAAGTCTTCTGTTTGATTTAGGGTTTCACAGTAAGGAACCTATATCTATGTTCTGTGACAATCAAGCTGCCATGCATATTGCTTCCAATCCTGTATTTCACGAGCGAACGAAGCATATTGAAGTGGATTGTCATTATGTTCGAGCACAAGTTCAAGCCAACATCATCAACACTCATTACACTCGCAGTCATGATCAATTGGCTGACATTTTTACTAAACCTCTTCCTACGGCTCAGTTCATGCGCATTCTGTCCAAGCTTGGCTCAAGGAATCCCCTCGATCCAGCTTGAGGGGGAGTGTTGGAATGCATGCAAGTCATATCTTTTGTTAAAATGCATGCATGAAATAAACATGTTGAATGACTAGTGAAGTTAGGCTAGTCAACATTCTTTGTGTAAATTAGGCAAGTTAGGCAAGTTAGGAAATTAGGCAAGTTAGGCAAGTTAGGCTTATGTCTACTTTCTTTTCCTATATATATGTTTCATTTGTAATTGTTTCTTCATGAAATACACATCAAAAATTCTACACGCTGCATTTATCTCGTACAAGAAAAGTGTCAAGATAATTCATTATTAAAACATAATTATTATGATTAAAAGTCATAATATTATCTCATAACAACAACAAAGTTATCTTAACTTTTCCTACCCGACGGTGTGAAGCTATACTTACTCAACGGCCTCGATTACTCGAGCCGATGATGTAAATTTGGGTCCAAACAGTATGCTATCAGTAGATTATTATACAAACAACAACAAAAACAAAACATTTTCTCATTAAGTGGGGTCGGCTATATGAATCCTAGAACGCCATTGCGCTCGGTTTTGTGTCATATCCTCCGTTAGATCCAAGTACTCTAAGTCTTTTCTTAGAGTCTCTTCCTTTCCTAGGTCTTCCTCTAACCCTTCGGCTCTGGACCTCTGTCCCGTAGTCACATCTTATAATCGGAGCGTCAGTAGGCCTTCTTTGCACATGTCCAAACCACCGTAACCGATTTTCTCTCATCTTTCCTTCAATTTCGGCTACCCCTACTTTACCTTGGATATCCTCATTCCTAATATTATCATTTCTCATGTGCCCACACATCCAACGAAGCATCCTCATCTCCGCTACACCCATTTTATGTATGTGTTGATGCTTCACCGCCCAACATTCCGTGCCATACAGCATTGCCGGCCTTATTGCCGTCCTATAAAATTTTCTCTTGAGCTTCAGTGGTATACGGCGGTCAAGCAAATTTTTATAATGAATAAAAATAAAATAAAAACAATCAAGAGGCTAAAAATTATAATATAATTGGAAAGAGAAGTTCAATATATATCGTAGTGGATTCTCTCATTATAATTTTGATACTTACACATTACATCTCTCTTCCAAACTGATATAGCATTGATGATGATGAGATGATGATGGTGATGTTGAACGTGGTGCGATTCTTCAGTTTGAAGGCATGTATGTGCTTTAGAATCAAGGGATGCGAACGTGGTGCGATTCTTCCGTTTGAAGGGATGTATGTGCTTTTACAATCTTCTGGTCGATGTTTTGTCTTTTTTTTTGTTCCCTGAGTCGTGGGACCTGTGAATTCATTCATATGGGTTCTTTCCTTGCTGTCCAGGTTCTGTTTGGGATTTGGTGGAGCCGATGAGCTGCCTTATAAAAGAATTTGCTTTTGTTGGAGTTATTCGCTATAACGGGTTGCTGAGTTCCTTCAGAGACAACTAACCCTCCGCATTTTGCTTTAGTTTTGCTACTTTTGACCTTTTGACCTTTTTATTTTCGTGGTCATTTTATTTGTTGCCACTTAAGCTCAAGGGAAAATTTTATAGGACGGCAATAAGGCCGGCGATGCTGTATGGCACAGAATGTTGGGCGGTGAAGCATCAACACGTACACAAAATGGGTGTAGCGGAGATGAGAATGATTCGTTGGATGTGTGGGCACACGAGAAAGGATAAGATTAGGAATGAGGATATCCGGGGTAAAGTAGGAGTAGCCGAAATTGAAGGAAAGATGAGAGAAAATCGGTTACGGTGGTTTGGACATGTGCAAAGAAGGCCTACTGACGCTCCGATTAGAAGATGCGACTATGGGACAGAGGTTCAGGGCCGAAGGGGTAGAGGAAGACCTAGGAAAACTTTGGAAGAGACTCTAAGAAAATACTTAGAGTACTTGGATCTAACGAAGGACATGACACAGGACCGAGCATAATGGCGTTCTAAGATTCATATAGCCGATCCCACTCAGTGACTTGGATTTTCCAAGTCTCCAACCGAGAAGTTTTCCTCACTCGGAAAATTACGGGAACACTATCCCAACCTACATGCTCCACTCAGAAAGCTTCAACATACAAGCTTCAACAAAAGAAAATTCAAAGAACTTAGCGAAGAAGGCTTTGGTGTATTTAACACAATACGTTGAAATGAAGGAAAGCTTATTTATTGATATCCCCGATAAGCTACAAATATGTACATATACATGAGTCAAAATAAACAAACAAGATGGAGCCTTCACAAAGGTTGCTTAGGAGAAGTCTCAGCAGTCGGTAGAGCCCCAGAAAGAGAAGGCATCAGAGGGGGATCATTTGGAGCCTCAGTACTGGACAGAACCCTAGAAGGAGGAGGCATCAGAGGTTGATCATTTGGAGCTTCATTACGCGGTACAGCCCCAGAAGACGAAGGCAATAAATGCCTTTGGAACAAACCCACAAATCTCGGATGATCAAGTAAAACCTGACCATCAGTTTCCTTCATCTGGTCAAGCTTCCTCTTCATGTTTGTAGCATAGTCATGTGCGAGCCGGTGCAACTGTTTATTCTCATGCTTGAGCCCTCTAATCTCCTGTTTGAGACTCATCACTTCGGCCGCCAATGATTCAACTTGGCGGGTTTGAGCAAATAGGCGTTGGGCCATATTAGACACAGAACCTGCACACTGAACACTGAGAGCCAGCGAATCCTTAACAGCTAACTCATCAGACCGTTTGGAAAGTAGCCTGTTATCTTTAGGAGTGAGAAGGTTCCTGGCCACTACCGCAGTGGTCATATCATTCTTCATCACGGAATCCCCAACGGTAAGAGGACCAGTAGGGGAGACGAAGGATGGGCGCCATATGTTGTCTGGAGAAGGCGGGGCTGCCTCTTCAACAAGGTTCAAGTCAAAACGATGGTCGGAGGGGCCATACATTTTCAAAGGTGTTGAAGAGAGAAGAGGTCGGACAAATCAAGATCTTAGAAGTGCAAGAATGAAGCTTCTACTGGTGGAGATTCAAGTGTGCTTTGGAACTTAATGCCAACCCCTATAAAAAGCTGCACTCGACGGAGCTTCAGACATCGAAGAGGCGCCTGCTCAGAAATCGAAGAGGCGTTTGCTTTCTCAAAAGCTGGGCTGCTTAGAGACCACGAGGGTTGATCTCATTTCAACACCACTCCATTTTACCCCCCATGCTTTGCATCATTACTTCACTTTCACTTTCACCTTCACTTTCACCTTTGCATCATTACTTCACTTTCACCTTTGAATCATTTCAACACCACTCCATGTCCCCCTCCATTGCCTTGCACTTCCTCTATAAAAGGAAGTGTGTGTAACATAAATTTAGTTCATATTTGGTTAGATCATTCACTCCCATTTCAACACAACCTTCATCCAAACACATCCATTCATCTTCACATCCATTCATCCATACAAACAAACCTTTAAACACTCACCAACACCTTGTGCCGTAGCAAAGGAAGGAAAGGAAAGTGCTTGGACGTGCTTGCTGTCAACTTGGACCGTTGGAGCGTTTAGGTGTTTTCTTTTTTTTGTTTCCAATGTTTAAATTCATTTTCTTTCGTTTTGTTGTTAACATGAGTGGCTAAACCCCTATTGGCTAGGGGTGATTTCAAAGCCATGATTATGTGTACAATATGATTTGATAAATTCCAGTTATGAATTATTGAATCATGAATGCAATTGGCTTAACTGTTTGATTGATAACTTATTTGTATTTGTTGATTAAGGGTCGACACTTAATTGGCATGCATAAATCCGATGCTAGAGTATAAGAAAGTTTCACATAATCGTTACAAACTTATATTCACAAGTAGTGGAGGTCGCTTATAAACGATCGCGTTAAGTTTAATTCCTAGCATGAATGACATGATGTCATAGTTGCAAGTGCTTTGTCAATGCTTATGATTTTCATTAAACGTAATGATCTTTAATTGTATCTCTATTATGATGTCATGTAGGGAACTTTTGAAGAATGTTTTGGGTTGTCGAATGATGTCATCCAATCCATTAAAACAAGGAAAATCTGAGGGTTAACTAGTGATGTCACGGTTAATTTGGGGCATTGTCATTTATAATTCAATGAAGTAGTAACTGGAAATCGAGTTGTTTGCATACATGTCATGTGTGGAGAAAAAGCCTCTAGCTATCCCATCATCCATCTAAATTCCTAAATTTGTTTTCAAACCTGTTTTTAAGTTATAATTTGTTTTGTTATTTTAAGTTCGTCCAAATCAAAATCCCCCGTTACTTTCTTGTTTCAAATTGTTTTAAACTTGTTTTGTTTGTGTTCTAAGTGTTTTGAGCCAAGCCCAAACCTTATTTTCATCCAAAATTGTGTTTAGTGTCACAAACTGCCTAGTTGGTGTTTTAGGCAAGTTTGAGTATTTTCATCTTATTTTGAGTCTTGTGAACTAGTTTTGAGTCTTTTGAATCTATCATAAAGCTTTTAAGTTTGTTTTTGTGTTTTTGAGTCAGTTTAGAGTCAATTAGCAATCCCTCCTAATCCCCGGCCAAGAACGATCCCTACTTATACTACAATTGTCAAAAGAGGGTTAAATTTGTGTGTTAAGATAATTTTCGCATCACCTCTCGAATGAAGCCTGCTTCGATTAGCTTGTCAATTTCAGCCTTAATTTATGAGATGAGCTCAAATCGATAGCATCTTTCAGTTTGCTTTTTCGGTCACGTTCCAAGCTTTACTGCAAGATGATGCATGGCTATGGTAGGGTCAAGGCCGGACATTTCTTTGTAGGTCCAAGGAAAGATGTCTTTGCTCTCCAATAGCAGTTAGTAGTACTCCTCGATCTTGTCCGCACTTAGCAGTGCACTTACGAAGATAGGCTTCGACTCCTCATTTGTGCCTAAGTTAAGCTTATTGAGATCATCAACCGTGGCTTGCCCCCTTCATCCTTGGAGGTTTCATTCTCTTTGTCTTCTTGGACTGTGATGTGGAAGACGTCTTGGACCTCTTCTTCAATGTCGTCCCCATTGGGCTTGTTAGCGTGAAGATTGGCCAGTGTTACGATGATGCACTTTTTTTCCTTTAGTTGTCCTTTTGTGTTGACTTCCAAGGTTGCTTGGCGCTTTATCCTTGACGAAATTGAGCTTTGAACGTCGTCTTTTGCTGCTAGACCATCGAGCTTTTTTTCTTTTGGTATTGTCTTCCTCTTTCTAAAAGACTGTTTGGTTTCTTCAAGTCTTTCCAAGGCCGACAGTCGTGGAGGAGAGCTAGTCGTGTTGCATTATTTTTTAGGTTCTAACAATCTTTCAAAAACAGAGTTTTGGGGTGTTGGCTTGTTAAGCCGCTTGAAGACGGAAGTTTGGTCTTAACCACCAATGTGATCAAGTGCTGAAATTCTGGGTTTTAAATTATCCAACCTATCAAAGACTAACGTTCAAGGGGCAGGTTTAGACTTTTCTTGATTTTGTTCAACGTTCACGTTGATGTGTTGAGCGCTAACGTTTTTCACTTTGCTTGAAATCTTCACACATGTATTTGATGTGAAGCCAAGTCCAACTTTATTGTTGTCAACTCCGTAACCATGCTCATTCAACTTCTTTTGAGTCTCGGTGAGGTCACGTTCTTTGTCGTTGACGGTGTTTGCATTCTTCTTTTCAAGATTTGAAGATGAGGCGAAATCATACCCAACCTTTGACATGAGTTTGTAAGCGTTTGGGTTGAAACTTTCTTCAGTCCTCTTGGTTGGAAGAGAGCTACGAAACCTTGTCATGGTTTTGAAACTTTAGCATTGCCTAACTGTGTCAGAGGTAAAACTATATTTGTCTTGAGTAGCTTTACATCGTCCTTGTGCAACTATGTGTCGGCTTTGCTTGTTCCAGTTTTGAATAGGGATTGCCTATTTTTTCTTCTTGATACTGGGATGTATCGGAAGACAGGTATGTTTGGTCTTTTTAAGGGCGTCATACTCCTTTTGGTTGTTATGGGCTTAGTAGACTCATTGTCGTATTGCTTGAAGATGGCACGACTTCCCCTTTTTGCTTTTTACGCACGGCTTGCCACTCCTGCTTTTTGGGTATGGCTTTGCCTGTAGATTTGATCTCATTTGGAAGAGCTTCGGGCACTATTTCTTCATCCATGTAGAACTTGGCATCCACAAAGTGTGATTTGACTTCGGTGAAGGGTTTGGTCTCGCCTTGTATCACCTTTACTCTTTCTCGGTAGAACTTTAAGCATTAATGAAGGGTGAACGACACTACTCCATTCTCGTGGATCCAAAGCCTTCCTAAGAGCAAACTCTATGAAGTTCTTACATCAATCACGTGGAATAGCGTGCTTAATTTGAGTTCGCCAATGGTCATCTCCCCTTGGATCATGCCCATCGCTCTTTGTCCTCTTTGGTTAAAACCTTGGATTAGGAGGTGGCTTCAGGATAGTTCATCCACCTTGATGCCAATTGTGGTCATTGTTGACTTTGGCATAATGTTTATGGCCAACCTACCATCCACAAGCATGCGGTTGATTTTGTTCTTTCTCACGTACCAAGAAACGAAGAGATGACGGTTGTAAGGCTTTGACCCTAGTAGCAAATCTTCATTAGTGAAATTGATTACATCATGGGTAGCATAGCATGTGGCATATTCATGTGGCCAAAGCTTCAAGCCTTCGTCCTTGCTTTCTTGCACTTCATTGTCGTCGGGACTCACCAAGACCGCTACTAATGCTTTTCGCATCTCTTTGGGCAATCGTAGTGCTTTCTCGATGCTAAAGTATGTCGGTATGCTTTCTTTGGGCGTGACGGTCTTCTCTTCCTCGATGGCGATAGCTTTGCCTTTTGAAGGCTCTTTTATCTCCACTTCAATCGTGTGACAGGCAGCGATAAAGCATTGTTGGAAGAAGTCATTTGGGAAGTACTCAGGTAAGGAGATAGGAATGCGCAACTCTTGCTCCATAAGTTCCCTTACGTATATTGGCTTAACAGCTCTTACGATCCTTTTGGGTTTCCTATTGTTGCGGCGGTGGAACTTTCTCCCTCGTTCCACCTTTGTTTATGTGGCTTGTGGTCTTGGCTTTCTTGTCTTTTTGTAGGTAACTAGTGTCCACTATTTTTCATCGTCAGTAGGTGCATTTTGGTCGCTTAGCCCTAACGATAGTTGTACAGAAGGTGCCTTGTAGCTTGAGCATGGACGAGGGTGGTTATACATCACTTAGAGAGGCATGAGATTGAAGGATCTAAACGTAATTGTAGTAGTATGTGTTGCGGTCGTGTTTTCAAGGTCAAGCTCGATCTACTCTTATTGTGCTAGCTTCATGATGAGCTCCTTGAGGACGAATCACTTGCCAACATGATGACTTACAATATGATGGTACTTGCAGTACCTAGGATCGTTAATGCGATTCATCTCTTTGGGACGCTTGCATTCTGGTAACTCGATCACCTTTTTTTCCAACAAGTCGTCTAAAATTGCAGCCACGTCAGAGTTAAGAAAATGGTACGTTTTCTGCTCCATCTTCCTTAAGGTGTTTTTGTACTTGTCTTGGGTGCGAGAAGGCTCACTTATCTTCATCTCCTTCGCTTTGTTTTAGAATGAGATCTTGACGGGTGCATATGAGGTTTTGATAGAGGTAATGCTGACGGTAAAAGCTTCATTGGTGTGTTTTTTCCCTTGTCTATCTTTAGGGCAAACACCTTATCCTTCTTGAGGGTAATACTCAGCTTCATGTCATGGGATCGAGTTACCAACTCATCAAACGTTCTCGGCTTTATGCCTTGGATGATGTAATGTAACCTTTAGTGCATGCCTTGAACACACTTCTCAATGGTGGAGGTTTCAGAAAGCCAATCTTTGCAATCCAGACTTAATAAACGTTATCTATTGATGCAGTCGAAGATAAGTTTATCCTTCCACTGTTTTGTAATCGTCAGCTCCAGCATGCTTACGGTGCGGCGAGTGCTGTAGAAACGGTTGAGGAATTCTTTTTCAAGCCGGTCCCAACTGTTGATAAACTCAGGCTCGAGGTCAATGTACCAGTCAAATGCATTACCTTTTAGCGAGCGCACGAACTGTTTGACGAGGTAGTCTTCCTCCGTCCAATAATTGTTGCAGGTTTCAATGAAATGGGCAATATGTTGCTTAGGATTGCCCTTTCCATCGAATTGTAAGAATTTGGGCGGCTGATAACCCCTTGGCATCCTCAAGGTGTCAATCATTTTGGAGTACGACTTTGAGTACAACACGGAATCATGCGAGCTTCCTTCATATTGCGCCTTGAGCGTGCTTGTGATCATCTATTGCAGTTGTTGGATAGAGAGAGATGTCATGGACATGGTAGCTCGGTCCGCATCTAGTTTATCTTCGGCTTTCTCCACCAGAGGCTCATCTTCTTCGTCAGTTTCTTTCTTTGGTGGATTAACATTTGGGTCAGCTTTCTCGTCGTGCTGCGCCTCTAAACGGTTGATGAGTGTAGCAATCTGTAAGTTATTTTCTTTAACGATCCTTGTTAGCCTTGCAATTGCTTCACTCATTTGTGTTAGTTGCTCCTTGAAAGTTTCACCAGTAGTCATGACTTGCATGGCTACTGGATACTAGCTGCTGCTTGAGTTGGCATCGGAAGTCAACGACTCAGAGTACCTTATCAGGCTTTCTTCCTTTGGTGCTCTTAGCGAGGCCAAGGTGATCACGGGCTCGTACCTCGAGTGCTCTTGCTTATTTGGTAGGTTTGATGTAGGGGTGGAAGGCATGGCAGAGAGAGCTCTTGCCTTACTTCGGGTTGTGACGCCCAAAGTGCCACCACTTGCGGCAATGATGTTCTTGTTCTTTGTGTTGGTTGCGGGAACAACTTAATTCTTTTTTGATGTCATGTGTGTTTTCTTTGGATTTGAAGACAGAGATAAGAGGCAGAGATGTCCCACTGGGCGTGTCGAATTTGTAAACATGAAAATTTTATACTGAATGAAACGAGAACACGTGTACAAAGTAGATTTGTATTGATGAATTTGTAGGGTTACAATCTCTGTTTACAATTTTCCTTTGATTCAGTCTTCAAATTTGATGTAGATGCGTAGGTTGTTAATCCAAGTGTCGTGATGACTTGATCTTGGACGAACGATTGAACGATTGCTTCAAGTTTTGAGCTTGAAACAATGCGTGGATAGTCTTCACCTCTAGGTTTATGTATGACCTGCGGCAAGGGTGATGTTGATGTGGGATTTTGTTGATTTAAGGGTCTTGACGACTTGATCTTGAATCGGACGCTGTTACAAGTTTTAAGCTTGCAACAACGTCTTGAAGGAATCAGCACAACTGCTTGTTGATTCTTCAAGGGAATGCTTCGACTTTGGTTGTACGTTCTTTGAAGAGAGCTTTGGCAGCATATTAGTCTTCAAAGATTTGGCAAAAGTTCTTCTTTTGTGAGAATTTCGACCATTCGATGTAGAAATTGTCGACTCCTATGCTTGTCTAAGGACCTTGTATTTATAGACTTCTCAAAGCTTGCATTTGGATGGATTTGGCTTTGATTTGTGTCTTGATTCGTCCATGGGAGAATTTAGGCATGTTTTATGTCTTGTTTCAGCCACTTTTCCTTACCTTGGCCGAATTATAGGGCTTGTTACCTATTTTGTAAGCAATCTTCAATTCTTGCTTGTTTTATGAAGATGCTTTAGTTTTCTTTCTGGTATTGGGAGCAACTTGAACCCCTTGCCGATTTTAAGAGGGATTTTCTCCCTTTTGCAGACTTTTGGGAAGATTTTTGTACTTCCTTTGCTTGATTTGTGCCACATGTCTTTGATGACTTGTCTATTTATGATGAGTCATATGCCATATGGAGCTTTGTGATGCATCATTTGCATGCAACAAAATTTATATGTCTACAGTCGGCTAATAATATGATCATATCCTTTGTCACCACCGTATGCTTCAAAGTTCAAATAACTAGTTCCTAACTTCCTAAAGAAGCACAAACAAAACCCAAAAAACCCTAAAATCTCCAATCCAATCACACATAGAAAGCATCATTTGCACAACAAAAGCACAATCACAATCGAAATTCCCACACACAAATCAACAACTTCCAAATTGATTCGAAGTTGTTGTGAAGAGCACCACCTAAAACCAAGCTCAAGTAAAAAACTGAGAAAAAATAGACCAAAAGTCTAATCTACAGAAACGTAAATAATCGCCATGGAAGAAGATGTGGAAGGGAATTGGAGTTTACCGGAGAGAGGTGGAGAGTTCAGCAAAACCTTGATTTTTGAGGAAGAAGATGAGGGAGAGAATGGGAACAGAAGCAAGGAGAGTCAGAGAGCAAACGGCGCTAGACATAGAGAGCGATGGTTTCTCGATTATGTCTCTTGAAATTACACAAAAGCCCTCAATAACCGGTGTTAACGAGTTTCGTGGGTTGGTCCTAAAGATGAAGGTGGGACATAACAGCTAGGCTGAACATTATCAGCTAGTGTGTACGTCATCACATTTTCCACTAGTTGGTGTGATAGACAACAACTAAATGTTAAGGTATAACTATCTAACGTTTTGTTTTGTGTCAATAAAACAAAGACATTAGAATAAAAATTTACATATATATTTTATTATATTAGCATGCTATGCCGCTATAACAATATACTGTATCATTTGAGAAATTTTGTAAGTGTCTGGTATTCAAGTGGGTACTCTACGTGTCATAAAATAAGACGAGAGATACAAAAAAAAATATCATTTCTCTATTTGTATTATGACATTTAGAGTATCGGTTAAATACATGGTACTAAAAAACGTATCATATTCTCGACTTAAACACGTTCACGTGATTATTATCTTATTTAAATTACAATATGTGCATTTGTTTTTCCTTTTGGAGCAACAAAACTAAAGAAAAACTAACAAAAAGTTCAAAAAAAACTTTAATTTTAATGAAAATGACAAATAAATGTGTTCTTAATAGTACCAGAAAAATGTAAAGATTTGATTTTTCGTTAAAAATGAACAGTACCGAAAATGTTTAGTTAAAACTCTCTAAAACTAATGCATCCTAAAAATTTGTGCAATTTGTTTTTTTATTAATATATTTTAAAAATAATACAGTTCTGTTTTATATCTTGCTCACATAAAACGACGGATAAAGTACATTGACCGTCTCAAATTTGGGTATGATTGTACCCCCATACTATGATTTTAAATCATTTTAGTGAAACTTAATTTGATTCCTTTTTCATTTTCGTTGCTTTTTTTCACATATGCTCGATAAAATGGAAAATTATCAATCACTCCCCCGCGCCCTCCATCGTGAGAGCATATCTAAAGGAGATGTCAAAATGTTCAAATCAGCAATAACGGTAATAAAAGACAGCATTAATGTTTTCCAACTGAGAAGCCAAATCTGATGTGACATGACATGGATTGACATCTCTCCCCCTTGCTGCCAAATTTGACAGCACCTTCAAATTTTTTAATTAATTATTAAATACTTTTATTAATTTTTTATTGGTTTAAAGCATTATCCTTTTGTTTGTTTTCATTCCCAATGCATAGAAAATACATATGAATTATTATTTTATGTTTAAAATTTGACATATAGGTTGGAGAGAAAAAATTTAAAAGATGTCAAAGAGTTATGTAAGCCTTCAAAGATTTGACATATAGGTTAGATTTAAAATTTGACATCGTCTTTGAAGATGGTATGAAGAATTGCTTATGAACTCCTCCATGAAATCATGTCCCACTATACTTTTGTTTTGCCCTAGATTTTCAATAATTGTGCATGTGAACGATAACAACTCAGAGTAGAGGTTTAATCATAACCCTACACGTGGCCGGAGACTCACCCTCTGTCCACACTCCGGTCGATGACATAACCCTTCGGTGCGGCTTTTCGAACGACCAAGTCAACAAAAACTTATGAATATGTCAGTTGTTTACGTGTACTTAAAATCCATAATACTTGTAAATCGTAAAATGCATCAAAGCTAACAAAAATTCATGTGCATAATATCATCATCTTACAACAAAAATCGCATTGTAAAGACACATGCTTGTTAAAATGACGTTTTACCAACTCATAGCTGGAGACCATTTGACGGGTTGTTTGTAACTTGCTAGTGGTAAGACTTTTCTACCTTAGCATTATCCATGAAGCATATAACAAGATAACAACACAATAACTACTTGTTTGGAGAAGTACACCAGCAAACGACCCACCATGCATAGAGACTTCTGGCAAAGACTTTGACTCTTCAAGTCCACTACCACTACCCCTTTGTGTATAGTCTATTAACGTTACTGTTGATGATTGAGAATCTTTCATTTAGACCGCACATCCATTCAAAGTCTTTGATTCATGTCGTGTTAGAAAGACTTAAATGAAACGAATTCTGTGTAATTGTGGCATAGTGAACTACTACTACAAGGTCAAATTGAAGAAAACACTAATTCAAATAAGGAGTTGATTTAACAAAAATAATCTTTAAGTTAACTGAGAATTTCACAGAATGACCAAAATAATTGACGGTTGACGATCTCAGATATCACTTCTACTAATTTTAAATCTCAAATATCAATTTGAAAAGTTATACCAATATGTACGACCATTTAGCTAAAAAGCTTAATTCTTTATATAAGCGGCTTGAGAGGTCACTCCTCCATAAAATTTTCTCTCGTCCCACTACTTTTGTTTTGCCCTAGATTTTCAATTATTGTGCATGCAAACAATAATATAACAACTCAGAGTAAAGAACAAGACAACCTGCTTCTCAGAAATTTGCAGATAAAACAAAAAAAATCTCTGAACTTTCAAACATATAGTTTTGTGTCAATAAAATAAGAGATATTTTGGATGCGATCCCTAGTTTCAAACATTCTTTGACTAAAACCTTAATGGTATTCAAAGTTTGATCAAAATCCCTTGACTTTGTACACCTCATTATATTACTATTAATATTTTTATTTTTATAGTTTTGACATTAATTATTTGATATTTTATGAGATTTACAATCCTATAAATTTAAAATCTCTCATTATAATACTATTAAAAACGACTGCAATAAAAAAATTCAAACATTTTAATTGAATAAATGGCTAAAAACTATGTAACAATATGTCATATCCCGGCCCCGCTCTACCACCGTAGCACGATATTGAACTTCCCAGTGGGTCACCCATCACCCATCATAGGATTGCTCTCTCGTGCTATTCGCTTAACTTCGAAATTCCGATGAACTCTGAAGCCAGTGAGCTCCAAAAAGGCCTCGTGCTAGGTAGGGATGAGAATATACATATAAGGATCATTCCCCTGGGCGTTGTGGGATCTAACAATCCACCCCCCTCAAGGGCCCGACGTCCTCTTCGGCACACACGCGGCCAGGGTTAGGCTCTGATACCAAATTGTCACATCCTGGCCCGAATCCACCACATCCGGGACTCGCTCTACCACTGTAGGACGATATTGTCCGCTTTGAGCATACCATTCCCTCACGGTTTTGTTTATGGTAACTTACACGAGAACTTCCCAATGGGTCACCCATCATGGGAGTGCTCTCGTGCGCTACTTGCTTAACTTCGGAGTTCCGATGGAACCCGAAGCCAGTGAGCTCCCAAAAGGCCTCATGCTAGGTAGGGATGAGAATATACATTTAAGGATCACTCCCCTGGGCAATGTGGGATGTTACAATCCACCCCCCTTAGGGGCCCGAAGTCCTCGTCGGCACACCACGGCCAGGGATTGGCTCTGATACAATAAGAAATAATAAATGGCAAAATAATGTATCCATAGTGTTAAAAAAATTGGTACATTTCACATATTACAAAGTGGTACATTAATAAAGAAGAATGGGTACATTATAAATAAATTAGGGTACAAATAAAAAATATGGGCTAAAAAAGAAATTAATACATGGGTACAAATTAAAATTAAAAATAAAATACTACAAATTTAAAAAAAAAGGTTGTAAATTAAAAGTGGGTACAAACTAAAAATATAAATATATGATACAAAGTTTAGCCATAAAACATAAATATACCATATGTATTTTTTCTATCATTGATTAATTATACAATGTCACCTAACGGTAAATACATGGGCACAAATACAAATATAACTTTAAAAAATATGGGCACAAAAAGAAATAAATATATGGGTACAAATTAAAACTGAAAAGAAAATTGGTACAAATTAAAAAAGGTTTGCAACTTAAAAATGAGTACAAACTAAAAATAAAAATATATGATAAAAAAATTTAGCCATAAATATAAATATACTAATTGTTGTTGTGAACATTCCTAGTTTAAGTATGATCGTGTAAATCTTAGATTAGATTTGATTCTAGTTATCCTTTCCTATTACAACTTGTATTACTTGGAGAAGAAGATATATCTTCTCTCCCTTTACTACTATAAATAAAGGCACAATGTAGGAGGGATAACAACACACATTCCTCTACAATTCTACAAACACACATCTCTCTTCCCTCTCTCCTGTGCTGCCGGCCCCTCTCTCTTTGTCAGATAAAAATAGACCACAACACGTTATCAGCACGCTCCTACCGCTGCGCTTAGGAATCTGACGTTGGTGAATTTTTTTTCTGCATCAAACCAGTTCATCCATATCATCACGCAATCAGGTTCTTTCAAAACAACGGCTTTTAACTCGATATTTTGCAAGCCCTAATAGCATGAACATTCATCATGATGCATGACACAACTTTACGTTTAACGTATTTTATATTATACATAAATTGTGTATGCCTCATAACCAAAATTGCTGCAATTATGTGAATTTGATATTTGCCATGAATTGAATCTTACATATGTACTTGCATTGAAACTATTATTTGCATATGCATCAAAGTAAATATGCGATTCATTGAATTATATATGCATCTAATTGAATTAATGAAAAAAAAGAGAAATTTCTCGTGATTGGGACATCGGTTCTATCGAACCCGTGACCACCATCCTGCAGATGGGGTCTTCACACAGACAGAGAGCCTGCAACTCTCCTATTCTCCAGAAAAAAAAACCCACGAAGCCAGAAGCTCTGAGGCTTAAAATCAACAAAACCCGACACCTTTCACGATGTCCTCGACCTCGGCATGGCCTACCGCCATTGCCTTGAACCTCTGGGTCATGTCACTGACGACCAGCAATCTTCCCACGTCAAAAATTAGACTGAGATTTGCCAGAATCTCATCGGGATTTTTTGAAATTCCGATTCAAATTTTTTTTAAGGTTTTGATTGGAACACTTGCGATTTTAATATCTCCATGTTGTATCCATAAGTCTTCCTGTCCAATATTAGGCCACCTGCAGTGGCGCCAAAGTTTAATACCCCGTGAGCCTGCAGCTCACCCCGAGACCCTCCCCAGCCCAATTTTTTTGGGCATATGTCTCACGGACCAATTCTTCAAGCCACCCATGGCTTAGTGTTTTCTTTTGGACCTCGAATTTCTTTTGTCTAAATTATTTTAGACCTAATGGGTTTTATATTTTTTCACCCACATTTTTAATTTGGCCCGAAGTCCAAATAATTAATTCAATTATAATTATACATTACTTTTGCATATACTTGTTGCATATTTGTTTGCATATATATTTGCGTTTGCCTGCAGGAATATATGAACCTGAAGTTCATAATTACTTTGAAACTTGAAGTTTCTTATAAACATGCCTTATTTGAAAACCTGAAGTTTTCATTTAAACATATCACCCATGAAAACCCGAAGTTTTTCATGCAAAATTAAACCAATACATGTCTATTAGAACCTGTATGTTCTACTCCTATGTGAATGGATTAATTTTTCTCCATTACACTCACCACATCTTGTCCATCTATTTTGTGATAGGAACATGTCGAATTTGAACAAACTCGACTTCACCGCTTTGGAGGTCTTTGGAAGGAACTACCTCAAGTGGGTTCAAGATGTGAAGCTCCA
This sequence comes from Malus baccata, assembly GCA_006547085.1. NCBI lineage: Eukaryota > Viridiplantae > Streptophyta > Magnoliopsida > Rosales > Rosaceae > Malus > Malus baccata. Next base: position 55,646 of record VIEB01000901.1, read on the forward strand.
CCTCACTACAACAAACTTGCGTCCTGCTATTGCAGAAGCAACAGATGAACCTGTTGGCGAATTGAGTACCTTGCTGTGGAGGATCCACGTGCATTATGGTCGCTTTGGCTGATCGTTTCGATCACCAAAAAGACATATTCTTGCCTGAAGCAAGACACGACTGGTAGCACTTGCGCTTCCAAGACTTTAAGTCTGTGAATGAATATAATTTTGAAGTTTGTATATCCGATCACTTCTCAAGTTTTGCAATGAAACTTTGACTGAAGAGGATCTCCTGGAGAAGACCTATTCGACATTTTCTGCTTCTAATATTGTCCTGCAGCAACAATATAAAGCTCAGAAGTTCACCAAATTCTTGGATTTGATCTCTGTTTTACTTCTTGTTGAAAAGCAAAACCAGCTGTTGATGAAGAATCATCAAGCTCGACCTATTGGGGCTACTGTTGTGCCTGAAGCACATTATAACACTAATCAGCACCTAACACGCCAAAAAAGGTATGGTAGGGGCGGCCAGAAACCATCCCACAAAGGTCAACAGAGCTAAGGCCCATCCAAACGAGGAAACAAAGCCCAGAAGCACCCAAACCTCGCTCCCACGACCCCGAACTTCAAGAATAAGGGCAAAGCACCCAAAACCATGGATGACGATATGTGCTATCGCTGTGGTTCAAATGACCATTGTTCCCGTGTTTTCGGAGCTCCCAAGAAGGTTGTAGATGAATATCATTCTCGTCGTAAGAAGTTTGAATCAAACTTCATGCAAGTGGACGAACCAGAGACTACAAAAATGGAGATTTCTGACTTTCAGGAGGATACCACTCCCATGGAAGGTTAGAATCTTAGACATAGACTTATTTTTTTAGTTAAAATAAGACCATTGGGGCCGAATTCCACCTAGTGGCCGAACCCTCCCTTGTTTTTGGTTGATTTTGAACAATTTTCCTTTATGTTTTGGATTACTAGTTGGCGATTTGTTTTGGATATTAAGTGTTCATTCTTGAACAAATGAAATTATTTTGAATTGATATTTGTTTTTATAAACTTTTATGCATGTGACCGATTCAAATTAATTTTTCATTCTAGGTATGACTAGTGGGAAAGTTAGTTGTCTGGCAGATAGTACAACCACGCACACTGTTTTGCGTGAACGCATCTATTTCACTAACTTCATACCTAAGAATGCACCTCTGACAACCCTTTTAGGCCCATCCAACTTGATAGAAGGATACGGTAAGGCACGTATAATGTTGTCCAATGGTACAATCTTGACCATTGCTAAGGCACTCTATTATCCACGCTCCGGAAGAACGTTACTCAATTTCAAGAACATTAGAGATAATAATTACCACGCTGAAACCCACGTAGAAAATGGAGTTAAATTTATGTGCATAACTTCCTACGAATATGGCCAAAAGTATCTTCTCGAGAAGATGGAGTGTATCCTGAGTAGTCTGTATACTACGACCATATGCCCCATAGAATGCCACTATGTGGCTGGCCCTACCACAAGGACCACGCACGAAATTACACTTTGGCATGATCATTTGGGACATCCTGGATAAATAGCGATGCGTTGTATCCTCAAATCTTCACACGGGCATCCACTAACCCGAAGCTTAGCTTCGATCCATGAAATTGCATGCATGTTCTATGGGAAAACTTATTACTAAGCCTTCTTATGACAAGATTCATTCGAATCCTCCCATTTTTCTACAACAGATTCAGGGGGACATTTATGGACCGATTCAACCTCCTTGCGGACCATTTAGATATTTTATGGTTTTGGTTAACGCTTCCACACGTTGGTCACACATGTGCTTGTTATCCACAAGGAACGCTGCATTCTCCAAATTTTTTGCTCAGGTTATCAAGCTCAAGGCTCACCACCCTGATTATCCGATCAAATATATTCGATTGGATAATGCTGAAGAATTCACATCTAAAACTTTTGATGACTATTGCATGTCGGTTGAGGTTGAAGTTGAACATCTTGTACCCCATGTTCACACCCAGAACAGCTTGGCAGAGGCTTTCATTAAGCGCTTACAAATGATTGCTCAATCGTTGCTGAAACGTACCAAGCTCCCGATCGATTCTTGGGGCCATGCAATATTGCATGCAGCAAAGTTGGTCCGCCTAAGGCTTGTTGTGACACAACCATTTAGTGCCCTTTAGTTGGTCACCAGATGCAAACCTAACATATCGCATCTGCGCGTCTTTGGTTGTGTGGTATATGTGCCGATCTCACCACCCTTACGTACAAAAATAAGGCATCAGCGAAGGATGGGAATCTATGTCGGACATGATTCTCCTTCGATTATTTGTTACTTAGAACCTTTGACAGGTGATCTGTTTACAGCTTGTTTCGCGAATTGTCACTTCTATGAGATAGTCTTCCCGTCTTTAGGGGGAGATAAGAACGTCAACGTTCCTAATGAACGACGTGAATTATCGTGGATGACTCCCACTTTGTCTCATTTAGATCCCCGCACCGCTCAGTCCAAAGCTGAAGTGCATCGCATATTAGATCTCCAGAGTATAGCTCAAAGCATGCCAGATGCTTTCACCGATTTAGCGCGCGTGACAAGATCACATATTCTAGCTGCAAATACTCCTGCAAAGATGGATGTACCAAATGTACGATGGACTGCCTTCCTGGAAGCCCGGGACACCAATTCTAGTGATCCACGTACATTAGCGGCTAGCCAATCATCTGCCCCTACACAAAAGCATGGCAGACCCCTTAGTTCAAAGGATTCACACCCCCGGAAGAGGAAAACCACGGCACAAGGTCTTGAAGAGCCTACTGTGAATCTGACTATCGTTTACTCATTCTACCCAACTCATGAGGAAATTCTAGATTGCAAAAGCGTCCTTGAAGAGACAAATCCTCCTCCCGAGAATCGTGAGATTTTGGTCTATTATGCTAGCTTAAATGATGTGTGGCGTAGAAATGAGATGATTGTCGATGATGTATTAGCATTTGCAGTAGCTACTGAGATCATGTTGAGCGATGACATTGAATCGCGTTCCGTTGATGAATCTCGGCGTAGAGCTGATTGGTCAAACTGGAAACAAGCAATCCAAGTCGAACTCGATTCACTTGCAAAACGTAAGGTGTTTGGACCTGTAGTTCCTACTCCTCCACATGTGAAGCCTGTTGGCTACAAGTGGGTTTTCGTTCGGCAGTGAAATGAGAAAAACGAGATTGTGCGTTACAAAGCTCGTCTTGTAGCACAAGGTTTCTCACAACGCCCTAGGATTGACTATGACGAAACTTACTCACCCTTTATGGATGTGATTACTTTTCGCTACCTTATCAATTTGGTAGTTTCCGAAAAACTGGATATACAGCTAATGGACGTAGTAACCGCGTATCCCTATGGGGATCTTGATACGGAAATTTATATGAAAGTTCCCAAATGACTTACATTGACTGGTTCAAATATTTCCAAACCTTGGAACACGCTCTCAATTTAGCTGAGGCGTTCACTCTACGGTTTGAAACAATCCGGAAGAATGTGGTATAATCGTCTGAGTCAGTATTTGACTAGTTAGGGATATGTGGACAACAAACTATGCCCTTATGTGTTCATTAAGAAGTCACATTCCGGATTTACGATTGTTGCAGTATATGTCAATGACATAAATCTCATTGGAACTCCTGAAGAGCTTGAGGGAACTACTTCGCACCTAAAGTCAGAATTTGAGATGAAAGATCTAGGTAAGACTCGATACTGTCTCGGTCTCGAGATAGGGCATTGTTCGGATAGAATCCTAGTACATCAATCGAACTACACCCAGAAGGTGTTGCGCCGTTTTAATGAGGATAAAGCGAAGTCTTCGAGTACCCCTATGGTCGTTCATACGCTAGATGCAAAACGAGATCCTTTCCGTCCGAATGAGGATGATGAAGAGATTTTAGAGCCTGAAGTTCTTTATCTAAGTGCGATAAGCGTTTTATTGTACTTAGCTTAATGCACTAGACCCGACATCTCCTTCGTTGTTAATCTTTTGGCAAGATACAGCAATGCACCAACACGTAGACACTGGACAGGCGTGAAAGACATCTTCCGTTACCTTAAAGGTACTACGGATTTGGGTTTGTTCTATCCCTACAAATCCTCGAGTGATGCCGCACCCTATGCTCATCGGGTTGATTCTTGCCTTGTTGGTTATACCGACGCTGGATACTTATCCGATCCGCACAAGGTGCGTTCTCAAATGGGTTATGTCTTTACCGTTTGAGGCACCGCAATCTCTTGGAGGTCAACTAAATAGACCTTACTTGCCACTTCGTCTAACCATGCTGAAATTCTCGCCTTACATGAAGCAACTCGGGAATGCTTTTGGTTGAGACCAGTAATGGGCCACATTCAAAGCTCCTGCGATCTTCATCCCGCCGTTAATGTCCCGACGACGATTTTTTAGAGCAACGCAGCTTGCATCGAACAACTCAAGAATGGTTACATCAAAGGAAACAACACCAAGCACATTGCGCCAAAGTTTTTCTTTACACATGAACAACAAGAGCATCAGAAGATTGAAGTCACGCAAATCCGTTCACAAGACAATCTGGCCGACCTCTTCACCAAATCACTGCCGAATGCGACGTTTCAGAAGCTTGTTCAGGGAATTGGTATGCGTAAACTTTCTGAGTTGTAACTTTGCTATTTCTCTTTGGAATTATGTCAAACTCAGGGGGAGTATCCTGTAGATACTTGCTTGATCTTAATGTACTCTTTTTCCCTACGATTAGGAGCATTTTTCCCAATAGATTTTTGCTACCTAACTAGGTTTTAACGAGGCACCCACCTTGGGCTGATCATATCCCTGATGACGTCTTGTAGATGTTTCTTTTGACTTTACATTTCTCATACATTTTTCCTTAGACTATGGATTTTGTCCCTACTCAGGTTTTTGCCATAGCCTTAAGGTTTTTTAGTGAGACTTACTACTTATGCAAGTTCCTACCTTATTGAGAATAAGCGTTGTTCCTTGGAATCAGTGTCGACGAGTCGACTTCCTCAACTTCTGCATGATGCTGAATCTACCTTAAGTATTTACACACTCAAGGGGGAGTGTTGTGAACATTCCTAGTTTAACTATGATTGTGTAAATCCTAGATTATATTTGATTCTAGTTATCCTTTCTTATTACAACTTGTATTACTTGGAGAAGAAGGAATATCTTCTCTCCCTTTACTACTATAAATAAAGGCACAATGTAGGAGGGATAACAACACACATTCCCCTACAATTCTACAAACACACATCTCTCTTCCCCCTCTCCTGTGCCGCCGGCCCCTCTCTCTTTGTCAGATAAAAATAGACCACAACAATTGTAACATTTTTAACACTAAATGAATATTTTTAGATAAAAATATTGTATTATTGAAATAATTAATGATGCTATTAATACCCAAAGACCTTGATCAAAAATTGAAAATGAATAAGGTTTTAATCAATAGAGTAACAAAAGAAGGGATGAGAACCTAATTTCTCCACAAAATAACGACATTAGAATAAAAATTTACACATATATTTATTATATTAGCATGTAATGCCACCATAACAATATACCGTATCATATGAGAAATTTTGAGTGTCTGGTATTCAAGTGGGTACTCTACGTGTCATAAAATAAGACTACAGATACAAAAAATATATATTATTTCTCTACTTGGGTTATGACATGTAGAATATCGCTTGAATATATGATACTCAGAAAATATCTTGTATCATATTCTCGGTTTAAACACGATCACGTGATTATTATCTTATTCAAATTACAATATGTGCAGTTGTTTTTCCTTTTCGAGCAATAAAATTAAAGGAAAACTAATGAAAAGTCTAAACAAAATTTAGTTTTAATGAAAAATGACAAATAAAGGCGAATGAATAGTACTCAGGAAATGTAAAAATAAAAATGAACAATGCCAGAAATGTTTCGTTAAAACTTCATAAAACTAATGCATCCTAAAAATCTGTGCAATTTTCTTTTTATTAATATATTTTTAAAATAAAACATTTCCTTTTTATATCTTGCTTAAAGTACATTTACCGTCTCAAATTTGGGTATAATTGTATCCTTATACAATAATTTTAAATCATTTTAGTGAGAATTACTTTGTTTCCTTTTCATTTTGGTTGCTTTTATTTTCACATATGCTCGATAAAATGGAAAATTATCTATCACTCCCCCACACCCTGCATCGTGTACAGTATACTCTTTTATAAAATGGAGAGATTGTGGACCATGCTTGACGAAACCTCCCAAAAATTGACTTGTTCTGTTTTCATTGCTAGGGCCGTATGAATTTATGATTTTTAAGCCAACCACCTACTCCATCAACCATATTACCTGAGTTTGTGGCCTCAAAGAAGGCACCATTAAGTGTGTACAAAGAAAATAATGTCTGGTCACTCTTGTGGAGAATTCTAGTGGTGCTTAGAACGTTTAAGAAGAAAGAATATGGGGCATGACAGCTAAGCATCATCAGTGTGTAAGTCGTCACATCTTCCACTAATTTCGTCACAGATTTTATTGGTGTGATTAAAATGACAACAACTAAATGTAAGGGTATACTGCCATTTAACATTTTGTGTCAATAAAACAAAGACATTAGAATAAAAATTTACACATATTTTTATTATATTAGCATGCATTGTCATCGTGACGATATACCGTATCATACGAGAAATTTTTTATGTGCCCAGTATCAAGCGAGTATTCCACATGTTATAAAATAAGTCGAGGGATACTAAAAAAATATCATTCTCTACTTGTATTATGACTGTTACTCAGAAATCAGAAATCATTTTAAATATTTTTATTTAAAATTAAACACAAACAGTGACTGCCAAAAACTGACCGCACGATGTACGATGAATAGACACAATTCACGGATTCCCATGATCCCCACCAAAAGAATCCGGAGAGAATCTTATCGGGTATAGAACGTTAAAGAAGAAGGTGGGACATGACAGCTAAGTTGAACATTATCAGCTAATGTGTATGTTATCACATTTTCCACTCAATTCATCAAATAGTTTTTTTGGTGTGACTAGAATGACAACAACTAAATGTTAAGATATAACAACCTAACTTTTTGTGTCAATAAAAATTTTAGAACAAAAATTTACACATATATTTTATTATATTAGAACGCAATGCCAATAAGACAATATACCATCTCATATGAGAAATTTTGTAAGTGTCTGATATTCAAGTAGGTACTATACATGTCATAAAATAAAACGAGAGATACAAAAAAAAATTATTTTTCTATTTGTGTTATGACATATTGAATATTACTTGAATACATGGTACTCAAAAAAATATCTTGTATCATAATCTCGAATTAAACAAAATCACTTGACTATTATCTTATTTAAATTACAATATGTGCATTTGTTTTCCTTTTCGATCAATAAAACTAATACATCTTAAAAATTTGTGCATTTGCTTTTTATTAATATATATCTTGCTCACATAATGTGATAGATTGGTATTAGAGTCAAACCCTGGCTGTGGTGTGCCGATGAGGTCGTCGGGCCCCCTAAGGGAGGTGGATTGTAAGATCCCACATCGCCCAGGAGAGTGATCCTTATATGTATATTCTCATCCCTACCTAGCATGAGGCCTTTTGGGAGCTCACTGGCTTCGGGTTCCATCGGAACTCTGAAGTTAAGCGAGTAGCACGCGAGAGCAATCCCATGATAGGTGACCCACTAGGAAGTTTTCGTGTGAGTTCCCAGAAACAAAACCGTGAGGGCGTAGTCGGGGCCCAAAGCGGACAATATCGTGCTACGGTAGTGGAGCGGGCCCGGGATGTGACAGGGAATGGTAAGCCCAAAGCGGATAATATCGTGTTACGGTGGTAGAGTGGGCCTAGGATGTGGTGGATCCGATCAGGATGTGACAAATGGTATCAGAGCCTAACCCTGACCATGGTGTGCCTACGAGGTCGTCGAGCCCCCTAAAGGGAGTGGATTGTAAGATCCTACATCGCCTAGGGGAGTGATCCTTATATGTATATTCTCATCCCTACCTAGCACGAGGCATTTTGGCAGCTCACTGGTTTCGGATTCTGTAGGAACTCCGAAGTTAAGTGAGAATGAGGTCAGAGCACTCCCAAAATGGGTGACCCACTGGGAATTTGCTCGTGAGTTCCCAAAAACAAAACCGTGAGGGAATGGTAAGCACAAAGCGGACAATATCGTGTTACGGTGGTAAAGCGGGTCTAGGATGTGGTGAACCCGGGTCGGGATGTGACACATAAAATGATGGATAAAGTACATTTACCGTTTCAGGGTTTGAGTGTAATTGTACTCTTAAACAATAATTTTAAATCATTTTAATTTTATACATAAATTTATATTTAAATATAAACTAGTATATGCTCATACACAAAGTGTGTGAACATTTTTTATTTTCAAAATGCAAGGAGAGAGGAGAAGAGAGACGAGAAGAGAGAGAAAGTAGGAGTAGGGAGAGATAGATAAATTTATTTTTGTTGCAGTCCTATTAGATTAGGAATATGATTGTGTAAATCTTAGTATATCTAGGGATATCTCTTATATTCCTATTAAGAGTTGATTAACTATTAAGAGTTGTAATCCTAAAAGGGTAAGGAATTAACCTTCCATATTACTACAAATAAAGGCACAATGAGGTGGAATAGAACACACCTCACAATTACACATCTTTCTCTTTCTCTCTACTATTGCTCACCTCTCTCTAAGGCCTCCATAATTATTCAGTAAATTATGCCTACAACACGTTATCAGCAAGCTCTTGACGTTGCGCTAAAGAGAGTTTGATCTTCGAGAGTTTGATTTTTAATCAGGAGAGTATTTTATTTTAATCATTCTTTTTATGATTAATTTATTGAATTGATGTACATGTTATTCATTCAATTTAATTTTTCTTTGTTGAACGTGATACAACGTATTGGAGATGCAATTCTGGCTTTCCGAGAAGGTTTTTCTACAAATTCAAAGGCTTTTATTGTTTTCTGCCAATCAGGTACGCTTAAAATAAAGTAAGATATTTGAAACGACCGTGCAGCATGAAAACATTACCCATGATGCATGAACCCCTTACCTTCCGATATATATATTGTATATGTTCGTACATTTGTCAAAATCTATATACGTTTCATGCATTATGCAATTTTTCCTATGTGGAATTTGTGAGTCAAATAATCAAATAAAATAGAAGCATGATTTTTTATTATTTTTGGGTCCTGAAAACCCTAAATATTAAAATCTGAAAATTGAAAAGAACGGTTGCCACAGATCATTGATGGTCGAAGCCTTTGCTGGTAAGGAAACCCTAAAAAGTTCCTCTTGTGTCCGAAGGAAATGGTGGTTTCAAAATTTTGCTCGCCCAGCCCACCAGTAGCATGGGCTGCTTTCTTTTTCACGAACCAAGCCCAATTGGGCTTCCCTTCTATTTTAGCCCTCACACCGAGCCCCTTCTTTCTCGGCCCGCTACCACTAGCAGCCATGATCCAAAGCCCAACCCGTAGCATGAAGCTGAAATTCCCTATTTTGGACAACAGCTTGTAATCCTTTGCTGGGTTGCCTTTTGTTCTCGACCCAAAGCCATTTTTGGCTTGTTTTTATTCAGCCTGCACCTATATTTTTGGTGCCCTACTCACGGTACCCAAGCCCAATGTTATTGGGCTATGACTTTTTTAATCCAATGCTATTTTTTGGCATTTTAAATAATTTTAACCTGAACGTTATTATTATTTTTTGCTTCTACGATTGACCCCGAATGGTCCCGATCTATTGAATTAATTAAAAGTGACTTGCAGTCCATTAATCTGATAATTAATCCAAAATTATTGACCGGAAGATCACTTTTGAACATTATCGATTCAATATTTTATTTCTTTTCTTTGAACCGTTGACATCCTTTTGTAGTCCCGAAGCACTCACACTTGAGTTCCCGAAGCAACTCAAATCCACTATACTTAAATTAGCATATTGCATTCTGTGTTCTTGCATGAACCTCTTTTTTATGAACTAAACATTCATATACTAAATTGAACCTGTAGTTTCAAATTTAGTGCATTTGAAACCCGAAGTTTTCATAAAACAATACACCCATGAAAACCCGATGTTTTTCATGAAAACCATGTCTTAGAACTCGAATGCTCTAACTTTGATGATTATGGATGATTCATTCCCATAGCACTAATCACAATCTTGTTCCCTCCAATTCAGTGGATTGTCAAACCGTCACAAGTTCAATTTCCCTTATTTGGACGTTTCTAATAGAAACCACTTTATGTAGGGTACAAGACATTGTCTGAAGCACACCATGATTACGTCCATGAATGAGTACGATTTTGAAGTTTATAAATCCGATAGAATTTCAACTCGAGAATAGTCATTCCATGTTTCTAACTCGCTCCTGAAGCAGTAGTGTAGAAAGCAAAAGTTTGCCAAATTCTCAGATCTAATTACTACCACAAACGTGAGAGAAATGGATAGACCCAGCTTCAGCTGGAGTCTACTGAACGGTATAGACCCAATTCAACTGGACTCTACTGAATGGCTTAAGCCAGTTTGGTCAAAGCTTACTAAATGGTAATGCCCTGCTTCTGCAGGGATGCACCGAATAGTACTTCTTTACTTTGGCAGAGTCTTACCAAATAGACCCCTCCATCTTCGATTGGAGCCTACCGAATCCAATTTGGGGTCTGTCTCTCTCTCATAATCCAATTTCGAGTTTGTTTTTACAACATATAGTAGAACCAAGGCCTGCCAATGTGAAATCTCGTTCCTGAATTTCACTGTTATAATCTACATATTCGTATTATTGAGATTTTATATTATTTTTTGAGAATTTATTTTAATTTGTTTGAATTTAGATTTTTTTTTATTAAACTAGTTATGAAAAGTGAAGTTTGGAAATTATTTATTTAAAATTCATAGGCATTTCAAGGTCACAATTTATATCTTTGGATAGAGCTCGATCTCACGAACACTTAGGCGTGAACCGTTCATGAAACAGAGTTATAACAAAGAAATTAGAGACATTTTGGTATTTTAAAAAAAAAAAGACAAATTGGATGCTGCCAGGTGGCAGCGGGAGATAGAAGAAGATGAGGTTGTGGGAGAAAAAAGGAGGGGAGGAGTGACCATTTGGAATGGGGAGAAAGGAGGGGAGATGAGAGACCCGAAATGGGTCATTTTTGACCCGCGAACCCCATTTTTGACCCAGTCATATCTCATTCATCTGACTTCCGTTTTGGGTGATCATAGTGTCCACGGAAAGCTCTTGACGAGTCCTACATCTATGTAGTTTTAGATTTCTATTTTTCTTTTCCATTTTTCAAGGTCGAAGCCACAAAGTGTCGAGGGTTTTTTGGCGAGTTTTCTCATTTTACGGTGATTCCGACAATGATTACCATCTATCACCACCACCAATAGACTCCCCTCAACCCCTGGAGCAAGGCCCAATCATTGGATGTGGCGTCGAAGTTCGTTTTGGCGATGAATTGAGGAACACCCATTTCTAAGGTTTTCGGTGGGTTTGGATGAAATTGGGACACTTCCTGGCCAAACTGGACTTGGCCGCATGTATGAAAATTTCTCCCCTCACTGAGATATACTTGTTTGTAAAATTTGTTAATTTTTGGAAATTGTCGAATTTTTCGGCGAGTCAGGGCGGCCGACTACCACCGGCGGCAGCGAGGGAGGCAAAGCTTTGGCCAGTGTGCCGACGATTCCTCTCTAAGTTTAATTAGATGTCCTAAATTTTATTTCATATTCGTATGACATGGTTTGATCGTTTGAACCTAATTTCATCATGATACATTACTTGATCAAAATATGAATCGACGATCCGACCGTCGGATCGTGATAAAATTTTAGTATGTTGTTCTAGAGGCATAATGTGGAATTTAGAAGATTACAGATCTAAAATCCGATGTGCGGATCTTCCGGATCAAATGACGTAGGGATGTGGACCCACCGTTGATCAGAAGTTGACTTTTGGTCAATAGGTATTGAACCATTTAAATTACTAAAATTAGTATTGCTAGAGACTCAGTGAGGCTTTTCGAACTTGACTTGGTGAGTGACTTTAATATATGTGATATGGTTATTACCCTGTTTTCTTATATTAGTATCCTTTGTGGATATGACTTAATTTTATAAATGTGTTTTATAACAAAAAGTGCTTTTTCTTCATTTGGCCATCGATCTATTTTTAATAAAGGTGATTGAACTTATGGATTTGAAATATTTGTGAAATGTGATTCGAAGTGCATACTCAAATGCTTGTTAAACTGAGGGCTAGTATGGGACCGTTACCCTAGTGTCATTGGGTTAGGTGACACCAAGTCTGCACCATGTAGCAGTGGTACATGGATGGTCTTGCTTGGTTAATTCGTGTTGGGGGACCCTACTATTTATGGATCACGCTTGGTTAATCCGCGTTGGGTGATCCTTATGGCTATTTATACTTAGGGGTGATCATGCTTAGTCAATCTACATTGGGTGATCACTGCCTAACAGTTATGTGGATGTGATAGTGCTTGGTTAATCTGCGTTGGGGGGTCACTAGTGGTCCTGCTTGGTTAATCTGCGTTGGGGGACCATCCTATATATGGATCGCGCTTAGTTAATCTGCGTTAGGCGATCCTTATGGCCATGTATGCTTAGGAATGATCATGCTTGGTTAATCCGTGTTGGGTGATCACTTCCTAACAATTGTAGAAGTGACTATGCTTGGTTAATCCGCATTGAGGGGTCACTGCCTACTTGGTTACTTTATCAGAGGTGGCTCTGCTTGGTTAATCCGCTTTGGGGGGAGCCATTTCCTGTTTGGTTGCTTATGTAGGCTTCGGCCGAACTGCATCCCTCTAGCCCTAGTTTTTAATGTACATACGAACAATGGTTTTTAAGAATCTTGTGGTTTGAATTAGAAAAGTCGTTGGATGTTTGGGTGACTCTTTCGGAGTTTTCAACGACTTGATTAAGATTTCATAAAGCATGATTATATACTTGATGTTTATAGATTGTGATCGATGGTCTGTTTTTATTGGATATCACATACTTGTATTATTGTCACTCACCCGAGCTTCGCAGCTTATCTGAGTGTCTGATTTGCCCAGTGTACCATCTCCTTAATGTAGGCATGATTGTACATATGATAGGTCTGGGGTGATTATGAGAAACAGCTTGGTATTTTAGTTTTGTTGAGTGGTTTGGAACCCAGGATTGTTGGATTTCGTTGAATGGTCTGGAATCCTTGCTCTTGCTTATTTCCATAAGGTTAGTCTAGAACTTTAGATTCGAGTGAATGAGAATTATCCCTAATAGACGTTGTGAATATAAATTAGAATTACCATGTTTATTACTCATAATCCAAGTAAGGAATTATATAGAGTTCCTTAGTTAAATTCGTGAAATGATAAGTTATCACATTGATTGATTAACGTAAATAAATGCTAAAATCATGCATTTTTTATTCATGAATTGATTAATTGACTAGATTGCGTAATGACTTTGATTGGATGTTATTATTATGATTATTTTAGTTGGTCAATGCGGCTTGAGAAGAATATTGTGCTTCGTCATTGGTTCTTTGACACATCGCATGGTATGCATTATGATATATTGTTGAGACATAGCAATATATGTGAAGGATGTTTAAGTGTAGTAAAGTGACGAACTACAAATGGCTTGATCCCTGTTTAGGGTACGTAGGTAGTCTAACAAAGAGGTTAGATGCAGCCATAAAGTGTACGTAAAATTACTAGCCGATTCGATTATCGAGTTGTGCTGTGACATATCCCAGAGGCAGGGTATGTTAGATATATGGTTATTTTATGATTTCATGTATCGATTCTGGACGTATGTCGGGATCGGGGCGTGACAATTAAGGTGTGGCATCATGCCCGAAGCATGATCCTTGGCACCTAAGACCTAAAACTTCAAGAATAAAGGGATAATATTACCAAACCTTAACCCTGAGAATCTACTTTCATCTTGATAGACTAGATCATTGGTTATGCACATGTTCGTGCCCCTACCAATGTTGTTAAGGAGTACCATTCTAGTAGTCAATATGTTAAACTAATTTTGCTCCACCAAACATCGTTGGAAGAGCAGAATTTTGACATGAATGGCCTTGTTGGCCGAATCCACCATAGTAACTTTGGTTTACTTTGTGAACATTTTTCCATGTTCTTGGATTCAAGTTTGGTGTATGTTTTAGTTATGGATAATCTTGTTGATATTGTCCTCGTATATGAGTTAATTGAATCATGTTTCTTGTATACATGTGACCAAATTCAATTCAACACGTGATTAGGTAGGAAAGTGGGAAAGTTAGTTGTCTGGATGAATGCGATATTTTGCACACTAACTTTACACCTAAATCACATCTCTAGCAATGACTTCAGGTATATCGAACCTGATTAAGATCATTGGCACACTCCTCATTGTATAAATGGTACTAAATTACCATTCAAGGGACCTTAAATTCTCCATGTCGTTGAGTTTTAAAGGATATTCGAGTTGATAATGAACATTAATGAAACCATTGAAGAAAATATAGTGAAATATATTTGCACCACCTCCAAAAATAAGCCTGAAACTTTGATTTGGGGCCAATGGGTTGTCTCCCAACTGGGGACACACCACATGTGGCTAGCCTGAAGCCTGGTGATTAAGCAGTTTACTTGCTTTGGCATGATCGTTTGGGACACTTAGGTCGAACAATGATGCTACGACGATCTCATTACCCGAAGTAAGGATTTTTGTGCCTACAATCACACTTTGCCAAGCCTGCTCATTAAGGAAATTGATTTTCTAAATCATCCATCACAAAGATACGAAATCACCTTTTTTCACAGTGGATTCAAGGGAATATATATGGACTAATCCAACCAAAATATGGACCATATAAATACTTATGGTTTTGGTTGATGAATCAAAAAATTGGTCACATGTTTGTCCACTCACATTGCTGATAAACCTCCTGACCGATTAAGGGTTCACCACCCTACTTATCCTTTAAAGTCGGGGTGACTGGATAATGTCGGAGAGTTTATATCGGGTTTTCGATAAAGTATTGCATGTATTTTAGGTTTATAATTGAACATCCAATTCCCATGTTCACCCCAAATAACCTCGCTTAGCGATCATAAAGCGTAATTTAAATGATCGTCCAGACCTTGGTGAACGTACCAAGTTTTCGATTTCTGCCTAGGGCTATGCAATCTTGTACGCAATTATATTGGTCCGCCTTAAGGCCCATTGCCACCCAACCATTTTTTATGTTACAGTTGGTTACTGGGTACGAACCTGACGTTTTTTCATATTTATGTATTTTGGGTGTGCATTTCATGTGCCAAGTTGAGCTGCCGCAACGTACCAACATGGGTCCTCAAAGAAGGATGCGAATCTTTATCAATCATGATTCTCCTTCACATTAGCTTTCTTGGAGCCCTTGCATGCGATCTCTTTAACGCTCATTTACAGGTTGTCACTTTAATGAGACAGTCTGCCCGCTGTTAAGAGGAGATAGGAACGTCAACGTTCCTGTAGAACAACGCGAATTTGCATAAACGTTGCCCACTATGTCTCATCTCGATCCTGGTACTGCACAAGTGTGATAAGCAAATGCGATGAATTCTATCTTTCAAAATGTTGCTTCAGACGCATTCCTCTGATCTAGCTAAAGTGACAAAATCATATACCAGCTGCAAACATGCCTGCAAGGATAGACGTACTTAACGGACGTCGAGTCAACATCCCCAAAATGTGTGTCGTCCCTGTTAGACGATTCTGTACACCGGCGGATAGCCAATCAATCTGTCTTGGCCTAGAGCACGACATATCACTCGGTTTAAAAGATTCACCTTCCTATAAGAGGAAGACACGACATAACAATGAATTTATGCTCTATCGATGTCTCAAATCATTTTCATCTCATGAGATTAATCCAGATTATTCCCGATACTTGACGTTCTTGGTCCAGTATACTAGTTTGGATGGGCTAAATGGACTTGAAATGAGATTACCATCGATGATGTTTTCATTTATATGGTAGCTACCGACATAAATGAAAAGCAATGATATTGAACCAAATTCCGTTGATTAAGTTACAACATAGAACTAATTGGACAACCGAAATTATAATCTAGGTCAAATTCCTTACCAAAGTGTGTCTTGACCCGTAGTTCCTACACTGCCCAAGGTAATCTGTGGGAAAGGAAGAGTTATGAGATGAATGAAATAGTGCGAATGATGCATGCCTTACGATGCAAGGTTTCTCTCAAACGTCATGTGATTGATAACAACATTATGAAATGTGGTTAGTGTTTTCTCCATGGGGATATTGATATGGAGATTTACATGTAAGTTCTCGAATAATTAGATGGACTGACTCAAATAGTTCCAAACCACGGAACACCCTCTTAACTTGTTTTAGGCATTCACTTACGGATTGAAAAATCTGACAATGTGGTATACCTGTCTACGTGATTATTTGATTAGTCAGTGATGAATTATGCCCTTGCCTGTTAAACTATGAAGTCTTATTCCAAATTACTAGAGTTACAGTTTATGTCGTTGACACAAATCTCACTAAGACTCTAGAATAGCTTAAGAAAACTACATCGCACTTGAAGATGGAATTTGAGATGAAGGATTTTGGGAAAACTCATTTATGCCTTAACTTGAAGTTGAAGCATTGTTCTGACGGTATTTTGGTCTACTAGTCGAACTACACCTTGAAGGTGTTACCTGTGAGTATACTTGTGATCATCCATACGT
The DNA here is from genome assembly GCA_006547085.1 of Malus baccata. Classification (NCBI taxonomy): domain Eukaryota; kingdom Viridiplantae; phylum Streptophyta; class Magnoliopsida; order Rosales; family Rosaceae; genus Malus; species Malus baccata. Next base: position 72,454 of record VIEB01000901.1, read on the forward strand.
TTATGCAAATGAGACCCTTGACGAGGTTATAGAATCCGAAATTTCATATCTTAGTTCAACTTGGCGCTTCGTTGTACTTATCTTATTGTATTATATATGACATCTCCTTCCATGTTAATCTATTGGTAAAGATGCAACACGGCGCCTACACATAACCACTGAATTGGTATTAAAGACGTACCCTGAAGGTACTACAAATTTGGGCGAATCCCAATGCATCTCGAGCGAATCCGACCCGCTGATCCTTGGAATGATGCTTACCTTGTTTGTTATGATGACGCTAGTTACTTATCAAACCCGCACAAGGCAAAATCCCCCAAATGGTTATGTCTTTAACGTTAAGGGATATCGCAATATCTTGGAGGTCCAAGATATGACCTTAGTTGTGATATCTTCGAATCGTTCCAAGACTCACCTCACTTCACTACTCCACAAGTGAGACATGGTTACGAGTTTTTGTTGAGCATATTCGAAATACTTGCTGTATTTTCATCCATCGTTGAGTCCCAACAACGATCCATGAAGACTAAGCCACATGTATCCACCCGATCAAGACATAATACATCAACGAAGTCAATGCTAAGACATATTGCATCTACATATACATCAACAAAGCATCATAAGATTGAAGTCATGCAAGCCGATCCCAAACAACCTTGTCGACCTCTACACAACGTCACTATCGAAGTCAACCTTCCAAAAGCTTGTCTGAGGAATTGGTATGCCTAACTATCATATGCAATGCTTGTAGTTCGCATTTGGAAGTTATGTCAAACTCAGGGGGAGTATCCAGAAGTATACTCACTTGATCTTAATTTACTTTTTTTCCTACGTTTAGGAGCATTTTTCCCACTAGGTTTTTGCTACCTAACTAGGTTTTAACGAGGAACCCATCCTAGGCTGATCATACCCTTGTGAGCTCTTCTACTTGCATCCAGAAGACGTATAGCTTTAACTTAATGTAACTTCTCACTTTTCTCCTTAGTCTATGAGTTTTTCTCATACCTTGGGTTTTACCATAGCGAGGTTTTGTGAGTTTTACCTTTTTATGTATTCTTTCGTTAATTTGAGACTCGCATTCGCTCATTATGCCGATGACTTCATCAACTGTACTTACTTCATCGCTGAATACCTAATGCGCCATTTACTTGAGTATTTACACACTCAATGGGTAATGTTGCAATCCTATTAGATTAGGAATGTGATTGTGTAAATCCTAGTGTATCTAGGGATATCTCTTATATTCCTATTAGGGGTTGATTACCTATTAAGAGTTTTAATCCTAAAAATGTAAGGAATTAACATTCCATACTACTATAAATAAAGGCACAATGAGGTGGAATAGAACACACCTCACAATTACACATGTCTCTCTTTCTCTCTACTATTGCTCATGTCTCTCTCTAAGGCCTCCATAATTATTTAGTATATTATTTATATTTTTTTTAATGAGAGAGATGTTAAAATCACATGTGGATGATGTTTTAAAAAATACTAATAAAATTCGTATTCTTGTAATTATTAAATTGCTCATAACTTTATTTTTATTCAGTTTTAATTAAAGGGTTATAATGTAATTTTATGAAGTTTTGGTTAATAATCAAAATTGTATTAAGATGTTTAAATGGACATGGATCCTCTCCGGATCCATGTATCCTAATCTACCAAATTCATGTATATTGACCATTGAAATTTGATCTAATGGCTACAAATAGGGAGCCACTTTAAAAGTTATAATAACTTTAGTTGTTAAATCAAATTTCAATAGCTCAGATATTTTTAGTAGATTTAGATACATGGATCTGTAGAGTGGCAGTCAATAATACATCACCTAGGACAAAATAGAAACTAAGTTTTATTATAAAATGTTAAGTTAAGAAGGAAAACAAATGGGTCCACACTTAGGCCTAGTTTGGGAGTGAGATGCTTAAAAAAAAGCACCCATGAAAAAAAGCTGTGAGGGTTTTAGGTGTTTGGTAAACTGAAAAAAAAGGCTTATTTTGGAAGCTGCTGTGAGAATAAGCTGAAATCAAAGGAAAAAGTTGAAGCTGCTATTTGCAGCTTTGGAAAACTGATTTTTTTTCAAAGTACACGGAGCTACAGTGCTCCTTTAATGAAAAGACCCACTAAGCACTTTTACAAAAAAGTTTACCAAACGCTCTGCTGATTTATTTCACAGCCGCTTATTCTCACAGCACAGCCGCTTATTCTTACAATAGCTTTTTTTTCAAAGCACAACAATACCAAACCAGCCCTTACTCTTCCCTCTCTCCTTTCCTCTTGTTAAGAAACAAAATGAATATTTTCATAATAAAGTTGAAAAAGAATACCAGGGAAGGTTCTGGTTTTTGTGTGAAAGCTGCAGCACTTAGTTCTTTCTGGTTTATTCATATGTAATCATTTAAAACTTTTAAAGTGAAATTATTTTTTAAAAATTGAAAAACGAAATGAAGAAGGAGGTGATTGGGATGTGGGATCTTGGAAAGGGGAAGGGAAGGCAGCAAAGATTTGGGAAAATGGTGAGCAGTGTCACAGCCGGTGCTAGCTATTGCAATGTGAATGGGAGAAAGGGAGCGAGGGAGAGAGAATACCAGAGAAAAGGGGAGATAGAAGTGAAGAGTCGACCCTCGTGGGGCCAGGGATCTGTTGTCCCCAAACTTGTGTCTCTATTCGTGTCTCATTACAGTTTTTTGACAAGTGTCATTTAGTTTAACTCTAAATTCACACTGCCAAAGTTTCAAGATTAAATAAATTAAAACTAAAAGTTAAAGAAAATAAAACCAACAGTCACTAAAACTCCCCACCAACACCAATCCAACCGCCACACCCTCCCCAACACACAGTAATATGTTATCGGAACACCCTTCTCTCTCTCCTCACCATTTTTTTTTGTCTTCATATAGTCATGATAGAAACAGTTTGAGTTCCATTCTTTTTCTCCCTCCACTTCCTCTAAAAATGGAGACCCAACCCACTTCCTGCAAATTGGAGCACCACCGCCATCACCATTTTCATTATTACTACAAATCTGGAGCCCCAACCCCTATGGCCGCTCCCCCCCCCCCCCCCCCCTTTGCCGACATCTCACGTCGACCAAACTACCGCCCAATTCGAGCTTCCGCCATCAACCTCCCTCCAAACCCTAACTCCCAATAAGCCATCATCGCCGCCCCATCCCCCAACCCCTCTCTGCCCCCAAATCTCCCGTCCCTTACACTTCCAATCCTTTTTGGTTTTATTTTCTTTAATTTTTAATTTTAATTTATTTAATCTAATGAAACTTTGACAGTGTTAACTTGGACTTAAATTAAACAACATGTGTGAAAAAATTATAATAGAGACACAAGTTTGGGGACAGCAGATCCCTGACCCTCTCGTGGCATATTATTTTTCCTTCTTAGCTCAACATTTAAAAAAAAAAAGTTTCCTGTTTAGTCTTTATGTGGTATATCATTAACTGTCACATCAGCAAAAGAGTAGGATTTGCAACTGCCACACGTCAATTAACGGTTTAATTAATAAATGTAGTAATTTATAATTAAATATAAATTTATATATGAGATAATGATTTAAAAATACTCTATGAAGTTAAATTTCACCTAAATCTATATATATAAAGGAAGAATGACAGTTTGGTGAAGCATTAGATAACCCTTAAAATACCCTTGCTTAATGACTCTGCATAAATCAAGGATTTAATACCAAAATAAGGATAAAGAGGTAATAACATTAACTACAGAATTTGAAACCTAATGGAAAGTGAAAAGGAATCCTACCCTAACTTCCCATGATCGAAACCAGATAACAGTTTGACGATTCCCATGACTAAACCAGAGAGCAGTTTAACGATTCCCACGATCTGAGTTCAGTTGAAGGTTCAACAATAACTGCCCACATATCACCGCCATATACAGATGAATAATCGAAAAGAGCCCAATTTTCGAAACCAGACTTCCGGACGCCGTCTTGGAGCCCATCCTCTTCAAACCTTCGATCCCGGATGCCCAGTTTCAAGAGCCCAATCTCCTAGCTGTTGCTCACCTTCCCTTTCTCACTTCCGATCGCCATATTTAAGTAAGTTTTCCATTTTGTGTAAATCCCTAACCCCAACTTTCCTTACCATTTAGCTTTCGATTTCAACTTTTGATTCAAGATTTTTTTCAAATTGCAGTTTTTTTATTTGGTCCCATCATCTGCACACTTTTTTTCTTTCTATCTTTCCTTTTGTGTCCTTAGTAGCTTCCATCACTCTTGCTCTCTCAAAGATTGCATTGAGGCAGAACACACACTCACTCAAAGACAATCTGGTAAGCATTTTCTTTTTATGGGATACTGTCTTAGATTTTTTGTATTTTCCTTGGTTTTTGAGGGGTTTGTTCAAGTTCTCGAGGAATTTCAAGTTTTTGGGCTTAATGTGTTTTTTTGTGGCATTTTTTATGGAGGTAATTTCTAGGTGGGTTTTGTGTTTACTGTAGTCAATTTTGGGTTTTGTAGATTGAAACAGCAAGACTGAAACTCGAAGACGAACAAGCAGAGGAGGAGATCGGTGAAGAAAAGAAAAGCAAAAGTAAAAGGAAAAAAAAGTGAGTTATTTTTAATTATTCTCCCTTTTGAAGAGCAATTTTTGGATTTTCTTTAATTAGTGTTTGGTGGGAGGTTCAACACTAACCAACTGAACGAATGTGTCCTCTTTGTACATGATATTTTTTTTATCCTACATCTCGGTTTAATGCCGACTCTGTTTGATATTTTTTTTATTGTTATTAATTTCAGGGTACTACCAGTTTAATGTCGACTTGCTTCTCTTGATTTGGAAGGGTATGACTCCAATCACTTTGTTTTCCAAAGCCATCTTAGCATCTGCATCACCAATTGTAGAACAAAAGCTAATCCAATTGCTAATCTTTGCATCTGCTTCACCAATTCACCATCATCTTTTGATTTTGAGTGCCTTTTTCGGATAGAAGGCAAGTACACAGTTTTATATGTTCGATATACAATATCAGCACTGATTTCTTTTGTGAACTAAATACATGCATAATATGTGGTTGGTTTGAACTTTGTTATACGTCAAACCTATAATACAGGTACTGGGACGTTGTTTGGAACAAAGATGGAGATGACGATATGATGGAAAAGTAAGTCCTCTTCCTTCCTTCTCCGCTGAGCATACTACATAATCTTTCAAATTTTCACTAAAATTATCTCCACAATTCATTTGCACGCTATAAGGAACTGGATTTAGAGAGGGCCTACCAAATACAGATTTCTTTTACACTAAAATCTATTTCTCTCGGTAATGCTACACTTTCAAATTTGAAAATTTCGTGAGATAATTGCTTGAAGAAAACCTTGATTGATTGTTGATCTTGATTGAAAACTGTTGATTTCAGCAAGCTAACTTTCAAAGAGTTTAAAAAGGAGGAGCACGAGCAGTATGTATTTCTTTGTTTTTTTTTCTTAATTTTTTATAAATGATTTGGGGGTAAACATTGAACCTTATATCTCCACCCACCAATACCAATCTCCATCTCTGTTCTTCCACTTCCTTTCCCCCTCTCTCTGGTACTTTTTAATTTAAAAATGTATCTGAAATTTTTTTTCTGAATTTTATTTGTTTTCTGCAGTGTTTCGAATCTTCTAATTGCATCAGAAATGAATTAGTATCTGCAAATTTGATTTTTCATTTAAAGGCTTTTTTCTGATAATGGGTTTTATTCATGAACATTCTCATTGCTGCAAATTTGATTAATTGTTTTTTGAACCTTTGGATGTTACCAAGATTTGATTTTTGCTAAAGGATCTGTCTAATTACATTGGTTTGTGTTTTTTTTGGGTTGATCTTTCTTTTAATTTAATCATCTTGAAATAAAATTGGAATAACTGCATGTTTTCCTTTCACAGTTTACTTTTTAAGTTTTTGGATAGATTGACTTGACCTTCACATTTCTGTGAATTTTTGCGTTGGTTGGTATGCCTTTCTTCTTTATCTTACTAGACAAAGGGTGATGAACAAAAAGATGGTTGCATTCCGAACAGATGGGGGGAATTTGTGTCTAAAATTACCTTCTCAATGTTATATGTTTCCTTAATATTGAAGTCATGGTATTATATAGCTGCAGTTGGTTAGGTGCTTACGATCTTTTGCAGGAAACATGACAATAACTTAACTGATTTACTTCAAATGTATAAACTCTCTGTACCATTAAAATGAAATATTGTTATGGAGACTTTATATTTTGACTTTTAAGTTGTTTTGTGTTTTGGTACCAATACTTGATGTTTCAGTTGGCACCTCAGTCCTCCCCTGCAATTGTTTCAGTTCGCACCTCAGTCCTCCCCCTCTTTTTTATCCTACAACTTACTGTGTCGTCATGTTTTCTTTTTTCGGGCTCTTTCAATTTTTATAAATCCGATTCAAGTTATTAAAACACATACAATTCATGTTTTTTTATGGTTTTACAGACTCATTGGTTGCAGACCTATTCGTCGGAGATCGAAGAAAAGGAAAGGTGGGAAAGTCCATTCTTGCCGTAGAGGTCATGTTGGCAGTGAGCCTTGAAGAAAATGAAAGGTGAGAATAGCAGAACAGTTGGCTTTTTTCTTTTAGCACCGAGTTATTTCCAAAAATTCCCCTAACCTTAATTAGCATTGGCACTTTCGACACTTACGGAATGTGTTTGCATTTTATGAATGGCCTCCTATGTTATACATGCGATTAGTTGTTGTTATCAGAACATCTATCTGATGTTTTCTACCTCATCCAACAGTTTTATTACACTCCCACTGTTTTGGTTAGAAGTTAATTAGAAGAGTCTTCATTCCATCGACATCCTTTCCTTTACAATTTATGCTGAAAATTAATTGCAAAATGTAATATGAAAGGTTTAGTTGGCATGTTAACTTTAAGAAGCATGAGATGATCAACATTGAATGTGCATGATACCTTTTTTTTATCCTACTGGGTTGTCTTCATCTTCGGTAACTCCGCCTGTGTAAGTTTATCTTACATTGCCGGTCCCAAGCCCGAATAAAGGAGGAGGGGGAGGGCGTCAGGTAGTCGACAGCCGGCACTCCACAGTTACGTCGAATCCTTATGACAATGAATCCAGAACGAAATTGCGTTAAAGCTAGGACGTCACCCGTAAGTGGCGCGCTGTGTGGCCCGAGCACAGTGATAAGTGAGCAAGGGTCGCTGTATCTCCATCGGCACCCGGATGCAGTGTTAAATGAGCAAGGGGGCCATAGAAACTTCTTTTCGAACGACTCCACTCAAAGTTGTTTGGGAGCATATGCTCCTATCAACTTTACACAGGACACACAAAAGAAGTACTTTGATCCTATTAGACGGGGGATGGTGAAGAAGCTAGGACAGAAGGGTAGAGTTCAAGAGAGTAGAATGCATTTAGGAACGTGGAATATAGGAACCTTAACGGGAAAATCTATGGAAGTAGTGGAAGTTATGGTGAGGAGAAGGATAAATATTATGTGCCTACAAGAAACTAAGTGGGTTGGTCTTAAGGCAAAGGATTTAGAAAACTCAGGGTTTAAGCTTTGGTATTCGGGCACAAATAGAATGAGAAACGGTGTTGGCATCATTGTGGACAAGACCTTGACACAAGATGTTGTAGATGTCAAGAGGGTAGGAGATAGAATCATGGCAATCAAGATTGTAATAGGACAAGAACTCATCAATGTGATTAGTGCGTACGCACCTCAAGTAGGGTTGGATACGAATTCGAGGGAGAAATTTTGGGAAGACCTTGGAGACTTGGTGCAAGGAATTGCTCAGACGGAGAAGTTATTTATAGGAGGAGATTTAAATGGACACGTGGGCAGGGAGACAGGCAACTATGGAGGCTTTCATGGTGGCCATGGTTTTGGGGAGAGAAACGAGGATGGGGAAGCTATCTTGGATTTTGCAATGGCATATGATCTCTTCTTAGCCAACACCTTCTTTAAGAAGAGAGAAGAACATGTGATCACCTACAAGAGTGGGTCGTCAAAAACACAAATAGATTTTCTTCTAATGAGGAAAGGGGATCGTATAACTTGTAAGGATTGCAAAGTTATACCGGGGGAGAGCTTGGCTAATCAACATCGCTTGTTGGTGATGGATGTACATATCAAAAGAGTGAGAAAAAAGAACAAGACTTGAAAGTGCCCAAGGACTAGATGGTGGAATCTAAAAGGAGAAAAACAAGTCATTTTCAAAGAGAAATTAATCACCCAGTGTGTGTGGGATAGAGAGGGGGAAGCTAGCCAAATGTGGGATTCTATGGCTAGCTGTATCCGAAAAGTAGAAAAAGAGGTATTAGGAGAGTCCAAGGCCTTTGCTCCACACCAAAAGGAATCTTGGTGGTGGAATGAGGAGGTACAAACAAAGGTGAAGGCTAAGAAGGAATGTTGTAAAGCCTTATACAAGGATAAGACCGATGAAAATGGTGAAAGGTATAGAAGAGCGAAGCAAGAGGCGAAGAAAGCCGTGAGAGAAGCTAAGTTAGCGGCTTATGAGGATATGTATAAGTGACTAGATACCAAAGAAGGAGAGTTCGATATCTATAAACTAGCTAGAGCAAGGGAAAAGAAGACAAGGGACCTAAACCAAGTGAGGTGCATCAAGGATGAGGATGGAAAGGTTCTTGCTACAGAGAATGCGGTTAAAGACAGATGGAGAGGTTATTTTCATAATCTTTTCAATGAAGGACATGAAAGGAGTGCTTCTTTAGGGGAGTTGAGTAACTCAGAAGAGTGTAGAAACTACTCTTTTTATCGTCGAATCCGGAAGGAAGAAGTGGTTGTAGCTTTGAAGAAGATGAAGCATAGAAAAGCAATAGGCCCAGACGATATACCAATCGAAGTGTGGAAAGTTTTGGGAGAGACAGGTATAACATGGCTCACTGACCTTTTCAATAGGATTTTGAAAACGAAGAAGATGCCAAATGAGTGGCGAACGAGCACTTTGGTGCCTATCTACAAGAATAAGGGCGACGTACAAAATTGCATGAACTATAGGGGTATTAAGCTAATGAGTCATACAATGAAGCTCTGGGAGAGAGTCATTGAGCATAGATTGAGGCAAGAGACACGGGTTTCGGACAACCAATTCGGGTTCATGCCAGGACGCTCAACCATGGAGGCAATCTATCTCTTACGAAGATTGATGGAAAGATATAGAGATGGGAAAAAGGATTTACACATGGTCTTTATAGATTTGGAGAAAGCGTACGATAGGGTCCCAAGAGACATTCTTTGGAGGATTTTAGAGAAGAAAGGAGTACGAGTAGCATATATCCAAGCTATAAAGGATATGTATGAAGGAGCAAAGACTGCCGTAAGAACTCATGAAGGACAAACCGAAAGCTTTCCCATAACTGTAGGATTACATCAAGGCTCATCCTTAAGTCCTTACCTTTTTGCGTTGGTAATGGATGAGTTAACAGGACATATTCAAGATGATATTCCTTGGTGTATGCTTTTCGCAGACGATATAGTGTTGATAGATGAAACTCAGGAAGGAGTAAATGCAAAGCTTAACCTTTGGAGAGAAGTGTTGGAATCTAAAGGTCTTCGCCTAAGCCGATCAAAGACAGAATATATGGAGTGCAAGTTCAGTGCAAATGGAGGCCAAAATGAGTTAGGGGTGAGGATCAGAGATCAGGAAATACCAAAGAGCGACCGTTTTCGCTACCTAGGATCTATCTTGCAAAAGAACGGAGAATTAGATGGAGATCTCAACCATAGAGTACAAGCTGGATGGATGAAGTGGAAGAGTGCATCCGGCGTGTTGTGTGATCGTCGTATGCCACTGAAGCTTAAGGGAAAATTCTATAGGACGGCAATAAGGCCAGTGATGCTGTATAGCATAGAATGTTGGGCGGTGAAGCATCAACACGTACACAAAATGGGTGTAGCGGAGATGAGGATGCTTCGTTGAATGTGTGGGCACACGAGAAAGGATAAGATTAGGAATGAGGATATCCGAGGTAAAGTAGGAGTAGCCGAAATTGAAGGAAAGCTGAGAGAAAATCGGTTACGGTGGTTTGGACATGTGCAAAGAAGGCCTATTGACGCTCCGGTTAGAAGATGCGACTACAAGACAGAGGTTCAAGGCCGAAGGGGTAGAGGAAGACTTAGGAAAACTTTGGAAGAGACTCTAAGAAAAGACTTAGATTACTTGGATCTAACGGAGGACATGACACAAGATCGAGCACAATGGCGTTCTAAGATTCATATAGCCGACCCCACTCAGTGACTTGGAATTTTTCAAGTCTCCAATCGAGAAGTTTTCCCCACTCGGGAAATTAAGGGAACACTACCTCAACCTACATGCTCCACTCACAAAGCTTCAACATACAAGCTTCAACAAAAGAAAAATTCAAAGAACTTAGCGAATAGGGCTTTGGTGTATTTAACACAATATGTTGAAATGAAACAAAGCTTATTTATTGATATCTCCAATAAGTTACAAATATGTACATATACATGAGTCAAAATAAACAAACAAGAGGGAGCCTTCACAAAGGTTGCTTAGGAGAAGCCTCAGCAGTCGGTAGAGCCCCAGAAAGAGAAGGCACCGGAGGGGGATCATTCGGAGCGTCAGTACTGGACAGCACCTTAGAAGGAGGAGGCATTGGAGGTTGATCATTTGGAGCTTCATTACGCGGTACAGCCCCAGAAGACGAAGGCAATAAATGTCTTTGGAACAAACCCACAAACCTCTGATGATCATGTAAAATCTGACCATCAGATTCCTTCATCTGGTCAAGCTTCCTTCATGTTTGTAGCATAGTCATGTGCGAGCCGGTGCAACTGTTTATTCTCATGCTTGAGCCCTCTAATTTCCTGTTTGAGACTCATCACTTCAGCCGCCAATGATTCAACTTGGGGGGTTCGAGCAAATAAGCGTTGGGCCATATTAGACACAAAACCTGCACACTGAACACTGAGAGCCAGAGAATCCTTAACAGCCAACTCATCAGACCGTTTGGAAAGTAGTATGTTATCTTTGGGAGTGAGAAGGTTCCTGGCCACCACCGCAGCGGTCATATCATTCTTCATCACGGAATCCCCAACGGTAAGAGGACCAGTAGGGGATAAGAAGGATGGGCGCCATATGTTGTCTGGAGAAGGCGTGGCTACCTCTTCAACAAGGTTTAAGTCAAAATGACGATCGGAGGGGCTAGACAATTTCAAAAGTGTTGAAAAGAGAACAGGTCAGATAAATCAAGATCTTAGAAATGCAAGAATGGAGCTTCTACTGGTGGAGATTCAAGTGTGCTTTGGAACTTAATACCAGCCTCTATAAAAATCTGCACTCGATGGAGCTTCAGAAATCGAAGAGGCGCCTGCTCAGATATTGAAAAGGCGTTTGCTTTCTCAAAAGCTGGGCTGCTCAGAGACCACGAGGGCCGATCTCAGGAAACGAAGAGACGTTTGCTTTCTCAAAAGCTGGGCTGCTCAAAGACCACGAAGGTCGATCGCAGAAATCGAAGAGGCGTTTGCCTTCTTAAAAGCTAGGCTGCTCAGAGACCACGAGGGCCGATCTCAGAAATCGAAGAGGCACCTACTTTTTCAGCCTTGTCAGCACCTGTCACATGCACACTCAACTTTGCAGAAATTACGGGCATTCTGTCGAAGATTTCTGGTGAAGTAGAAAGCACGTGAATGTTACTGTTCAATCATCCACTTTCCACACGCAACATCAACTCACGGGTACCACAGATAACTTTGCCAAAAATCTCTGACAAAGTTTAGACACGTGAAGCTTGCAGCTCCCATTACATCGCTATGACCAAGAAAGGTAAAAGAAATGCAAAGAAACAGCACTAACAAAGTTTAGACACATAAATTTTGAAGGTCTAGCTACCATATTATTACCCGCAAGGGTAAAGGAACAGGATCACTGCTGGATAATTAGAAAGTCCCTGTGTGTCAACCTCTGTGCTCCGTGGCAAGATAGACTAGCAAACATGCCTAACCTTTACTCACATTCGAGAAAACACTCCCAACAAGATTGCTTACTTCAAGATTGAAGAGGCACCGCCCTACGAATCTCGAGAGCTAGACTCCCAACTTGATTACTTTCTCAAAAAGCGACGAGACACCGCTCTCCTAATCTCGAGAGCCAGACTCCTAGCAGGATTGCTTTCTCAAACATCGAAGAGGCATCGTTCTCCGAATCTCGAGAGACAGATTCCCGACAGGATTGCTTGTTCGAAAACCGAAGAGGCACCGCTTTCTCAACTTCGAGAGCCTCTTAGATAAAGCTTGTCTGTAATCCTTACACCACTTTCTCAACTTCGAGAGCCAGATCTTCTTGGATAAAGCTTGTCTGTAATATTCACACGTAACATCAGCTTTCCAGATACCACAGACCACTTTTTCAAAGTGCTCTGACAGAGTTAAAACACGTGAAGCTGGCAGCTCCCACTACCGTGCTATGACCAAGCAGGGTACAGGAATAGCATTACTGCTTGTTGTTAGGGAGACTCCTATATATGTCGACCTCCATCCTCAACGGACAGGCAGACCTGCAAAAATGCTGAACCCTTCCTCATATTTGACAGGGCACTCCCAACGAAGCCTCTCGAAATACTTAGCTTTCTTTCCCCCCGAGAATACCTCTGCAAACAAGCTACACTAGAGCAAGAATATCTCATATCATCAGGGTTAAAAGCAAGAGTATCCCATATCATGCTTTTTCCCTGTCTTTTCCTTTGGCCTTGTTCTTACCTGCAAGACAAGGAGAAAGAGAGCAATCAGTCAGCACTTGGAATCAAGCTTCCAGTCCGAAACTGACTGCCTGGAACCCCTTACCTGATTACTTACCTGGCATTGCTCTCAAGTACTCATCTCCAACATTTTATGCTTCCCGAGAAGATACCACATCTGCCTGTGGAACAAATAAGGCAAGTGAGAAGGATACAAGGAAGCATGTGGAGACAAGCGCAACAGAACACGTGCTGATACATCCACTACTTGGTCAACAGCAAAAGTATCCCATATCAGCAGGGTCGAACGTACTTTAGATTTGATGGACTTGTTTTGACTCTCAAATTCTTCAGTCGACCTTATACTCTGGCGAAAACCAGAAAACCCTCCAGCCCAGTTCAAAAATAAGCCTGTGGAAAGTTACTTCTTCAAAAACAAAAGTATCTCATATCACCTTTTCTCCTTTTCTTCTCTTTATCCTTCATGCTGCCTGCAAAATAAGGAGAATGATAATAATCAGCCAGAACTCGAAATCAAACTTCTGATCTGGGACTGATTGCTTGGAGCTCTGATTGCTTACCTTGTCTATCACCTCTTTCAGCAGATCCCCTAGCTCGGCGACTTGGGAGACTCCTACTACATGGTTTGTATCGCGCTTGACCAAGCCTGAAACTACAAGTAAGCGTCAAGTGAAATTGATACATTACCTTGTGCATCTCCACCAGTTAAAGATACCACCCCTGGAGGGAGGAATAGTACTTCCAAAGAAGATGCCACATCTACCTATGAGACAGATAAGGCAAGTGAAGACGATACCACACTTCGGTACTTAAAAGTTTCGTGATTACGAGATCATTCTCCCATAATATTTCCTAATGTCATTTGTACTAAATCATTCACTTGTACTCACTAAAGGAGAGCTTGAATCTATGTACTGTGTAAACCCTTCACAATTAATGAGAACTCCTTTACTTCGTGGACGTAGCTAATCTGGGTAAACCACGTACATCTTGTGTTTGCTTCCTGTCTCTATCCATTTACATACTTATCCACACTAATGACCGGAGCAATCTAGCGAAGATCACAAACTTAATATTTAAGATGATATTCTTTGGTGTATGTTTTTCGCAAACGATATAGTGTTGATAGATGAAACGCAGGAATGGGTAAACGCGAAGCTTAACCTTTGGAGAGAAGTGTTGGAATCTAAAGGTCTTCGCCTAAGCCGATCAAAGACAGAATATATGGAGTGCAAGTTCAGTGCAAACGGAGGCCAAAATGAGTTAGGGGTGAGGATCGTAGATTAGGAAACACCAAAGAGCGACCGTTTTCGCTACCTAGGATCTATCTTGCAAAAGAACGGAGAATTTGATGGAGATCTCACCCATAGAATACAAGTTGGATGGATGAAGTCGAAGAGTGCATCCGGCATGTTGTCTGACCATCGTAGGCCACTGAAGCTCAAGGGAAAATTTTATAGGACAGCAATAAGGCCGGCGATGCTGTATGGCACATAATGTTGGGCGGTGAAGCATTAACACGTAGGTGTAGTGGAGATGAGGATGCTTCGTTGGATGTGTGGGCACACGAGAAAGGATAAGATTAGGAATGAGGATATCCGAGGTAAAGTAGGAGTAGCCAAAATTGAAGGAAAAAGGATAGAACATTGGTTACGGTGGTTTGGACATGTGCAAAGAAGGCCTACTGACGCTCCGGTTCGAAGATGTGACTACGGGACAGAGGTTCAGGGCCGAAGGGGTAGAGGAAGACCTAGGAAAACTTTGGAAGAGACCCTAAGAAAAGACTTAGAGTACTTGGATCTAACGGAGGACATGACACAAAACTGAGCGCAATGGCGTTCTAGGATTCATATAGCCGACCCCACTTAGTGGGAAAAGGCTTTGTTGTTGTTGTTGTTGTTGTTGGTTGTCTTTATCTTCGGTCTCAAAAGCCTTCCTTAACTTCTCTTCATCTAATCTCAAAAGCCCCCCTTGCATGTTTCAGCTTTTCAGTACGGCTTTTATGTTTTGGATTTTTTTTTTTTTTTTTTGCGGTTTACCACATATTTGGCTGAGTGGAAAAAAAGTTAGTAATCATTTATGAGTTCAGATTCCTTGAATGCTCAATATTTTAGTTGGAATGAAGTGGTGTGCTTTGTGATGTGTGTGATTCAGAGAGAGGTTTAGAGATAGTTGGAATTGATTCCTTGAATATTTTTCACTTTTTTTTTCTTTCCAATTTTGTAATAAAGTGGTGTGCTGTGTGCCTTCATAGTTCGATAATTAAGCTAAGTACCATTTGGAATCGAGCTAAATAATTGATAGAAACATAAACTAGATCTCATTTGGAATATATTCTGAAGATTTATGCATCAATTTTGGTTGCAGGCCTATTCGTCAGGCCTCAAAGAAAAGGGAAGCTGGGGAAAGTGTATTCCTGGTAATGAAAATGTAGAAGACACTGCACAAATTAAAGAACCAGGAACGAGATTACCAGGAAACTTGAACAATCAAATGAAACACAGAAATATCTTGGGTTGAGTCACGGACTATGTCGCTTTCTTTAAGACGTTTCGCGGCTCTGCCCAAGGTGTGCAAGCAGTCTCAAATGCCACGCCGTCCCCAGGATAAAACAGCCCAGAATCAAAACTGAACAGATATTCCTTTGCATTAAGAAAGATCTAATGCTTTCACCCACTCTACTGCTCAGTATTCATAAAGTATTTTTGTTGGTCGTATCTTTAAAACTAGAACTCTCACACTTTAAATATTACTTAGAAATATTGACGTTGAGTTAGTTGAGTTGAGAAGAAAATGCTCCCAAAAACCGGCCAAGAAATCAGGAAAACAATATCAGATAGTTGAGATAGACTAGGTCTTCAAAACTTTCTGTTGAGAACAAATTCTCCTTAAAACTAGGAAACCAACGTTAACGTAATTGACTAATTCCAAGTTTTAAATAAACATGCGAACCCTAACAATCCCCCACTTGGTTATTTAATACTTGAACACTGAGTTAAAGGTAATGGAGCCGTGCATCAGTGATGGTGTTATTCAACTTGAACCAATACATAGTGACAATGTTTCAGAATAACATGAGTAACACTTAGTTTTGAACTCAATCTCTGACAACAAAGCACACACGACTCTTCTTGGGTGAAGCTCGTGGCCTGCACATTTCGGCCATGTGCATAATCCCAGTTTAGTGATAGTGCTAGAAGTTAGCCCTAAGAACTTCATAGTAGGCGGCCTCACCAATACTATCACAAAGGTGAAACTATTAAGGATATTCCTATAGCTAGATATCCTACTCAATTGGAGTATAGTTTTCATTAAGAGTTTCACAACTCACCCTTTGTTTGTGGTACAGGATTTCATGCCATGGCAAACAACTTTTACACAAATATGGCATGAATTTATATCACTTCATGACTTATTATTACCTGTTGAACCAACTTCTTGGGATCTCCAGTCAAATGGTTAGGTTACCATCACAAGTGACTCAACTTATCAAGGACTTTAACCCCATTCCGCTAGAGGTTTTCCAAACTTTTTCTCGTGCTAACCCTTTCATCAAAGGGCCAGCTAGATTATCCTCAGACCTGACATGATCTATTCTGACAGTCCCTGTGGAAAGAAACCCTACAACTGTGCTATGCTTTCGACGAATTTGTCGTCTCTTTCCATTGAAGTAACGATTATTCACTTTTGCAATGGCTGATGTGCTATCACAGTGAATAAGCACAGTAAGAACTGGTTTCTCCCACAACGGAATGTCAAACAAGAGATCTCTCAACCTACCTGCTTCTTCACTAGCTATTGCTAGGGCAATCATTTCAGATTCCATGGTTGATTGAGCAAGGATAATCTGTTTCTTAGATTTCCACGACACTGCAGCTCCTGCTATATTAAAAATATAGCCACTTGTAGCTTTAGAATCTTCTGACAGTGTATTCCAGTTAGCATCGCTGTATCCTTCAAGAACAGCGGAAACTTTTCATAACATAGGCCATAATTAATGGTCCTCTTAAGGTATCTCATTACCAGTGTTCTAGGCTGGGACAACTTGTAAACCTACATAAAACCCCAACCGCATAGGCAATATCTGGCCTAGTGCAATCAGTAGCATATCGAAGGCTACCAATGATGCTAGCATACTCAGTTTGTCTAACACTTTCACCAATGTTCTTAAACAACTTCACACTAGGATCAAACGGTGTACAAGCTAGTTTACAATCAAAATATTTGAATTTTTTCAGAATTTGTTCTACATAATGTGACTGACTTAGAGAAAAACCCTTCTCAGTTTTGTTAACTTTTATTCCAAGAATTAAATTTGCCTCTCCCAAATCCTTCATATCAAAGTTATTACATAGCATGGTTTTAACTTCATTTACCAGGTGAATATTAGAGCCAAAAATAAGCATGTCATCAACATATAAGCATATTATAACACATAGGTTACCCTCGGTTTTAACATACATGCATTTATCAGTTTCATTTATTTTGAAGCCATTATCAAGAAGCAAATTATCAAATTTAACATGTCATTGTTTAGGTGCTTGTTTCAAACCATAAAGTGACTTATCTAATTTACAAACTTTATGCTCTTGCCCAGGTATAACAAATCCCTCAGGTTGATCCATATAAATTTCTTCCTCTAATTCTCCATTTAAAAAAGCAGTTTTAACGTCCATTTGATGCACAACAAGGTTATTTAAAGAAGCTAATGCAAACATGACTCATATGGACGTAATTCTAGAAACTGGTGAGAAAGTGTCGAAGAAATCGACATTCTCTCTTTGTCTAAATCCTTTAGTTACTAACCTGGCTTTAAACTTGTTAATTGAACCATCGGGTTTTAGCTTCTTCCTCAACACCCATTTACAGCCAATGGTTTTGCATCCTGGAGGTAGCTCTACCAAACGCCAAGTTTTATTTGTTTCTAGTGACTCTATCTCATCATTTATGGCCTCCTGCCATGAGTCTGCATCCACAGAAGAAAAGGCCTCTTGGATTGTTGAGGGATCTTCTTCCAGTGCAAAAGTTGGAAGTCTTCCCCAAAATCCTTGGTGAATTTGGTTCTCTTGCTTTTTCTTGGTTCGAAACTAGTTTCGACCGAATCATTTAGAGCATTACTGCTCGTACCATCATTCCTTACATTAGTTGTGGTTGAACCCCCACTATTCCTCGACATGAAAGGAAATTTGTTCTCAAAGAAATCAGCATCAATAGACTCAATAACAACATGATTCTTTAAATCATAAAATCTATATGCTTTGCTATGTAATGCATAACCAATGAAGACACATTCAAGAGCTCTACTCTCTAGTTTTGACCTTTTAGGGTCGGGTTTTCATACATAAGCTAAGCAACCCCATGTTTTTAAGTACGACACATTAGGTTTTCTATTTTTCCAAATTTCATACGGTGCAGTTTTTGTTTTTAAAGAAGGAACCCTATTGAGAACATAGCAAACAGTTAAGATAATCTCACCCCACCAATATGAAGCGCAACCAGAATTAAGAAGTACAGCAACTGTTAATTCACAGAGAATTCTATTTTTCCTTTCTGTTTTGCCATTCATTTCTGGAGAGTAAGGTGCAGTTGTTTCATGTATTATACCTATACTTTTACAATGATCATTGAAAGCAGCAGATTTATATTCAAGTCCCCTATCACTACGGATCCTTTTAACTTTTCTACTAAATTGATTCTCTACTTCAGTTAAGAAAAGTTTAAACATGTCAAGTGCTTCACTCTTGTTTTTCATCAGGTAGACAAAGCAATAGTTTGAACAATCATCGATAAAGGTGAGGAAATAACGTTTTCCATTTCTTGTGATTACACCATCAAACTCACATATATCAGAGTGAATTAGGTCAAGTAGTTCAGTTTCTCTAAATACTGATCTGTGTGGTTTTTTAGTGATCTTTGCCTGACTATAGTATTCGCATTTTTCAAAATCTTTTAATGAGATTTCAAAAATTAACCCTAAACTACTCATCTGATTTACTAGTTTCTTATTCACATGACATAATCTAGCATGCCACATATTAAAAGAAGATAGCAAGTAAGCAGAAACAACAATTTTATTCATAGCATCAATATTGAGTTTGAACATTCCATTAGTGGCATACCCATTTCCCACAAAGATACCATTCTTTGTGAGAGTATACAAATCAGCCCCGATGGTTTGTGTGAACCCAGCCTTATTGATGAGGTAACCTGAGACCAAGTTCTTCCTGATCTCAAGAACATGCAGCACCTCCTTCAAGATTACAGTCTTTCCTGAAGAAAACTTGAGCTCCACTTCTCCAACTCCAGCAACATGTGTTGTGTGAGAGTCACCCAACAGAACCCTTCTGTCTTCCGCATTAGGGTAGGAATTAAAAAGTCCACGATCATAGCAGACATGGTGCGAAGCCCCAGTGTCCAACCACCACCCCTCGGATCCATCAACTAAGTTGATTTCTGATACCATTGCAACTAGCTGATTCTCAGTGAGATTGGCTTGAGGAGCAGTCCTCCGTTTGTTGTGACAGTTACGAGCAAGATGTCCAGGCTTGTAATAGTTATAGCACAGAAACGGCTCAACTGTTTCATTTCTTGAGGGGGTCATTTTCTGTTAGTAGTGCGATATGTGCTTCGTACTTTCAAAGGGTTCTTGTTGTTGGAGCGAGGCTTGGAGACATTCTTCAGATTCTTACCATTCGGTTTGAGAACAACAGCGACATGATTCTTGGAGTATGGCTTCTTGTTTGTGTTAGAGATGACAAGGACCTCTTCTCGCATATCTTGCTTCCTGGCTTCTTCCTCGATTCGAAGACGAGTAATCAAGCTTTCAAGAGAAAACTCTTTTGTCTTGTGACGCAAGTCCTTCTTGAACTCCTTCCAGCTTGGTGGCAACTTGTCAATGATCACAGCAACCTGGAATTGTTCATCCAGGTTCATTCCTTCAGATATTATCTCATGAGCAATTTTCTGCAACTCATGTGATTGGGCCTCCACCGACTTGTCATCTGCCATTTGGAACTTGAGGTAGCGACTGACTACAAACTTCTTGGCTCCTGCTTCTTCAGTGTCATACTTCTTTTGGAGTGCATCCCAGAGTTCTTTAGCAGTTTTGCAGGAAGAGTAGTAGTCATAGAGATCATCACATAAACCATTTAAGATATAGTTTTTGCAGAGAAAATCATTTTCATTCCATGTTTGAAACAGTTTGAATTGTTCAGCAATTGGATGGTCAGGTAGAGATGGTATCTCAGAAGTGCAGTTCGAAGCAATTTTCTTGGTGGTTAGGAAAAATAGCATCTTTTGTCTCCAACGTTTAAAATGGAGTCCTTCAAACTTGATAGGTTTGTTCAAATTAGTGACGAAGGAAGTGGTTTCAGTGTCCATGGCAGAAAATAAACGTCTTAAAATTGTAGAAGACACTGCACAAATTAAAGAACCAGGAACGAGATTACCAGGAAACTTGAACAATCAAATGAAACACAGAAATATCTTGGGTTAAGTCGCGGACCATGTCGCTTTCTTTAAGACGTTTCGCGGCTCTGCCCAAGGTGTGCAAGCAATCTCAAATGACACGCCGTCCCCAGGATAAAACAGCCCAGAATCAAAACTGAACAGATCTTCCTTTGCACTGAGAAAGATCTAATGCTTTCACCCACTCTACTGCTCAGTATTCATAAAGTATTTTTGTTGGTCGTATCTTTAAAACTAGAACTCTCGCACTTTAAATATTACTTAGAAATATTGACGTTGAGTTAGTTGAGAAGAAAATGCTCCCAAAAACCGGCCAAGAAATCAGGAAAACAATATCAGATAGTTGAGATAGACTAGGTCTTCAAAACTTTCTGTTGAGAACAGATTCTCCTTAAAACTAGGAAACCAATGTTAACCTAATTGACTAATTCCAAGTTTTAAATAAACATGCGAACCCTAACAGAAAAGATAAGGGAGAGCCAGTGACAGATATTGGTGAGGATCTGATCTTTCAATTGTGTATGAATTGTTGCTTTCACTTGGTTTCTTTGAGGACTCAAAATTGTAACATGTACCTGTGCTGTTTAATACATGCGTTAAGTTCCAAATCCAAGTTCATATGCATCTCTAGGTTCATTTCTTTCATTTTTAGAATCCTCAACTCCAAAGGTTACTGATACAGAGCAAATAAACGCCGATACACGAGTATAACTAGAAGATGCATGAATGTAACGAAACTCCCGATATCATATGTACCAGCCTTCTTAGAAAGCTCCCAATCAAGCTATCTTAGTATCGCACACTCCATTATAAATGCTTACGGTCACGGACTTTCGTCACATAGCCAAGAATATTACATTTCCGACGTACGTGATTCCAAAAATCCAACGGTTAGATAAAGCTATCTCCGTATCACATAGCCAAGAATATCTAAAGGATTTTTCAGAGAGGCTCATAGCATTTTTTTTAAGAATATCATAAGCATACCTTTACGCTTCTGGGATACTGAGTGTTTGAAAAATTTCTTGCCAAAATTGTACAGATCCTGATATTGACATGTTTACACCTTTAAATTTCTAAATGAATATAAATTTCCATTTTCTATTCGCATTTGAAACCGATGCTCAAAAAGCTACCCAGTATCGAACTCTATCCCATATTTCATCTATTCCCACTCTCTTATAATCATAAAAAAAAAATTAAACGAATTATACTCCAACCAAATGCTTGATTTTTAAATATTTGACAATTATATAATGTACATATATAAATTAGAGGCATTCACATTAAGCTACCTCCACAGGAAACATATCTCATTGGTGCAATAAGAAATGTTGACATTAAACGATTAGGTTCTTTTTCCCATCCGTCGCTTGACATATCTCATAGAAAAATATTTCACCCTGTACAATGGAGAGCAAACTAATCAACACGTAGCCATAATCACTGCAGAATGACGCATATTACTGTGTAGAAAAAGAGAACATAAATTAGTTGAAGGCTTCATATATTTATGTCTATTTGCATATGTATGAAATGTTGATCACATCCACATCCGTCATTTATGATAGGGTTTATGGGTATTACAAAAAGTTTAAAATTCTACTCACCGAGTTGACATAAAAATTTGTTGCTCTATAAACGTTGCTAATTTATAAAAGAAAAACAACATGAAAGCTAAATTATATCCAAGGCCTAACACCAACCGGCAAGTGTATATAGGCCCGTCATTTTCTTGCAATGATAATTCTTACACTTCAAAAGTATTTTGTGATCATTTTATTTTGTTCTTTTGTATTATAGTGTTGTGTAGATAAAGGTTTTTTTTTCTTCTTCTGTTCGTAGGCATTTGTGTAGACTTTTTTGTATTTGTGGAATGTCACATAATTTGTAATCAATTTAGGTTCATTATGTTTAATAATTTTTTAGATAAATTTTTCTATGGAGCGTGCTCAAAACCGTGCTAGACAATGGCATCAATCATTGAGTCATGAAGAACATCCAAGATATTTAGCTCGACGACGTCTAATAGCACGAGAAAAAAGACAACTAATTCCAACTCTAAATGATGATCATACTATGACATCCCCCAGTAACATACAACAAGAAATTCCTGGTATTTATTTCATATTCTTTTTTCTTTAACTCTAATGCAAATTTTTTTTCTAATTTCTAATTTTTTTAACTATGCAACAAGTAGGTCCCAGTAATATACAAGAACAAGCTCATTTGGCTAACTATGTTGTTGAGGTCAACCCTAGTAATATACAACAAATTCTTGGTATTTATTTCAATTTCTTTATTTGTATTTGTTTCACACTTAAAAAACTAGGTAATTTTTTAAAACACTATTTCGTGAATTGAAATCTCATTTTATTCTTTTGTTCAATACTCTCATATTGATCTCAATGTTGTAGTTATATTTAGTGGTAGTCTTACAAAATACTAGACTCACAATTAAATATATTAAATATTAAACACAAAATTTTTAACTAATCATATTATAATGTGGTCTATTTATTAGAACAAATTGAGCATGAAGGCGCGAGTTCAAGGGTTCTGTTAGATATCACAAATCGTGATGACCAAACTTCTGCTACAATGCGTACTCATATAGGACAATTGGCACATTCGAATAGGTCACAAATATCTGATGGGATGCTCTCAATTCCTTCCCACAATGGTGAGCTTAGTATATAATTCTATCTATATTTAGATATATTATTAGTTACAAAGAAAATTCTTATACTGAGTGTTGGATATTCATGTAAAAATATCAGAAGAAGACCATACAAATAGAAGTACAGAACCAATCGCCATGTGCGCCAAAATAGAGGAAGAAGAAACCACAATTGTTCTAGAAATTATAATGAGAACCGGGGTATCTTAGGTTGCCAATTACCTGCTCCAACCACATGTCCATACTGCTATGCACGATTGTTTACTCGAGAAACTTTGACTATGTTGCTTGAAAGGAAGAGTTGCTTTACCCCCAATACAGTCTCCACCATAAATGGTTGCCCTTTTCTCTGACCAAACAATTGAGGGTAGACACTTCAGGAAAAATATCTGAGCTTACAATCACGCATTTGCATTCACTTCAATAGGAGTACACGTGGATGAAAGAATAAATATTGGTGGTCGTGGGATTTACACATTTCGTGCTCAAGGTGCATTATATCATAAGATTGGTGGACTTTTACCAAATGAAGGGAACAGACCGCAATTTTTACAAGCTTATATATATGACACTGAGCATGAAGTTGAAAATCGAATGTGTGAAAGTGAAGTTTTAGATAGACGTGTGGTTGAAAAGATACAACAGATGTTGAACAACCATAATCCTTTTGTTCATACATTAAGAAGCCTCGGACAACGCCAAGATTTGCCGAATTGCAAGTTGATCCTAAAAGAGCAACCAATAGATCGGCACCAGTATAGTTTACCATCAGCATCACAAGTTGCGGCAATTATAATAAATGGAGATAATGCCACAATTGCAAATGGAAGAGATATCGTGGTGGAGACAATTAGTGGAAGACTTTCTCACGTCCGAGACTATGTCGGATTTTATGATCCGTTACAATATCCACTATTGCTACCTTACGGTACATATGGTTGGGATGTTAATAGTCGTGATGATGGTGGAAGAGCAATAACATGTTGCGACTATTATGCTTATATGTTACAGGTTTGTATCGATAACATAATTTACTTCACAATAGTATATATAGATGGACTATGATTTCCATATGAAATTTGCTTTTGCAGATACGCCATAATGGATCATCACTTTTGCTTTGAGGTGGGCACCTCTTGCAACAATATGTTGTAGATAACTACATTAAAATTGAATCACAAAAACTTAGATGGTTGCGTTCTAATCAAGCCACAGTTAGAGCGTATCTCTACAAAGGACTTGAAGACTCTTTAAATATAGGTCAACACAATGTAGGTATATATATTGTTTAAATCATCGTTATTTAGGAATATAACTTTGTTCAAAGTGTATACAATATATATAGCTACTAATTGAAAAATTAAAATTATCAGGTAGCATCAGGCGTAGAATTATTTTACCATCATCATTTGTTGGAAGTCTATGTGACATGTACCAACGACATCAAGACGCAATGACTCTGGTTCAAAGATTCAGAAAGCCATATCTTTTTATTACCATGACATGTAACCCAAGTTGGGAAGAAATCACAAGCGAATTACTCATCGGACAAACACCACAACATCGTCCTGACTTACTCACTAGAGTATTTCATGCAAAACTTGAGCAACTAAAAGAAGACATCATTGAAAATGGGGTACTGGGCAGTGTTGTTGCTTATGTATACATTATTGAGTTTCAGAAATGTGGTCTGCCATATGTGCATATATTGGTGGTGTTAGATGAAAATGATAAGATCAATAACCTATATGAGTATAACCGAGTTGTTAGAGCTGAAATACCAAACGAAGACATAGAGCCTCAACTTTACAATGTGTTTTAAAGCATATGATTCATGGCCTGTGTGGGATTCATAATCCTCAATCTCCATATATGAAAAATGGGAGTTGTAAGAGAAAGTATCCCAAACCATTTGAACCAATCACTATTCAAGGGAATGATTCGTATCCAATTTATCAAGGGCAAGGAAATCGATTGCCCGTCTCACTTGATCGACAAGGAAACATAATGGTTGATAATAGTTGGGTAATTCCATATAATTCATGGTTGCTGTTAAGGTATGATTGTCACATCAATGTTGAAATTTGTGCAAGCATAAAAAGTTCGAAGTACTTATATAAGTATGTTTACAAAGGCCCAGATAGAGTGACAGTCGAATGATGCGAAAAATATAAGCACACAAATTAAACCCTCTTTTTATCAATTGTAGTAAAGTATGTAAGTAGGGATCGTTTTAGGCTGGGGGTTAGGAGGGATTTCTAAATCACTTGGAAACTGACTTGAAAATGTAAAAACAAAGTTTAAAACACTAACTAGACTCAAAGAATGCAAAACTATACTTTAAAACACTAAAACAAACCAAAAGACTCAAAACAGCCCCTAAACACTCAAAACTACCTTAAACACACAATCTGGGCAGTTTTGGGACTCTAACACAAACTTGGACGAATTTTGGTTTTCTAATGAACTAAAACACTTAAAAACATAATCTAAGACAAGTTCTAATTAATATGACGCAAATAAATAAGATGGGGTTGATTTTGGACGAAAATAATTAAATTAAGACAAGAACAAAGTAAACAAATTCTTAGACAAATTTAAGTGAATCAAAACAGATTGTAAAATGAATTTGAAGGAAACTTATGGATGGAAGGCTAGCTAGGAGGTTCTTCTTCACACATGTCACACTTGCATACAAAACGATTTCCAGTTGCTTTTCGATAAGCTATGAATACTCAACGCCCCAAATTAACCGTGAATTGCACTAATTAACCCTCAGTTTTTCCACAAGTTATTGGGTTGGATGATTGCATACGACAACCCAAAACATTCCCTACAAGTTCCCTACATGAATTGCATAATAGGATGTGTAGATATCACACCCTTAAATTTATATGTGAGATTAAAATAATATATTACGTAACAAATATTTCATAGAAAAGCAAAAATTCACCAATATCGAAAAGTTCGCTTGCGAAGTAATTTTTAAAGTTTTCAAATACAGCCGATGGTGACCATTTGGACTTTTCTGGCTTACGGATAGGGTTTTGATTTTTCAATAAAGGTGTAGTACATGTGCATCAATCAAGAAGGACAACACATGAAAAAAATTTCAATTATTTTAAAATTTCACTACTTTTATTCTTTTGTTAATATAATCAAAATTTTAATTTGTCAACTATAAAATAATTAAACTTTTAGTTTCAAAGACTAGTGGAATAGTCATTTAATATTATAGTTTAATGGTGTTCTTTTTCGTTTGTAAATGAGAGGTTTTAAGTTCGATTTTCATCAAATGTGTATTTAAACCCATTATTACTAGCTCATTGTAAGATTAAACTCACAACCTCTCTCTTAGAATAGATAATATCGTTTCTTCAACCCTTATGAATTAAATTTTGAACCCGAGATTATTAAAGAATGAATTTAGGATTATTTTTTTCTTAAAGTAACTTTAAAAAAATAAATTATGTAGACTATCTTAATTTAATTTTATGAACATTTTAATATAAAAATATTTATATTCCGATAAATATTGAAAATCACTAAACTAACCCAATGAAACTCGTGAAGCACTACAAAAGAATATGAAACACATAAAATAATATTTTTTAATTATTTTAGCTGTTAGATTCAATAAAACTAAAAAAAAATATACATATATATATATATATATATATATATTGGGCTAGCCTCACAAACTCTGGGGAAATCATGGCCTAAATTGGCCCAGAAATGAGTTTTGAGTTTTAACTCGTATTTGCCCGGAGCAAGTTTGGGTAAATTTAGAATCTAAAATTTAAGTTTTACTCTTAGGGTTGGAGTAGGTCTAAGTCTTAGAAGTAAAATATAATTTATCTTATAATAATATGTCATGTAAGAAGTATTTCATATAAAAGTAATATTCAAATAAAGGAATAGTACATGTGGACCAAAAAAGAAGGGAAAGGGATCCTCTCTGAAAAATCTTCCAAATTCAGCAATTGAGGTCTTTGAAATTTGATCCAACGGTTAAAAATAAGAATCTTTTTTAAAAGTTATAATAACTTTAACTTTTTAATTAAATTTCAAGCATTCGAAAATTTGACTTTTTCTGTTTTCATTACTAGGGCCGTATGAATTTATGATTTTTATGCTGACCACCTACTCCATCAACCATATTACCTGAGTTTGCGGTCTCAAAGTAGGCACCATTAAGTGCGTACAAAGAAAACAATGTCTGATCACTCTTGTTGAGAATTCTAGTGGTGCGTAGAAAGTTTAAGAAGAAGATGGGACATGACAACTAAGCTAAACATCATCATTGTGTACGTCATCACATCTTCCACTAATTTCGTCATAGATTTTAGGGAACTTTAACGAAAAGCACCCGGTACTGTTCACTTTAACGAAAAACCACATTTTTACACTAAAAAGTCAATCCTGGTACTATTCACTTTACCCTTTATTTTGTCCTTATCATTAAAACTAAAAGTTTT